>JAZKJV010008203.1:0-355990 GCA_037367405.1 Ottelia alismoides | reverse complement strand
TCTAATCCTCAATACTAGGGAATAAGTCTATTCTTGCTTCAGTCAACCGTCTCTATAGTTTGTCAGACTTGAAAGTGTAGATGGGCGGCCAGATGATGGAGGGACATGGGATTGTGTCTATTTTTCTCACCCTCACATTGGAACAAGGGGCCTCTCGTGTGCCTTTACTTAACACATGTAAATTATTATTTTGTTGATCAATATGTCCGTCAAGAGAGTTAGAGTCGTCTGCACTTGTTTTTCTGGGAGTACACCGGGGTGTGTCTTTTCTGAGTATCTAAGATACCTTCGACACCCAGACTTGTATCGCTTACGATGCAGGGCCCTTTTTGTGGTGTCAGCCCGACTCCTTGGTCCTAATTAACGCTTGGTCCAAGTGGATACTTTAAAATGTTTGGGAGCGCTCTACATTGGTGGAAGCTCATTTGTAATTTAATTTTGGTATTCAGAGCTTTTTCTTTGACATTTCATTTCTTTTGTTGGCTACCTCCACTACTTTTACCAAGAGATTGGCGCACACTGATCAACAAGTTCCTTTAAAATTCATCACACCCTAGCACATAGGTAAATATCAAAGAGATAGCATATGAATCTTGTTCACATACTGGCTAGGGTTTTTGCTGACACTCAGGTTTTCTGAAGCCTTCATTAACTTTATCCCATCCTCGAATATCATTAGATCGAGTCTAAACTTAAATATATGGTCCTAGTTCCTCAAGTGATATCCCAACTCAGCTCATCAATCATGCAGTTGTGGAAGTGACTGTGCTGATCATATTTTCTTGAAGGTAGAGATGAAGAGTGCAATATAGCACTCAAATCTTTCTAACCAAAGGAGTGTGGATATTTAAGTCTTGAAAACTCTAATGACTAAGGCATGTTAACTCATACTCTCAAGATCCCAGAGATCCAGTGTCCTCAAAATCCACAAGTCTTGCGTGAGTGTGAATGTGTCAGGAATACACCAACTCCTTGGGTTAGTGAATTTTTGTGTGATTTTTGGCTTTTGCAAATTTTTATGGGTTTTAGTTTTTTTAATTCCTCGGAGAGACAATGACTGGCCCAGGCTCAAATAAAAGTATACACTTTCAGCCAGTATGGGTGTAAGTACGGGCCGAGGCCCGTGTTACTTGAGGACGGGGCTATGCGATGTCCTCTAAACCACCCACTCTGCTAAGGGAGACCGAGGTTCCCTCACTGAAAATGCCTACTAAACCTAGTAGTCAGAGTCAACCTCCAAGAACGATTTTTAATTTTATAATTTTTTAAAAAACAAGAATATTTACAAAAATTAATCCCTCAATTTTTAATTTTTACAGGTTTTTACTGTGTTCACTAGTTTACCAAAACCCAACCCGAAAAATAAAATTTTAAAAAGTTTTTAAAAACGCGAGCTAAGGCTAAAGTAAATATAAAATAATATACGGTATACCCCCCTATACTAAAAATTTGCTATGTCCTCATAGCACAAGTGCCATGAAGCCAAGGCTCGGTTCCAGTATAGGGTGATATAGCGGAACTGAGGAGGAGGGTCCCCCTATACTTAGGCCAAAATTAGCCTAAGCACAAGAAGACAGAATGAGGGATGGATGAGCAGGCAGGTCCCCCCTATACTTAGGCTATAAATAGTCGAAGTAAGGTCTGCGTTAGGGGGGATGGTTCTATGATACAAGGGTGTGGGGGAGGGGTTCGTGAAATATACACACAGAGAAAGATATAGAGATAGGGATAGAGGGGGAGAGAGAGAATGAAATATACAGGGGGTGGGTGGGAGTGAGTATGTGCAAGTGTAGGTGTGTGGGGGGGGGGGGGGTATTTTTTTTGTGTACAATATGCAAAAACTGAAAATAAATATGCAGATGCAATATTTTTTTTACAACATGCAATGCAATTTGACTGTTAAAAATCCTAGAATTTCTTCACAGCTTCTTTTGCGGCTTCTTCAGCGGAAGTTCCTGACTTAGCGCCTCCATGACGATCAGGCAACCCCGATTTTCATGGGCCCTGCCACAAAAGAGAAAAGTTAGAAACTCAGAGAAATTAAATCTGCAAATAATATGCAAAGAAATGATGCATGAAATGAGGACCTAAAAATTTAAAAAAATCAAAATTCAAAAATTAAGCAAAGCCACGTCCCCAGCAACGGCGCCATTTGATGAACGTCGAATTCGCCTCTATAATATTGTAGAATTATTACTGTAGTATAGGAGGCGAATTTGGTTCAGCAAAAATCACAGACTTTGAATGCTGTGGAATATTTATACCTGGCAAGTGTACCAAGGTCGAACACAGGGACACGACTGCCTAATTCAGCTATTGAATTTTGATTCATGAAGCTCTATGTGATTTAATTCCAAATTCAGGTCCACATGCAAATTATAAAGCGATGTTATGGTGCATGCATTTTTTATGGGTTTTTATGCAATTTAAAGATGATGCATGAGCAAATATGCAAGAGAACATGTATGCTGAATACAAGAACACAATTATACCCTAAAAATAATGAGCAATATGATAAAAATGAAATTAGAGGCAATTTAATCCATCATTGAAAAGCGGTCATCACATCACAGCAAGACAAGAAGCGCAGGTCTCAATTAACACATAAAAAATCACTTTAATTAAAAGAGTGTCAAATGAGATAAATAAGTATGCTAAAATATAGAGGACAAAACAAGGATCAAAATGACACTAAAATCATTCAATTTGGACCTACGATGCTCAAGTTATGCTAAAAACAGTGCAAGGGCATAATTGTAATAAAAATGCAAATAAAAATAAATAAAAATAAAGGATAAATATTGCATTTAGGTCCCTGGAGGGACCTAAATGCAAATACCAAAAATCGGATGGGTCCATTTGCAATTTATCCATTTGCGCGCAGGGGCATATTTGTAATTTCCAAAAACTATGAGGGCCTCCCTGTAAATTATCCAGTCACGCACGTGAGGCACGTGCCTGGGGACCATTATGCAATTTCCATAAACTCCGGGGTCTTTCGCGAAAATTACCCAGGCCTTACGTGCGGTGCACGTGAGGACCAGGCTCGGATCAGCACCTGCAGGTTCGGACACATGTGGCAGCAGCCGAGGGGCTCGGGTCGAGGCTTGGGATGATCCGAGCCTGTAGCTTTGGTTTGAGCTTCGGCATGCCACGCGTCTCCATCGCGATTGTCCGATCCATCTGATCGGACAACAACTGTACGTCATCCTCCTCCGTAGGTCACCGGAGAAGGCGGGGCTCCAACGACCTGCGATTTGCACCACCGTTGTCTTCATCAGTTTCTGGAGGTCGGGGAAGATAGCCGGTGGTCTGGCGAAGGACTGGGAAGCACCGCGAGGCTCCGAGGCAGGTCGGAGGAGAAGAACGATGGAGCCTCGCCGGCGGAGAGGAGCTCGAATCAGCTCCGGTCAGAACTCCGGCCATTGAGGAAAATGGACCTGCAAACGTTAGTATAGCCGAAGCATGGTGTATTCTAGTGGTTGTGAGTGAGTGATCGGCCGTGGAGGCGTCGAGAGTGGTGGCCGGAGGCTCCTTCGCCGCCGGAGCGGAAGAAGAAGGGGATCGGAGTGGGGAGGTTCTGGAGAAGGGAGAGGGTGTGCACGGGGGTGACTGGTGGTAGGCGAAGCTCGGACGGTGGTCGGATGGAGGTGAGGATATCGGAGTAGGTCTAGGAAATTAGGAGAAAAAGAAAGAAAAAAAGAAGGTGGGAGAAGACCATGTCGGGGAGGGGAACCTAGTGGAGGAGATGGTCTAGGATGAGGGTCATTCGATCCTCCGGTCATGGCTCGACCTGGACGAGCGGTCCAGGGAGCTTAGCTACCACCGGGGAGGTGGAGCGTACATGGGGGAGATGCCATGGATCTCATCAGGGCTTCGACCGTTATCGCCTTCTTGCAAGGGCTCCTCCGCTGTCACCGGAGGGCCAAAGGCTGGGCCGAAGCCCCAAGATGGTGGATACCGGCTACGGTGACAGGGGAGGGGGTTATATAGGAGAGGATGGTCGGACGTTATGTGGTAGGAGGGGGGTTTTGAAGGGGTTTTAATGGGGATGGAGTGATGGCGAGGGTGGTTAATGGTGGCGCAAGGATGGCGGAGGGAAGGGGTACGCGGGGCGACCGTTAGGAGTAGGAGAGGGTGAGTGTGGTGCCTTCCAAAATAGGAAGGGGGCGGTGGGGCGGAGAGGCGTAACGCCTGGATTCGGAGGTAGACGATGATCGAGGGCGGTTGGATCTACCGATCCAACGGCTGCGGTTGGAGTGCTTGCGTAGGGCCACGATTAGATCCTAGGTTTAGATCCAATGGCGGGGCGTTGGGCGATGAAGAGCTGCTCAGATGGATCTGGGGGTTAGATCGTACGATGGAGATTGGAGGGGTGACATGGCAGGTGGAGAGACGTTAGATGGAAGTAGGATCCGAGGGCTGAGATGAGTGGGCAACGTGGAGGGCTGAGGGGCGTTGGATGGGGATGAGATCGGGCGGCTAAGATTTAGGCACTAAAGGATGGCTCAGATCTGATCTGGGAGTCAGATCCAACGGTGGGCGAAGGAGCGGGGCTCAACGGGTGAGATGGAGGCGGGTTAAGAGGATCCAACGCCCCAGGAGGCTGCCGGGTGGCGTGAAGAGGAGCGGGCCACGTCGGCGGCCCAGAGGGCGCCACGTGGCCAAAATTCAAAAGATATTTACAAAGATAAATACAAAAGAAATAGTTAGAGGCCGAATTAGGAAAAAGTCAAAACATGAAAGTTGCTCGTCTCGATGAGATCTACAACTTTAATGTTGGTCAAAAAGCCAAAAGATGTCATTTGTACAAAACGTATTTTTGGGGGTATTTTTAAGGGGAAAAAAATACCGATTTTGCAGTTTTGATTTGTTTTTGTATTTTTAGTGGTTTTAAAGGTCAGTGACTTATAGACAACTTATCAACTTAATTTTTAGGGGTTTCTAATAAAAAATAATTACAAGAAGAATAAAGGGAATTAAAAACAATAAATTAATGGTAATTTATACATACTATAGTACACGATAAAAACAAAGAATTAAAGGTGATTTTATCGGATTATTTAAGACAGAGGTTTTAATATGTGGCTTTTAGCATGATGAATACGAGATTCATCATACCCCTATACTTAAGCCATGCTCGTCCTCGAGCATCTAAATAATAAAGGAGTCGGATTAATTCCAGACAGTGCGCGTGAAATTTTCAAGGCTTGTTCTTTCGAAGACCTTTGACCTAAGTGATCCTAAAATTCCGGGTTTATCCAAGCCTTAGTCAAAAGGAATCCAACTTCTCTGATTATCAGACTCTCTTTTTGTACATACAATATAAGGATATGACATTTAGTGTACTGCATTTTATGAGAGCCGAGTCGATGCATCACTCAAAGTTCGAGTCCCAAAGACTCTCCTCTAGACCTAATCCTCAATACTAGGGAATAAGTCTATTCTTGCTTCAGTCAACCGTCTCTATAGTTTGTCAGACTTGAAAGTGTAGATGGACGTCCAGATGATGGAGGGACATGGGATTGTGTCTATTTTTCTCACCCTCACATTGGAACAAGGGGCCTCTCGTGTGCCTTTACTTAACACATGTATATTATTTTGTTGATCAATATGTCCGTCAAGAGAGTTGGAGTCATCCCCACTTGTTTTTCTGGGAGTACACCGGGGTGTGTCTTTTCTGAGTATCTAAGATACCTTCGACACCCAGACTTGTATCGCTTACGATGCAGGGCCCTTTTTGTGGTGTCAACCCGACTCCTTGGTCCTAATTAGCACTTGGTCCAAGTGGACACTTTAAAATGTTTGGGAGCGCTCGCCATTGGTGGAAGCTCATTTGTAATTTAATTTTGGTATTCAGAGCTTTTTCTTTGACATTTCATTTCTTTTGTTGGCTAGCTCCACTACTTTTACCAAGAGATTGGCGCACACTGATCAACAAGTTCCTTTAAAATTCATCACACCCTGGCACATAGGTAAATATCAAAGAGATAGCATATGAATCTTGTTCACATACTGGCTAGGGTTTTTGATGATACTCAGGTTTTCTGAAGCCTTCATTAACTTTATCCCATCCTCAAATATAATTAGATCATGTCTAAACTTAAATCTATAGTCCTAGTTCCTCAAGTGATATCTCAACTTAGCTCATCAACCATGCAGTTGTGGAAGTGACTGTGCTGATCATATTTTCTTGAAGGTAGAGATGAAGAGTGCAATATAGCACTCAAATCTTTAAAACCAGAGGAGTGTGGATATTTAAGTCTTGAAAACTCTAATGACTAAGGCATGTTAACTCATACTCTCAAGATCCCAGAGATCCAGTGTCCTCAAAATCCACAAGCCTTGCATGAGTGTGAATGTGTCAGGAATACACCAACTCCTTGGGTTAGTGAATTTTTGTGTGATTTTTGGCTTTTGCAAATTTTTATGGGTTTTAGTTTTTTTTAATTCCTCGGAGAGACAATGACTGGCCCATGATCAAATAAAAGTATACACTTTCAGCCAGTATGGGTGTAAGTACGAGCCGAGGCCCGTGTTACTTGAGGACGGGGCCGTATGCGATGTCCTCTAAACCACCCACTCTGCTAAGGGAGACCGAGGTTTCCTCACTGAAAATGCCTACTAAACCTAGTAGTCAGAGTCAACCTCCAAGAAAGATTTTTAATTTTATATTTTTTTTAAAAAACAAGAATATTTACAAAAATTAATCCCTCAATTTTTAATTTTTACAGGTTTTTACTCAGTTCACTAGTTTACCAAAACCCAGCCCGAAAAATAAAATTTTAAAAAGTTTTAAAAACGCGAGCTAAGGCTAAAGTAAATATACAATAATATACGGTATACCCCCCTATACTAAAAATTTGCTATGTCCTCATAGCACAAGTGCCATGAAGCCAAGGCTCGGTTCAAGTACAGGGTGATATAACGGAACTGAGGAGGAGGGTCCCCTTATACTTAGGCCAAAATCAGCCTAAGCACAAGAAGACAGAACGAGGGATGGATGGGCAGGCATGTCCCCCCTATACTTAGTCTACAAATAGCCGAAGTAAGGTCTGCGTTAGGGGGGATGGTTCTATGATACAAGGGTGCGGGGGAGGGGTTCGTGAAATATACACACAGAGAAAGATATAGAGATAGGGATAGAGGGGGAGAGAGAGAGAATGAAATATACAGGGGGAGGGTGGGAGTGAGTATGTGCAAGTGTAGGTGTGTGTGTGTGTGGGGGGGGGGGGGGTATTTTTTTGTGTACAATATGCAAAAACTGAAAATAAATATGCAGATGCAATATTTTTTTTACAACATGCAATGCAATTTGACTGTTAAAAATCCTAGAATTTCTTCACAGCTTCTTTTGCGGCCTCTTCAGCGGAAGTTCCCGACTTCGCGCCTCCATGATGATCAGGCGTCCCCGATTTTCATGGGCCCTGCCACAAAAGAGAAAAGTTAGAAACTCAGAGAAATTAAATCTGCAAATAATATGCAAAGAAATGATGCATGAAATGAGGACCTAAAAATTAAAAAAAAATCAAAATTCAAAAATTAAGCAAAGCCGCGTCCCCGGCAACGGCGCCATTTGATGAACGTCGAATTCGCCTCTATAATATTGTAGAATTATTACTGTAGTACATGAGGCGAATTCGGTTCAGCAAAAACCACAGACTTTGAATGCTGTGGAATATTTATACTTGGCAAGTGTACCAAGGTCGAACACAGGGACACGACTGCCTAATTCAGCTATTGAATTTTGATTCATGAAGCTCTATGTGATTTAATTCCAAATTCAGGTCCACATGCAAATTATAAAGCGATGTTATGGTGCATGCATTTTTTATGGGTTTTTATGCAATTTAAAGATGATGCATGAGCAAATATGCAAGAGAACATGTATGCTGAATACAAGAACACAATTATACCCTAAAAATAATGAGCAATATGATAAAAATGAAATTAGAGGCAATTTAATCCATCATTGAAAAGCGGTCATCACATCACAACAAGGCAAGAAGCGCAGGTCTCAATTAACACATAAAAAATCACTTTAATTAAAAGAGTGTCAAATGAGATAAATAAGTATGCTAAAATATAGAGGACAAAACAAGGATCAAAACGACACTAAAATCATTCAATTTGGACCTACGATGCTCAAGTTATGCTAAAAACAGTGCAAGGGCATAATTGTAATAAAAATGCAATAAAAATAAAGGATAAATATAGCATTTAGGTCTCTAGAGGGACCTAAATGCAAATACCAAAAACCGGCTGGGCCCATTTGCAATTTATCCATTTGCGCGCAGGGGCATATTTGTAATTTCCAAAAACTATGAGGGCCTCCCTGTAAATTACCCAGGCACGCACGTGAGGCACGTGCCTGGGGACATTATGCAATTTCCATAAACTCCGGGGTCTTTCATGAAAATTACACAGGCCTCACGTGCGGTGCACGTGAGGACCAGGCTCGGATCAGCACCTGCAGGTTCGGACACATGTGGCAGCAGCCGAGGGGCTCGGGTCGAGGCTTGGGATGATCCGAGCCTGTAGCTTTGGTTTGCGCTTCGGCATGCCATGCGCCTCCATCACGATTTTCCGATCCATCTGATCGTACGGCAACTGTACGTCATCCTCCTCCGCAGGTCACCGGAGAAGGTGGGGCTTCGGCGACCTGCGGTTTGCACCACCGTTGTCTTCATTAGTTTCTGGAGGTCGGGGAAGATAGCCGGTGGTCTGGCGAAGGACTGGGAAGCGTCGCGAGGCTCCGAGGCAGGTCGGAGGAGAAAAACGATGGAACCTCGCTGGTGGAGAGGAGCTCGAATCAACTCCGGTCAGAACTACGACCATTGAAGAAAATGGACCTGCAAACGTTAGTATAGCCGAAGCGTGGTGTATTCTAGTGGTTGTGAGGTGAGTGATCGGCCGTGGAGGCGTCGAGAGTGGTTGTCGGAGGCTCCTTCGCCGCCGGAGCGGAAGAAGAAGGGGATCGGAGTGGGGAGGTTCTGGAGAAGGGAGAGGGTGTGCACGGGGGTGACTGGTGGTAGGCGAAGCTCGGACGGTGGTCGGATGGCGGTGAGGATATCAGAGTAGGTCTAGGAAATTAGGAGAAAAAGAAAGAAAAAAAGAAGGTTGGAGAAGACCTCGTCGGGGAGGGGAACCCAGTGGAGGAGATGGTCTAGGATGAGGGTCATTCGACCCTCCGGTCATGGCTCGACCTGGATGACCGGTCCAGGGAGCTTAGCTACCACCGGGGAGGTGGAGCGTACATGGCGGAGATGCCATGGATATCACCGGGACTTCGGCCATTATCGCCTTCTTGCAAGGGCTCCTCCGCTGTCACCGGAGGGCCAAAGGTTGGGCCGAAGCCCCAAGATGGTGGATACCGGCTACGGTGGCGGGGGAGGGGGTTATATAGGAGAGGATGGTCGGACGTTATGTGGTAGGAGGGGGGTTTCGAAGGGGTTTTAATGGGGATGGAGTGATGGCGAGGGTGGTCAATGGTGGTGCGAGGATGGCGGAGGGAAGGGGTACGCGGGGCGACTGTTAGGAGTAGGAGAGGGTGAGTGTGGTGCCTTCCAAAATAGGAAGGGGGCGGTGGGGCGGCTAGGCGTAACGCCTGGAGTCGGAGGTAGACGATGATCGAGGGCTGTTGGATCTACCGATCCAACGGCTGCAGTTGGAGTGCTTGCGTAGGGCCACGATTAGATCCTAGGTTTAGATCCAACGGCGGGGCGTTGGGCGATGATGAGCGGCTCAGATGGATCTGGGGGTTAGATCGTACGGTGGAGATTGGAGGGGTGACGTGGCAGGTGGAGAGACGCTAGATGGAAGTAGGATCCGAGGGCTGAGATGAGTGGGCAACGTGGAGGGCTGAGGGGCGTTGGATGGGGATGAGATCGGGCGGCTAAGATTTAGGCGCTAAAGGATGGCTCAGATCTGATCTGGGAGTCAGATCCAACGGTGGGCGAAGGAGCGGGGCTCAATGAGTGAGATGGAGGCGGGTTAAGAGGATCCAACACCCCAGGAGGCTGTCGGGTGGCGTGAAGAGGAGCGGGCCACGTGGGCGGCCCATAGGGCGCCACGTGGCCCAATCAGAAAAATTCAAAAGATATTTACAAAGATAAATACAAAAGAAATAGTTAGAGGCCGAATTAGGAAAAAGTCGAAACATGAAAGTTGCTCGTCTCGATGAATTCTACATCTTTAATGTTAGTCAAAAAGCCAAAAGAGGTCATTTGTAAAAAACGTATTTTTAGGGGTATTTTTAAGGAGATAAAAATACCGATTTTGCGATTTTGATTTGTTTTTGTATTTTTTAGTGGTTTTAAAGGTCAGTGATTTATAGACAATTTATCTATTTAATTTTTGGGGGTTTCTAATAAAAAAATAATTACAAGAAGAATAAAGGGAATAAAAAAAAATAAATTAATGGTAATTTATACATACTATAGTACACGATAAAAACAAAGAATTAAAGGTGATTTTATTGGATTATTTAAGATAGGGGTTTTAATATGTGGCTTTTAGCATGATGAATACGAGATTCATCATACCCCTATACTTAAACCATGCTCGTCCCCGAGCATCTAAATAATAAAGGAGTCGGATTAATTCCTGACAGTGCGCGTGAAATTTGAAGGCTTGTTCTTTCGAAGACCTTTGACCTAAGTGATCCTAAAATTCCGGGTTTGTCCAAGCCTTAGTAAGAAGGAATCCAACTTCTATGATTATCAGACTCTCTTTTTGTACATACAATATAAGGATATGACATTTAGTGTACTGCATTTTATGAGAGCCGAGTCGATGCATCACTCAAAGTTCCAGTCTCAAAGACTCTCCTCTAGACCTAATCCTCAATACTAGGGAATAAGTCTATTCTTGCTTCAGTCAACCGTCTCTATAGTTTGTCAGACTTGAAAGTATAGATGGACGACCAGATGATGGAGGGATATGGGATTGTGTCTATTTTTCTCACCCTCACATTGGAACAAGGGGCCTCTCGTGTGCCTTTACTCAACACATGTAAATTATTATTTTGTTGATCAATATATCCGTCAAGAGAGTTGGAGTCGTCTGCACTTGTTTTTTTGGGAGTACACCGGGTTGTGTCTTTTCTGAGTATCTAAGATACCTTCGACACCCAGACTTGTATCGCTTATGATGCAGGGCCCTTCTTGTGGTGTCAGCCCGACTCCTTGGTCCTAATTAGCGCTTGGTCCAAGTGGACACTTTAAAATGTTTGGGAGCGCTCGCCATTGGTGGAAGCTCATTTGTAATTTAATTTTGGTATTCAGAGCTTTTTCTTTAACATTTCATTTCTTTTGTTGGCTAGCTCCACTACTTTTACCAAGAGATTGGCGTACACTGATCAACAAGTTCCTTTAAAATTCATCACACCCTGGCACATAGGTAAATATCAAAGAGATAGCATATGAATCTTGTTCACATACTGGCTAGGGTTTTTGCTGACACTTAGGATTTCTGAAGGCTTCATTAACTTTATCCCATCCTCGAATATCATTAGATCGGGTCTAAACTTAAATCTATGATCCTAGTTCCTCAAGTGATATCTCAACTCAGCTCATCAATCATGCAGTTGTGGAAGTGACTGTGCTGATCATATTTTCTTGAAGGTAGAGATGAAGAGTGCAATATAGCACTCAAATCTTTCAAACCAGAGGAGCGTGATATTTAAGTCTTGAAAACCCTAATGACTAAGGCATGTTAACTCATACTCTCAAGATCCCAGAGATCCAGTGTCCTCAAAATCCACAAGCCTTGCGTGAGTGTGAATGTGTCAGGAATACACCAACTCCTTGGGTTAGTGATTTTTTGTGTGATTTTTGGCTTTTGCAAATTTTATGGGTTTTAGTTTTTTTTAATTCCTCGGAGAGACAATGACTGGCCCAGGCTCAAATAAAAGTATAAACTTTCAGCCAGTATGGGTGTAAGTACGGGCCGAGGCCCGTGTTACTTGAGGACGGGGCCGTATGCGATGTCCTCTAAACCACCCACTCTGCTAAGGGAGACCGAGGTTCCCTCACTGAAAATGCCTACTAAACCTAGTAGTCAGAGTCAACCTCCAAGAAAGATTTTTAATTTTATAATTTTTTTAAAAAACAAGAATATTTACAAAAATTAATCCCTCAATTTTTTATTTTTTACAGGTTTTTACTCAGTTCACTAGTTTACCAAAACCCAGCCCAAAAATAAACTTTTAAAAAGTTTTAAAAACGCGAGCTAAGGCTAAAGTAAATATACAATAATATACGGTATACCCCCCTATACTAAAAATTTGCTATGTCCTCATAGCACAAGTGCCATGAAGCCAAGGCTTGGTTCAAGTACAGGGTGATATAGCGAAACTGAGGAGGAGGGTCCCCCTATACTTAGGCCAAAATCAGCCTAAGCACAAGAAGACAGAACGAGGGATGGATGAGCACGCAGGTCCCCCCTATACTTAGGCTACAAATAGCCGAAGTATGGTCTGCGTTAGGGGGGATAATTCTATGATACAAGGGTGCGGGGGAGGGGTTCGTGAAATATACACACAGAGAAAGATATAGAGATAGGGATAGAGGGGGAGAGAGAGAGAAAATGAAATATACAGGGGGAGGGTGGGAGTGAGTATGTGCAAGTTTAGGTGTGTGTGGGGGGGGGTATTTTTTTTGTGTACAATATGCAAAAACTGAAAATAAATATGCAGATGCAATATTTTTTTACAACATGCAATGCAATTTGATTGTTAAAAATCCTAGAATTTCTTCACAGCTTCTTTTGCGGCCTCTTCAGCGGAAGTTCCCGACTTCGCACCTCCATGACGATCAGGCGTCCCCAATTTTCATGGGCCCTGCCACAAAAGAGAAAAGTTAGAAACTCAGAGAAATTAAATCTGCAAATAATATGCAAAGAAATGATGCATGAAATGAGGACCTAAAAATTTAAAAAAATCAAAATTCAAAAATTAAGCAAAGCCGCGTCCTCGGCAACGGCGCCATTTGATGAACGTCGAATTCGCCTCTATAATATTGTAGAATTATTGCTGTAGTACAGGAGGTGAATTCGGTTCAGCAAAAACCACAGACTTTGAATGCTGTGGAATATTTATACTTGGCAAGTGTACCAAGGTCGAACACAGGGACACAGCTGCCTAATTCAACTATTGAATTTTGATTCATGAAGCTCTATGTGATTTAATTCCAAATTCAGGTCCACATGCAAATTATAAAGCGATGTTATGGTGCATGCATTTTTATGGGTTTTTATGCAATTTAAAGATGATGCATGAGCAAATATGCAAGAGAACATGTATGCTGAATAGAAGAACACAAATATACCCTAAAAATAATGAGCAATATGATAAAAATGAAATTAGAGGCAATTTAACCCATCATTGAAAAGCGATCATCACATCACAGCAAGGCAAGAAGCGCAGGTCTCAATTAACACATAAAAAATCACTTTAATTAATAGAGTGTCAAATGAGACAAATAAGTATGCTAAAATATAGAGGACAAAACAAGGATAAAAACGACACTAAAATCATGCAATTTGGACCTACGATGCTCAAGTTATGCTAAAAACAGTGCAAGGGCATAATTGTAATAGAAATGCAATAAAAATAAAGGATAAATATTGCATTTAGGTCCCTGGAGGGACCTAAATGCAAATACCAAAAATCGGATGGGTCCATTTGCAATTTATCCATTTGCGCGCAGGGGCATATTGTAATTTCCAAAAACTCTAAGGGCCTCCCTGTAAATTACCCAGGCACGCTCGTGAGGCATGTGCCTGGGGACCATTCTGCAATTTCCATAAACTCCGGGGTCTTTCGCGAAAATTACCCAGGCCTCACGTGCGGTGCACGTGAGGACCAGGCTCGGATCAGCACCTGCAGGTTCGGACACATGTGGCAGCAGCCGAGGGGCTCGGGTCGAGGCTTGGGATGATCTGAGCCTGTAGCTTTGGTTTGAGCTTCGGCATGCCACATATCTCCATCGCGATTGTCCGATCAATCTGATCGGATGACAACTGTACATCATCCTCCTCCGCAGGTCACCGGAGAAGGCGGGGCTCCGACGACATGCGGTTTGCACCACCGCCGTCTTCATCAGTTTCTGGAGGTCGGGGAAGATAGCCGGTGGTCTGGCGAAGGACTGGGAAGCGTCGCGAGGCTCCGAGGCGGGTCGGAGGAGAAGAACGATGGAGCCTCGCCGGCGGAGAGGAGCTCAAATAAGCTCCGGTCAGAACTCCGGCCATTGAAGAAAATGGACCTACAAACGTTAGTATAGCCGAAGCGTGGTGTATTCTAGTGGTTGTGAGGTGAGTGATCGACCGTGGAGGCGTCGAGAGTGGTGGCCGGAGGCTCCTTCACCGCCGGAGCGGAAGAAGAAGGGGATCAGAGTGGGGAGGTTCTAGAGAAGGGAGAGGGTGTGCGCGGGGGTGACTGGTGGTAGGCAAAGCTCGGACGGTGGTCGGATGGCGGTGAGGATATCAGAGTAGGTCTAGGAAATTAGGAGAAAAAGAAAGAAAAAAAGAAGGTGGGAGAAGACCTCGTCGGGGAGGGGAACCTAGTGGAGGAGATGGTCTAGGATGAGGGTCATTCGACCCTCCGGTCATGGCTCGACCTGGACGACCGGTCCAGGGAGCTTAGCTACCACCGGGGAGGTGGAGCGTACATGGGGGAGATGCCATGGATCTCACCGGGGCTTCGGCCGTTATCGCCTTCTTGCAAGGGCTCCTCCGCTGTCACCGGAGGGCCAAAGGCTGGGCCGAAGCCCCAAGATGGTGGATACCGGCTACGGTGGCAGGGGAGGGGGTTATATAGGAGAGGATGGTCGGACGTTATGTGGTAGGAGGGGGGTTTCGAAGGGGTTTTATTGGGGATGGAGTGATGGCGAGGGTGGTTAATGGTGGCGCAAGGATGGCGGAGGGAAGGGGTACGCGGGGCGACCGTTAGGAGTAGGAGAGGGTGAGTGTGGTGCCTTCCAAAATAGGAAGGGGGCGGTGGGGCGGCGAGGCGTAACGCCTGGAGTCGGAGGTAGACGATGATCGAGGGCTGTTGGATCTACCGATCCAACGGCTGCGGTTGGAGTGCTTGCGTTGGGCCACGATTAGATCCTAGGTTTAGATACAACGGCGGGACGTTGGGCGATGATGAGCGGCTCAGATGGATCTGGGGGTTAGATCGTACGGTGGAGATTGGAGGGGTGATGTGGCAGGTGGAGAGACGTTAGATGGAAGTAGGATCCGAGGGCTGAGATGAGTAGGCAACGTGGAGGGCTGAGGGGCGTTGGATGGGGATGAGATCGGGCAGCTAAGATTTAGGCTCTAAAGGATGGCTCAGATCTGATCTGGGAGTCAGATCCAACGGTGGGCGAAGAAGCGGGGCTCAATGGGTGAGATGGAGGCGGGTTAAGAGGATCCAACACCCCAGGAGGCTGCCGGGTGGCGTGAAGAGGAGAGTGCCACGTGGGCGGCCCAGAGGGCGCCACGTGGCCCAATCAGAAAAATTCAAAATATATTTACAAAGATAAATACAAAAGAAATAGTTAAAGGCCTAATTAGGAAAAAATCAAAACATGAAAGTTGCTCATCTCGATGAGATCTACAACTTTCATGTTGGTCAAAAAGCCAAAAGAGGTCATTTGTACAAAAATATTTTTGGAGGTATTTTAAGGGGATAAAAATACCGATTTTGCGGTTTTGATTTGTTTTTGTATTTTTTAGTGGTTTTAAAGTCCAGTGATTTATAGACAACTTATCTACCTAATTTTTAGGGGTTTTTAATAATAAAATAATTACAAGAAGAATAAAGGGAATTAAAAACAATAAATTAATGGTAATTTATACATACTATAGTACACGATAAAAACAAAAAATTAAAGGTGATTTTATTGGATTATTTAAGACAAGGGTTTTAATATGTGGCTTTTAGCTTGATGAATACAAGATTCATCATCGGGTAATGTTGCCTCCCTGAGTTTAATCTTGATAGCTATACATGTAAAATAATAACCTCTCTAGCATTTTTGTTTCATTTCTTCTCTGCTAGATTAATAATTTTTGTTTTTGACGGTTTTAGGTTACGACGACACATTGTTCATATTTTCTCCACTTTAAATAATCAAAACCCGAAACCGTCAATTCAACAAATGGTGCATTGTCAGGGAGGCATGGAGAGGGTAGTTAGGACTCCTTTTTCTGCTACTCTTGATTGTTTGTTTTATTTTCCGTTTCATCTTTTTTCTTGTCTTTTATTTTCAGTCATTTTTTTGCTTCTTTTTATTTTTCTCTATATTTTTCATGACCATTCCGACACACTTCTTTTTCCCTTAGTTGCGAGGGCTCGATGAGCGAGGGCAGTGATCTTAGGAGAGGCGATGCACCCGAGCGAGGCGGAGGCCAGACATTTCTTTGCTGACCGACAAGAGAGAGCAGTTGAGGAGAGCAGAAGAGTGGAAGACCTGCTTCAACATTTTTTTAGTCATTTTATATCATTTTATTTTGTAAATAATTTGTAATAATTTATTGGCACTTGTCCTTTTTCTATTTTATATGGAGCCTTTAGACCTATTTATGTATGTTTGGGATCTATTTCACCAGTTGCTGGTGCTCTTGGGGTATCCCTTCGGTTTTTGTTTTCAACGACTTTCTTTTTATTTGTTTCACATGTTTTGAGATTTCCACATTTATTTTACTTTATTTCTTGTGCTTGAGCCCTTAGTTGTAGTTTTTATTATCTTGGTTGAGATGGGTAAATAATAGGTTCAAGAACAATAACATCTTCCTGTACCTATAGTTAGATTCGTACTTGGACTTAGGCAAATAACTGGTTCTTCCCGATAATAGATTTTTTTGCTAGGATGGTTCTCGAGTTCATTTTCATATAGTATAGATCTTATTTCTATGCACGAATCATTTTGCATGCAGATTGATGGTGATAGGTACACATTTCTATATTTGCATGCATCATTGATTTCATCGCGCATCAGGTTTTCCGACTTCCTTCCTCATTTTCCCTGACTTAGGATAAAAAGGAATTTGGAAAATTCATTAGGCAGTTTTGTTTGAAAATTACTAAAAAAAGTGACAACCTTAATAAAATTGGTACTATAAGATATTCAACCTTAAAAGAAATGTAACGACTCATTTTGTATTGGGGAGAGTAACCCCCACATTGCTCACAGATACTTACCTCATGACAAAGTGGGTGAGGATGTACCCTTAAGGATAGAGCCCGAATCCTTGGACTTGTGCCCTAAGCACCTGTGTATCTCTCTTAGGTACACGGTCGCAATTGCAAGTGCTTGCCTCTGACTATAGAAAATCATTTTGGTATGCTGCGCCTCTTATCTCCCATTGGCCCTGATATAACTCGACAGCCTGGCCAGATGGTTCCACTGTTTGGGGGGGGGGGGGGGGGTTGAGGACGTACACTAGGTGATAGGGCAATATCACCCAGTGTTTGTGGGTTAAGTAACTGTGTGATTCACTAAACTTAAAATTGAAAAGATAAAAGACCAAACTCTTACGGTCTCTACTTGTGTTCAATTGGTGAATTACAACTTGGTTTGTGTTTGTTTGCTTAGATTAAAGATCCCTCCACATACTTCGCACCTTTTGAACTTTCTTCTTCTTGTTTGGCATCGTGATCTTCCATCTTCCCTTTTTATAATCGAAGATATCAGATTGGAGTACATTTGATTGAGACTTCGTAAACCCATCTTTGTACACTCTAGTTCAATCTTCTTCACTTATTTGGGATGACTCTCTTCTAGAATATTCTTCTTTTTCTACATCACCATTTCTTTCGCCAATAAATCCCTTGTATGAGATTGACTCTAATATCAAACTATCATTTGAGACTCCTTTTTTTTAGGACTGATTGAGTGCCTTGCACATTTTCAGAGACGAATCTTGAGGACTCGATGGTATCCAAGGAAAAGGCACCCATGACCGAGCAGAATGAGATCAACAATATGATGTTGGATTCTATCCAGGCTATTCAGGCACATCTTACAGAGCAAGCCAACATCCATACCGGCTTGAGAGAGATGATCTTAGAGCTGAGGAATGCACGAGGAGAGAGGGAGGATGAGAAGTAGAGAGGAGGTAGGAA
Source organism: Ottelia alismoides (assembly GCA_037367405.1). Taxonomy (NCBI): domain Eukaryota; kingdom Viridiplantae; phylum Streptophyta; class Magnoliopsida; order Alismatales; family Hydrocharitaceae; genus Ottelia; species Ottelia alismoides. Next base: position 337,878 of record JAZKJV010008203.1, on the reverse strand, counting down.
TGGGGGAGGAGATGAGAAATAGAGAAGAGGTAGGAATGGGGGAGGAGATGAGCAGCATAGAGCAGATCCCATTGTTGAGCCAGATAGAGTTGTGGCCAAGCTCACGCTTAGAGATGCCTATAACGCAAGAGTAGGACACTCGGTTACATGGATTCAGATTCCTGCGGTTCACGAGCATTTCAAGCTGAAGCCCCAACTACTTACTTTACTCCCTATATTCCATGGTCATATTAATGAAGAATCTTATATATGCCTCCATCAGTTCAATCGCATATGTGGCACACTGCACTACCCTAATATCCCGTTAGAGGTAGTGAAGATGACAACTTTCTCCTTCAGCCTTATGGATAAGGTATTATACTGGATCAATCATTTAAGAAGGGTGGTCATGTCCTGGGAGGAGCTGAGGTCAGCTTTTTTGAGTAAATACTATCCCATAGGACGAGTGAATCAGATGCAGTCGCTTATAGCTAACTTCTCTTAGATAACCCATGAGCCCATTCATAAGGCATGGGAATGTTTCAAGGATTTGATGAAGAAATCTCCGCATCATGATATAACAAAGACAAGCCTAGTGCATAATTTCTTTGGAGGTTTGAGTTCTTAGAATAAGAGATTAGTAGATGCTGCTTGTGGGGGTTCCCATTTCAACAAAGACGGGGATGTCTTATGGCATACATTCGAGGAAATGGTGGAGAGCTCTACAACTCTATCTTCTTCTCGTGCATTTCAGAAACATCCTCTACCTTCTTCTTCACCCACAAGGATGTCGATATGACGTGCATCTCATGATATAGCTAAGGTGGACAATTCTGATCTTACTATTATTGAGAATTACCCATCCAAAGTTAACATAATTGAAAAGCGATCATAAGAAGTGGACAAATTACTTGTGATTGAGCAGAGGACAAAGCAGATGGACAAACTAAATGAGATTACGAATCATCTGGAGCTTCTTGTCGGTACCCATACATGCATGCCAGAGACGGAATGCCGCAACTGAGACTTCTACCCTTGAGACATTTACTTCCACTTCAGCACAACAGAGTACCAGAGCACCTCCTACAGTCTAACACGTTTACTACGTGCGGACTCCAAACTAGGTCCAACAACAACAAACTCTAGCATACATTGTGCCATACTACCAGGAGCCTCCACATTTTTCAAAGCCACAGTTTCCACCTCCACCTCACATTCAGGAGGTGAACAATATTTGGAGTGGTCCAGAGTGCAGCCATACCCGTCCATCAGGGCATGGATAGTTGGGTTCACAGGCCAACGAGAGGTCGGTTCATCAGTTTCAGGGAGGTAGGCCTTATCAACACCAACAACCACAACCTCTTTTTACATCTCCACCTCACTTCCATACATGGAGATATGGATATCAACAGATGCAACCTGCTTATTCTCATCAGCCATATTATCAGTAGCAACCTGTACCATATTTGCATCCTTCTCCTCATTATCAATAGTTTGTATATTCTGGGTACTAGCAGTCTCCACACTACCAGTATCAACAACCACCAATTGTTGAGCAGCCAGAGGCATCCTCGGTGAACCCTGCACTGGACTATTTAGCACAGTTGATGAAGAACATGAACGACATCAACCATAGGCTTGATGACCTGACAACCATGAAGACTATCATACCAGCCTAGGTCGAAGCCAATCCCAACAACTTCAGACACAATAAGGAGCATGTAGCACACCATGATCTAACCACTCTCGATACATGCATGCCTTGTGATTTTTCATGTTTATCTAGTGCCATTACTCTCAAGAGCAGTAGGAGATTGCAATCGCCAGCACCAGTGGGACATGACAATAAATCTGTTGATTGAGCATCATATTCTTCCCCACTTTATTCATCTACTGATTAAAGATCCAGCATTGCAGTCTATGGAGGAGAATCATCACCATCTACCAAATTCTAAAAAAATGAAGAAAAACAAAATCCTAAAAAGACAATAATGGGAGATGCAGAGCCGAGTACGCCTTGAAGGAGAATACACCCATCGAGGAGTCTTCTTCATCAACAACAGACATAGCAGCCTGAGTTATTTTTCCTTCTTCTTTACTTATTATGGATGATATTGTATAGACTGGTTCTTATTTTCCATATGTACATGCTGATTCAGATGTGAATACAAGAGTTTTGATGTTGTTTCAGATTCTGATTTTGTAAATTTTCTCGATGCCTTGAATAAAAGCAAGAATATTAGAAAATTAAAAACAACATTTTCTGATCCTAGAGTGGTAAGATACTTCAGAATATTTTTCTTGAGATTCTACTCTTGAAGGCCATGGAATACACACTTGTTGTGAAAAGAGGATTAAAATAAGCATGTACTACAAAGCACTAACTAAAGAAGAACCGATACAAGAGAATTAAGAAGCACATATTGACCATAGCCATAGTTCATGCCATCAATAACCTCCCACCTAAAAAGAATGATAAGGGAGCACCTCATATTTGATGTCACATTTTTGATCAGGAGTTTGACCGTACTCTACTCGATAGGGGATCCTCCATCAATCTCATGCTGACCTCGCTACTCAAAGAGTTTGGATTGGGGCCTCTTAGATCAACCATGATGATCCTTCAGTCTGCTCATAGATCAATCAAGAGACTGAGGGGCATTTTAGAGGACATTATCGTAATGGTGCAAGGAATGCAATTCCCAGTGGACTTCATTGTCCCGGGCATGGATACCTCATCATCGTTACTCCATACCCCAATCATACTTGGTCGGTCGTTCCTACAAATCGTCGAAGCTGTAGTAGATTATGGTACTGGAGATATAATCTTTTACTCCCACAGTGAAAAGGTTAAGATAGATATGATTCCGGATCCGAATCTGTCACCGCCAACATCAGGTGAGAGAGAGCCAATTACACCTGAGTCAGAGGACTGTGATTTTCTAGCTGAGATCATAGACACAGATTTGTTCATGGATTACATTGATATAAAGGAATTCCTTTAAGAAAGAAAGACCTAGAAAGCACAAATGACATTTTCTCCATTGTTGATGATTCTGAGTTGTACGATGATGGATTATATGAGCTATTTTTTGATGAGTTTATCAAGATTTCTGAGATTACTGATGAGACATCCCATTCTGAGCAGAGATAGTTTATTGCATATTTTTTTGAGATACTACATGCTGAGCCTATTGTAGCCACGGTGGACACTTCACAGTTGTAAGATAATTTTCTTTCCACTAGTGCAGTTTCTGAGGTTATAATAGAGTATTTTTAGACCTCACTTGAGCTTAAAGTTTTACCATCAACATTGATGTATGCTTTCCTTATGGGTGCACCCCAAATGTTTTCGATAATCATCGGTTCACAGTTGACCAACAACCATGAATATTGCTTGCTATAGGTTCTTAAGAGAAATCGCAAGGCTATAGGATGGAATATTTGGATCTCCTTGGGATCAACTCAGCATTATGCCCGCATAATATCTACTTAGAGGATGACAACAAGCTGAACTACGAGTTTCAGAGTCGTATGAATCCTAATCTCCGAGATGTTGTCATGAAAGAGATTAGGAAGTGGTGGGAGCTGGCTTTATTTCTCCCATTCTGATTCGAAATGGGTCAACCCGTTACATGTGATCCTGAAGAAATCCGAAATTACAATTATGATGAATGACCATGGTGAGGAGATTCCGACTCGAGTATCCACTTCATGGCGTGTCTACGTAGATACCGGTGCCTGAACTCAATGATCAAGAATGATCACTTTCCACTACCCTTTGTTCAACAGATCGTTGAAAAATTGGCAGGGAAAGAATTCTTTTGTTTCTTGGATGGATACTCAAGGTATAACCATGTTGCAAATGCTCATGAGAATTAGGAAAAGACTGCTTTTACTTGTCTGTTTGTCACATATGCCTTTAGATGGATGCCCTTTGGATTGTGTAACGCTCTAGCTACATTCCATAGGTGTATATTGGCCATATTGCCGACATGGTAGGTAGTTTTCTTGAGGTCTTTATGGACGATTTCTTGGTCTACGGGGATAATTTTGACTCATGTCTTGCTTATTTAGACCGAGTACTTCAGCATTGTTGTGAGGTAAACTTAGTGCTCTTGTGGGAAAAGAGTCACTTTATGTGACTAATGGGATTGTATTGGGCCACATCATCTTCAAGCATGGCATGGAGGTTGACCCGTCCAAGGTTTATGTGATCTCCAAGCTAGAGCCACCGATGAATTTAAAGCAGTTGAGGCTATTTCTTAGACACGTTGGATTCTATAGGCGTTTCATTAAAGACTTCAATAAGATAGCTAGACACTTGACCAAAATTCTATGCAAGGAGAGTGAGTTTATTATTGATGAGAAGGTCCTCCATGCATTTTATCAGATGAAAGACTTGATTAATAGTGCTCCTATCCTACAGCCACCTGATTGGACTCTTCCTTTTGAGATCATGAAGGATGCCTCAGATTATGCAATTGGAGTTGTTTTAGGGTAGAGAAGGGATGGGTTACCATTTGTTATACACTATGCTAATAGAACTCTCGATGATGCCCGAAAGAATTACACCGTTATAGAGAAGGAGATGTTAGCAGTGGTGTTTGCTTTAGAGAAATTCAGATCACTCCTACTTGGTTCTAGAGTGATTATTTACACGGATTATACTGCATACAATACTTACAAGCTAATAAGGATGCCAAACCACACCTACTCAGATGGATCCTTCTACTCCAAGAGTTTGATTTAGATATTCGTGATAAACCTGGAGCAAAGAATATTGTGGCAGATCACCTTTCGCAGATCAGAGATACAGAGATTCACGAGTAGCTACTACTTCCTATTACAGATACTTTTCCAGATGAGGTAATTTTATATGTTGGCTCACTCCAACGGTATGCTGATATTGTGAGCTATCTTGTCTCCAAGAAAGTTCCACATAATTGGGCCAAGCTGAAGGTAGATAGATTTTTGTCAGAGATCCATTTCTACCAGTGGAGGCTCTGTACCTATTTCGTGAGGGTGCATATTGTATCTGGAGGAGGTGCATTCCTCAGAAGGAATACATTAGTATGCTTGAGCATTGTCATAGATTAGAGACTGGTGGACATCATTCAGGGAAGCGCACAACAACAAAGGTTCTACAATGTGGCCTCTGATGGCCAACTACAAATTATGTGAAGTGTTGTACTGATTGTTAGAGAATGGAAGGAACTATTAGTTCCAAAGATACAATGCCTCTAAATTATATCTAGATTTCGAATGTTTTTGATGCTTGGGGCATTGACTTCATGGACCCATTCCCTATCAGTTAGGGATTTCAGTACATCCTACTTGTTGTGGATTATGTTAGCCATTGGGTGGAGGCTATCCCTACCCGAGCCACTGATAGTTGTACAGTTTCTCACTTCCTCAGACAACATTATTGCACGGTTCGTGATTTCTATGATTCTCATTTCAGATGGGGGAAGCCACTTTATCAACAGAGAGGTTAGGAAGTTAGTTAGGGAGTACGACATTGAGCATCGTGCTCCGTCTCCTTACCACCCACAGACTAACAGCTTGGCTGAGATTACAAATAAGGAGATCAAGACTATTCTTTAGAAACTTGTTTGTTCGAATAGGGAGAACTGGTCACAGATGCTTGACTCAGTTCTATGGGCTTATCATAAGGCGTACAAGTCTCTTTGGGTATGTCTCCTTACTGCTTGGTTTATGGAAAGCCTTGCCACTTTCCTGTTGAATTAATTCATATATCTTTTTGGGCAATCTGTGTATGCAATTTGGACTATGAGAGAGCATGATAGAGTAGGAAAGTGGATCTGAACGGATTGCTGGAATTTATAGACTTTGCTTATGACTATTACCTGATGTATAAAGAGAAAGTCAAGAGATAGCATGATAAACACATTAGGAGAAATACTTCTAGCCTAATCAGAAGGTGTGATTGTTTGATGCAAAGTTGAAGCTAATTCTTGGCAAACTCAAAAGCAAATGGTCAGGACCGTTTATAGTGAGAGCTACGTGTGACAATGGTAGCATTATCATTTCTAGGTTGTCATCTGCCTCACAATTGTTTTTGATGAACAGACAGTTGCTGAAGCCATATCTAGATCATGATATATTCCTGTCCGTTGTGGATTCCATTCATGTGGTATCAGATGACGATTCTTCGACTTCTTCTGCATCTGATACATGAGCTAATTGTCTCTTGTATATTTCTCTTCGTTTTGTTCTTTCTTTATTTCATTGTTATCATTCATCTCTTTTCCGTGTGTGTGATATACTTAGGATGTACTCTATCCTAAGTATAGAGGAGGTGAATAACTTGAGTTGTTCCATTTTCATTCTGTTTCACCACTCCTATCGTCGCTTATACTCAGGGATACATTACCCTAAGATAGGGGAGTGATGTCATTCATTTCATTCTTCTTTATTTTCATTTTATTTTCTTTTATTTTCTCATACTTAACTTGTTGATATTCTTTTCTATACTTAGGGATCTTTTACCCTAACTATAGTGGGGTCAAGTCGAATCATTGAATTTGTATATTTTTCCCTCGATTTTCCCCATTTGTATAATCTTCTATACTTAGGATTGTCTGATTTTACGTATAGGAGAGATCACCGACTTCTATTCATTTTATTATTTATTTTTTGAGTCATTGTAGTATAGGATTCTTTTCATTTTTCTATACTTAGCACTATTTATGTCTTTCTTATTTCTTCCTTTATATCTTCTTTGTTACTATGAGGACATAGTTCGAGCTAAGTATAAGGGGTGTCGTATATATTGTATATATACTTTATCCATAACTCATACTTATGTTTTTTTAATATTATGGCTAATAAAAAATATGGAATACAAAAGTTTTGTAAAAATTATTTTGTAAATACTTTGTAGAATATTTGTAAAAATCTCTGGAAAATTATTTTTGTACTGTTTTTTTGTAAAATATTTATAAAATCATTGCATTTTTAAAATGTTTATAAATTTATTTCTTATACAAAATTATTAACATGTAAATTATTTGTAAAATGTTTTAAAATAAAGTTTTTCTAAAAATTAGGTTGTAAAATATTTGTAGAATTTTTGTAAAACTTTTTGTAAAACTTTTTGTAAATATTTTTTAAACTGTTTGCAAATATTTTATAAACTGGTTTATGAAATTATTTTATCACATTGTATATAATTAATTTGCCATGTAATTATGTGTATAACTTGTTGTCAAATCCTTATAAATATACCATGTAGTAACTTGTAAAATATGTGCAAAAAACTCTTTTGTTAATAAAATTATTTGTATAAATGTTGTAATTAAAACTTGTATATAAAATTATTTAATAAAGGCTTATTATAAAATTCTTTTGTAGATAAAATTCTCTAGTAAATTTTGTATATAACATCTATAAATAAAAATTCTTTTAGTAAATAAATCTTGTATAAACTTGTATAATTCTTGTGTATATATATATCTATGTATAAAATTCTTTGTAAATGTGTACAAAATCCTTGTGAATTCTTGTAAATACTTCTAACTCTTTAATCTATTAAAAATCATAAAAATTAAAAAAGATAAAATCCGTAAAAAATTGCAAAAGTTCTCTAAAAAGCGCAACAAGTTTAGTAAAAAATTCCTTTTCAATAAAAAATTCTTGCTTTTGCATTAACATTTTTTAGAATGATATATATGCCTAGAATGGTCTGGAATAAAGTATGAAGAATGGAGCTTGGTTAAAAACTTAATATACTTAAGTTCAGAGGAACCTTATAGGAACTGGAGTTGAGACTTTTCAGGTCATAGCGACTTAATTCTTTTGGTCTATAAGATTATGTTCACATGTCATCTTGATTGGTCTAAGAAGAATATTTCATACACATGCATGATTCTTATAGACAATGGCCTAACTTAGACAAGCACCTTGCACGTAGCTCAACACAAATGAGGTGGTGAGGAGTAGAATCCTCTGGTAAGAGACACACATGAATGGAAAAATACCCAGTCACTTCGAGTGGCCAGTGAGCCCCAACCTAATCTAGTGGATGGACGTCAAAAGATAGGATGCTGTGGGTTGAAAAATGAGAAATGGTCTACTGGCACAATTTTTTCTAAGACACCAAAACATATACAGAAAAAAGATTTTATATACGTCAGAGCATAAAAAGATCAATGCAGTGCAACAATATTTTCCACAGAAAAGAAGCCAAGACACCAAATATACATACATGTCTACAATGGTCCAAGCTTCAGAGAACCTGCACATCTTAGTGGAGACTAGGCTACACTGGTCGGCTTCACCAGGAGATGTGGCTACACTAGCCACACTCCAATTCTCTTCTTATTCTTCTATCTTCTCCCCTGTTGATTGTGGACACATCACGTAACCGAACATGGAAGGAATACCTCGCTCCTTAAGAAAAAAATAGCTAGACTTGGGAATTAGGGTCACCTTACTAAGAGAAGGTCGTTCCTTGTCATTTCTGATGTAGAGATCTCTATATCACTTACACAATACAAGTAAGATTCATAGTCATCAGAATTTACGTATGAGGACATGTTATGACCTGACTATCGAGGCGATCTGAATAGAGACTTGTGGTACTTAAAGGTTGTTGAGTCTCAAACTCATTTCCCAATAAGGTTCCGCTAAAGTAATAATCCAAAATCTGACCAAGCTTCATACATTGATTTTATGAAGATTAGTTTAAAAGTCAACATTGTTCTAAGTTCTCTAATTTTCGTTTATTCTTTATCTTTTTTAGTCACTTATTCTTGAAATAAGTGTTTGCTAAGGGACTATCAAAGGTAAAGTATAAGGGGGATAATTAATCACCAATTCATCATCTTTATTCATTCATTTTGGCTTAAAATCCCCTACAAAACACCTGTAAATATCATTAATTATTATTTTTTAATAATCTCATATCATATGTAAATAGTGTATATTTATCATTATTTACCCAAAATAAATAAATAAAGAAATAAAGGAAAAAGAAGAAAAATAAGAAGACTGTATATATGCAATAAATACAGGATGATCCTATTCTGGAGAGTAGGTCAAGATTTGACCTAATCGATAAGGAATAAAGTAGGGGGAGATAGAGTCTTTAATCCATAAAAATCCAGAAAACAATTCTCACTTGTGTATATTCATCACGGTACATATTGCACATATCTTATACTATTTTTTTTATCCTCAAAGCAACCTCAAATAAAAAATTTTCTTCTTGGAACTTGTACAAAAAAAAGATGTAGATATTAGAAATAATTGCAAGCAAAGACCTATACAAAATAAGAGAAACAACACTCTGAAAACCCACAAAACCCAAATTATCATATCAATATCTTCATTTTGTTCAGAATTAAATAAGCTTAAAAAGGAAAATGGTTTCATAAAAATTGTGATGTGAAAGTTGGATTTTTGGAGTGTCATTGTACTCTTTATCTATGTTGTACATAGTATTTTTATTATTTATTTATTTTTTATATTTTTGCACATATTGTTTTTTACTGTTTTGTACATATTATATATTATTTATATAAAGTACAAATAAAAATTACAAAATAAAAATACATAAAATAAAATAAGTATACTTATATTATAGGTATAATGTACATATGTTGTATATAGCCTTATTTAATTAACTTAATAAATTCATTCACAAATAAAATAAAAAATATATTTAAAACACTTAAATTATTCTTAAAGTCAATAAACTATTAAATTATGTATTTATTTGTAAAGATCAATTAATTAAATTAAATATATTGTATATTGATGAGAACACTCGACCTCATGGTAAAGAAATGATGAAGATGTCGTCGGCTATAGTATATCGTGAAAGAGAAGAGCTTCTCAATCAAACAAAAATAATACAATAGAAGAGAGAGAAAATAGAAACGATGAACAAAAGGAAATATGTTTCTCTCTTCTAATTTTTTTACTAATTATTAACCATGTAAGTGTCCCTTGGTCGAACACAAGGAGGCAGAAAGAATATTCAGATTTTCGAGATCAAATATTTTTGTGATAAATTTTTCTTCTTTGAAAAGATTGTTTTTATGGTTTTTAGTTTTTATTATTTTTATTTGGTTTTCTATTTTTGCAAATTTTTTATTTTATTTATATTTTTAATTTTTATTTGATTTTCAATATGATTAATTTGCGAAAAATAGTGTTACTATATAATAGGTGGAATATAGGGTAATGTATTATTCTAATATAATGGAAAAAGAAAATAAAATGATTTCTTTTATTTTTAAAGTGAAGAATACAAACAATATACTATATAGTAGATATATGTGGCATATGGTAGATGTGATACTATATATTGGAGTGTGGATGAAAAGAAAAGAAACGAAAATCGAGTCACGTGCTTGAAGAAACACACAAAATGCACTCAAAACGGAGACAAATTTTGACACATTAAATCACAATGTTAGAGTAATGAAAATAGATGAAAATACAAAAAAACCTCGTTAGGGTAGTTGGGTAACTTCCCTAGAAAAATCATCACAAAATAATGTCTCTATAATGTCCAAAATGTAACAGCAGTCCAGGGGTACAAGTGTAAAAGAATTATAAAACATATGCAAATCAGTCCCCAGTCAGGGACCTAAATGTAACAAAAATTTTGATTATTTGCAATTAGGTCCTTATGCAGGGACCTAAATGCAAATAATAGAAAGTTTGGATGCGATCTAGAATTCTTGGAACTATTGGGGTTCTTCTCACAATTTTTAACCCTTCGTAATGTATGGCATGGATTATATGAAACATGGGAATCTGGGCTGTTTATAGATGGACACATGACACACAAATGTACACCTGGGCGGGAAGAATGTTCTTACTCAAAATGAAGAACGATGATGGTGAGTTTTTCACTTGATCAGTCTCCGACAGCAAATGGAGCAATATTGGTTGCTCGCGAGTGATTGGAGAAGTCGGAGGCAAGGACTGAAGGGGTACCTCCCCCTTCAAGCTCCCTTGCTGTGTGAAGAGTCAAAGATGATTGATTAAACCATTAAAGGGTTTCCAAGAATTGGGTCGACTTCCAGGTTCAACTGAAGATAGATGATTCTCCTCCAATTAATGCAACATACGGCTGCTAATGATGATGGATGGTCATTGCAAATGATTGGAATACTTGCAGGAGGTTCATATAGCTCGAATCCAAAAGAATCATCTTGAAGTAAATGATGTTCTTGTGCATGAACAGAACAGCTCAGAATGTGGATTTCAAATCAAAATTAAGAAGGAATCAACTGAATCAGATGGGAATTTTAGTATAACATTCAAGATAAGTGATTAGAGGACTAAGAAAGGCGATTAAATGAAATAATTAGGTGAGCAAACCGAGGAAAAAAGGTGGATGAAGGTGATCACATTGGAATGGAGGTGTAGGACCTCTTGTTCTCACTCGAGAACCGATGGAGTTCGAGCTCAAAAGCCGGTCGGTGGTCGGCGATGCAAGGTGCGAGATCATCTTGGAACTCTCCATCAGAGTTACTTCTTCCATGCAGGGCTGATAGCTTCCTCGTCTGTCACCCGAGGCAGCTAGAGTAGAGCGAAGAAGGTGGAGGTCCGATTAGGTAGACTAATTGTTGGAGTTAAATTGAACCGGCCATGTTCATGGCCTTAAATAAGAACGAAGGTGAAGGTTTGGTGGAGATCGAAGGGCTAGCAAGTGAAATGTTTGTTGGAAGAAGGGAATGTAAGGTTTAGATCGAGGTTTGGGTGTAAATCAAAGTGAGAATAGTTGAGAGAAATGAGGTGGTTGGAATAAGCTTAACGACTTGGCTTCTTGAAGAAGAAGCCCGTGGTGCTGACAAGTGTTAGCACCACAAAAATCCAGAAGTCAAAATACCTTAATAAATATGTAATAATGACTAAATAATGTTATATTAAAAAGGTATAAAAATGATATGTACATAGTTAAATTATCAAATTTATGGTATATTTTATATTTATAAATAATATATATTTTATGGTATATAAATACAATATTAATATATATATAATATACCTTATAATAGCATATATAATTTTAATTCAAAATTTTAATAAATAAGATATCATTTTTATATCTTAATAATTAATATAATAAATAAGTATTGTTTGACTTTTTATAGATTTTAATATATTAAGTTACATATATTAATAAATACATGTATGTACACTATAGTTCAATTTTGATTATTTTTAAGGTTTTTGATTTATTTAAAATATTAAATAAGGTTTTTATTTTTTATTTTATTTTATAAATAATCTACAAGATCATGAACATAATTAAAAATAACTAAATCACTTGTTCTATAAATAGTATGTGCATAATTAAATAAATAACCCCGAAACCCAATTGTCATTAGGTTCAAAAACCGAATTTTTGCAAACAAAATCCGATTTTATGAAACCACCTTCATTAATTAGAGAATTTTATTTTATAAACTTTAAAGGTGACTAGAGTGAAATTGAAGTAAGTATAAAGAAGTTACGAGGTTCATAAGTTGGGAAATTGATAATTTGTTCCATATTTCTTGGCATATATACATGTTGGATTTTTTTTATGATTTTTATATTTTTATATACATTTATATAAGTATAATAAATAAGAGTTTGGTGAAAATATGTATATATAAATTAATTAAAAATAGTTAAAGATTTTATAAAATAATAAATAAATAAATAAACTTAATATACCATGTACAAAGTTAGTTATTTTGTCATTCTCTTCCTCATCTCCCCTACTTTATTATTTGTCGGCTACTCCATGTTGACTTGATCTCAAGGTGAGGTTATATAATTATATCTTACAACTATATTTATATATTCTTAGTCATCCTGTATAATATATACACATTTTCGGTCTGCCTTTTTTTTTCTTTTCTTTATTTTTATTTTTCTTATTTTTGATATCTTTTTAGTGTATAAAAATACATTTTATTTATGAATGGCATTTTTGTAAAAGATGGTAATTAATGCATATTTACATGTATTTGGTAAGGGTTTAAAGATAAAATCGACAAAAATGTTAATGAATCATGGATTCCTCTACCCCAATACTTAAACTTTGTTAGTCCCTTAGAAAACACTTATTTGAAAAATAAGGAAAAAGAAAGAAGGTTAGAATGATTTTGTTTTCCTAAAATAATTCATGAGAACAAAACTTGATCGGTCCTTAGAATAAGAATTTTGTCGGATCCTTAACTAGGAGTAGGATTTTAATCTCAATAGTCCTCAAGTTCCACAAATCCTTATTCAGGTTCACCTCAACAACTAGCTCAGATCTACTTATCCATATTGTCAACTCTTTCAACCTTGAATTCAATTTGTACTATGTGTGAATTGTGTGAGCTCTTCCTGCTTAAGGAGGTGACGAAAGCATCCAACCTAGTAATACATTCCATGGCTTTCTCATCTGCCTACTCGATCCTCGAGGAGGGGGATGTTTACTTCTATGTTCAGGTCGTGTTGTGTACACAATCGAATAAAGGAAGAAGATGGAAGAAGGAGAAGAGAACTGGAGTGTGACCGTTGTAGTCACATCTCCTTGTGAAGCTTGGTCAGTGTACTAAGTCTCCACAAGATATGTATGCTCTACCAAGCTTAGACCATTTTTGGTCATCAATGTACTAATGAATTGTTTCCTGACGGATATAGAGTCTTTGTTCCGCCCATGTTTTGGGGTAATAGGAACAATTGCACTGCGTTCTTGTGTGCCCCGACTGTCACGACCCCGATTCTGGGTTGTCGGATGCTCCCATATCCGGATCTGGTTACTCGGCAATAATTTATTCAGCAATCACAACTAACATTCAAAAATAGATTGCATTTAAAAATACTCAAAAAGAAGTATTTCAACACTTTTCCATTCTCAAAATAAAGTTCACATGATACATTGTCCCACTATAACCATTTACATGTACGTCATCTCGAAAGGAAATACACAAAAAGACTACTGACTACCTTACAGAGTAAAGCTACTACGGCTGATTGGATGCCTATTTTAGCTGGTTGGATTACTAAGGATCTTGCGATGACTCACCGACACTTGTTGGGTTTTCCATAACTCATAGGATAACAATTAGCGAATGCTAAGTAACAAAGAAGAGAAAGCAAATAAATGGTGTAATTTTCCAAATCTTGTTATCACAAAAAGTTTCATCCCTTCTCATTAATTTAAGTCCTATTCCTTTCTTTTCCACGCCAGGGATAAGTCTAGGGAATTACTTCACCACTATATGGACTCCGAAGCTGTGGACAGTTCAGGATTGGAGATTGCGTTGATCTTGTAAGCTTATTCCATCGCATGTCACCTCAACCAATCCTCCAATATTACCCTCACAATTTCCTTTTCTGTTATTAATCAGGGTCCCGGCAAACAAAGGAGCACATCGTCCTCGAGGATCCAGTTGTTTAAAACCTCAGACTAACCTTTAATCACATAACCTAGCAGCTATAAAAAAACATGTTACCATGACCCTGCCGCTATTGAACCAACCGTGCCTCCACATGGCTCGACCACATCTTCCGTCGTTCAACACGAATATATTGGCTCCCAGTATCACGCGTTGCAAATCATTCATTTCGTGCGTACTTATCATAACAGGGCAACCATGTACCACCTAGGTAGGGCAACGCCAATACGGGTTCCTTCTAACAAACCTACAGGTTGCATGCCCAACCTTTAATTTTACTCCCAGTTATTCTTAACATAAGACACAATCCTTTTCAGGATTCAACTCAAAACACACCAATTCCCATGATGTAATTCCTCTGTTAAGCCTTAGATTTGAATAAACATAAATACTAAGTATAGACTTACACATATATTAATTCATATATTTATATACTCATATTTATGCTTATTTTAACTTCCAAACCCTAACTTTCCAACCCATTGCATCCATTCGATACTTAGGCCTTATTTTAGTTGAAATCACAAAGCAACCTTTCATACTTATAAAAAATAACTAAATTAGGGTTCTTCGTACCAAGGAGTATAAATGCAGAAATCTCAATGATCTCATAAGAAAACCCAACAACAAAAGGAAGGATTTCGTTATCTATTCGATCGTGTGCAGTGCTTTATCGTGATTCTTTTTCAATTGGATGATTTATAGCTCCTGAAACAATCAAATTTTATTTTTGTATCAAAAACACTAAGAACGTGCCAAGAACGTGAAAAACGAACGAAGAACACGAAGAACGCAAAGAACACAGGAAGAACATGAAGATCGCGAAGAACATATTCTCTCTTGAAATTTCAACAGAGCTTCCCTTAAACGGGGTGATATTTCTAGGCAAATTTTGACAGAGTTTCCCCTTATATTGGGACGTATTTCTATAAAAAATTTGAGAGAGTTTCCCCTTATATTGGGACATATTTTAAAAGAAAAACAGAAAGAATTTCCTCTATAAAATCATCGAAAGGAAAACAACAAGGAAATTGAACATGAATCGAAAACCTGGCTTACGAAGCGAACTAAGAGAGGATCGTACCTTCCTCCTCCTCGTTCTCTCGACAGCGCTTCGCTAGCGCTTCTTCCTTGCCTCCTACTCCTCCTCCCAACCTCTCGACCCTAGCCCTTGGGGTTGTGGTGGTATTCGAAATCATAGAGAATGAATGGGCATGGGGCTATTTATAGGCTCCAGAAAACCGCTAACCATTGTTAGAAAAAACCATGGTTTAGATCGTAACTACGGTTAGCGGCCCACGGTTTTGGCCAAAACTTATCCGAAACTTAAGGCTTAAATTAGAACTATCCATAAGACTAGATTCCCTAATGATGCTTAATTAGCGCTAATCGTGATTAACTTTTACTAGTCGTGATTTAACCTTCGCGACTTATGCTTAACTTTGCTAATTATCGATTAGTGTTCGCTAATGGTCATTAACGATCCTCAATCCATCTTTAGTTTATTTAATCGTACTTAATTAGTCTTAATTACATTCATTAAGAGTTAATGACGTCTTAAACCTCATTACTTTTCTTTCTTCTGAAAATCATAACAAATCGAAACAAAGCCCAATTCACACGAAACAAATTCCGTTGGTTTCCTCTTAACGAGCCGTATTTTATGATATAGGATTCGAGAGATGGCCAATTTCAAGGCTTTACAATTATAACAACCTTAAAGGAAATCTCGTTCTCGAGACTAGAAATTCAAGCATAACAACCTTAAAGAGGATTGAAAACATAACAACCTTTAAGATGGTGAACGTCATTTCATTTATAATAAGGATATACACATTACACAGTCTTATCATTCAAACAAGTAGGGGTATTTTTCTCTCATTTTTACCTCAGGTTCCCATGTGACTTCTTCAAACTCTTGGTTGCTCCACAACACTTTAACTAGAGGTACCTCTTTATTTCTCAACTTCTTGATATCCCTATTAAGTATTTGCACAGGTATTTCTAGGTATGTCAAGTCTGGCTCAACCTACATATCATCATAGCTTATCTTATGCTTAGGATCCTTGATATACTTTCTCAAATTTGATACGTGAAAAACATCATGTATTGCCAAAAGATGTGGATAGAGTGCAAGTATATATGCGACTTTGCCAATCTGCTGAATAATTTCAAAGAGACCTACGAACATGGGTGTCAACTTCCCATGCAATCCAAACCTCTGAACTCCCTTCATAGGCGATACTTTTAGGAATAGAAAGTCACCTACCTCAAACTCAAGGTCTCTTCGCCTGGTATCACTATAGCTTTTTTGACGACTCTGAGCAGATATTAGTCTTTTTCAAGCAAGCTCTACAGCTTCCCGTGTCTCCTGGAGTCTATCTGAATCATAAAGGTTCTTTATCCCGACCTCTTGCCAACACAAAGGAGTAGTACACCTTCGTCCATATATTGCTTCAAACGGTGCCATGTTAATACTTGCATAGTAACTATTGTTGTAGGTGAATTCTACAAGAGGAAAATGTTTCACCCATGATCCTTTCCATTCTAAGGCACATGCTCGCAACATATCCTCTAGCGTTTGGATCGTACGTTCTGATTGACAATCTGTTTGCGGATAATATGCTGTGCTCAATCATAACTGTGTGCCTAACGCTTTCATGAAGTTCTCCCACTAGTGCGAGGTGAATCGCGAATCTCGATCGAAAACTACCTCTTTTGGATACCATGGAGACAGATCACATGCATAATATATAACTCATCAAGCTAGTCTAGAGTAAAAGATAAGCTTATTGGAATAAAGTGTGCTACCTTGGTCGAACGATTTATTATCACCCATATACTATCTTTACCACCAATCGTCTGAGGTAAGCTGGTAACAAAGTCCATGGAAATACTTTCCCATTTCTACTCAAGTATAGGGAGGGGTTGTAACAATCGTGGTGGCTTTTGGTGTGAAGCTTTTACCTGTTGGCAAGTGAAACATGTATTCACAAACTTAGCAACATCCTTCTTCATTCCTGGCCACTGAAAGTTTGAACGAAGATCCTTATACATCTTCATAATTCCTGGATGAATGAATAATCTAGAAGAATGCGCTTCACGTAAGATTTCCTTCCTCAATTTGAGAGTGTTTGGTACACAAACTCTATGATGGTTATGTAGTAACCTAGCTTGTATATGGAATCCCTCTATCTCATTCTTCTCAAGTTGTTGTCTCAAGTCTTTAAGGACTGGATCATCCTCCTGTCCTTTCTTTATTCTAACCCAGATCTTTGGTTTGTATCGGTGAGGAATAGTTATAGTATCGGTACTACTATCAAATAGTTTCCATTCACTCAACATTGATAGTAAACTGCACAAGTGGATAACACTCTTCAACCTAGGTGAATAAGTTCTTTTGCTAAGGGCATCTGCTACGACGTTCCCCTTACCAGGGTGGTAGGAGATGGTGCAATCATAGTCCTTTAACAACTCTAGCCACCGTATTTGTCTCATATTGAGCTCCTTCCGATCAAACCGTTATCTCAAGCTTTTATGATCAACGAAGATTTCAAAAGTAATACCATAGAGGTAGTGTCTCCATATCTTTAAAGCGAAAACTACGACAACTAATTCAAGGTCATGTGTCGGGTAGTTCTTCTCATGTGTCCTGAGCTGTCACGATGCATACACAACTACCTTACCATGCTGCATAAGAACTACCCCAAGTCCTTTAGATGCGTCAGTACACTGTAAACCCTTCACTCCCAGAGGGTAGAGTAAGGATAGGTGCAGATGTTAGGCATTCTTTCAGTGTCTGAAAACTAGCTTCGCATACGTCAGATGAATGGAACTTCCTTTTGAGTCAACCTAGTCATTGGCAATGCTATTCGTGAAAATTCCTTCAAAAATCTTCTATAATATCTAGCTAAACAAAAAAAATCGTATTTCTGTGACAGTCTTCGAGCGTTCCCAACTCATCACCGCACTAACCTTTGTAGGATCAACTGATATACCTTCCCCAGAAAGAAAATGGCCTAAGAAGGATACTTCAGACAACCAGAAGTCACATTTGCTATATTTAGCATACAATTTGTTCTTCCTTATATTTTAAGTGCTTGTTGGAGATGATGTTCATGTTGATACTTATCCTTGGAGTAACTAAGCACATCATCAATAAAGACTACTATAAAGTGATCTAGGAACTCCTTGAATAATCTATTCATGAGATCCATGAAGGCTGCTGGGGCATTTGTTAATCAGAAAGGCATAACTAAAAATTCATAATGTCCCTATATAGTTCGAAAGGCTGTCTTGGGGATATACGCATCTTTAATCTTCAACTGATGGTATCAAGATCTTAAGTCAATCTTGGAATACACAGTTGAACCATGCAACTGGTCAAAGAGATCATCTATTCTTAGTAGAGGATACTTGTTCTTTATTGTCTTCTTGTTTAGCTGTTTATAGTCAATGCACAACCGCATTGACCCATCCTTTTTCCTCACAAACAAGACAGGTGCACCCCATGGTGAAGTACTAGGATGAATGAATCCTTTATCTAACAATTCTTGTAACTGTACTTTTAACTCTCATAACTCAGCTGGGGCTGTCCTATATGGAGGGATAGAGAGAGGCTGAGTATCATGTGTGAGAGAGATTTCAAATTCAATCTCTCTCAGGTGGTAACCTAGGTAGTTCCTCTGGAAATACACCAAGAAACTCGCACACTATAGGTACATCTTCTATCATTTTGTCTAACTCTGATGTAATGGTTACATAAGCTAAATAGACTTGGCACCCTTTCTCTAACAACTGTTGTGCCTTCAAAGTAGAGATATATTCAATATTATCATTGGATGTCTTTCCAATGAACTGGAACTCTATCGAGTTAGGAAGGTAAAAAGTTACTGTCTTCTGAAAATAGTCAAGGCATGCATGATGCCTTTCTAGCCAGTCCATCACTAGGATGAGATCAAAGTCCTCTATTTCTATTGGTAGTAGTGAAACATGTAACTGATGTCCTGCTATCAGTACTACACAATAATCAAGGATTTCTCGGATTATAAATACTTGTCCTCATGGTCCCTTGATCAGATAGGACTGTTGTACTTCTACCGGTACCTTACTTAAAGTGGGTACTAACCGTCGAGCAACAAATGAATGTGAAGCACCAGAATCAAACAATGCATGTACTTAAAAGCCATGAATAGTAATGGTACCTAGTACAACCGTGCCTGAATTGTAGGCTTGTTCTTTAGTGACTGCATTGAGCTGGTCATTAGGAATAAGCAAGCTAGAACCCACAACACTTTGTGGTGGTTGCTATGGAGGAGACGCTCCTTGTGAGCCACGACATCTACCCTATCTTCTTCCACGTGTTGCTCCATTGCTCGGGGTGGATGTCAACTATTAATTGGGGTTGATTTAGACTCCAAACCTCTAACTTTGGACAATCTTTATTTATGTGGCCTTCCTGATGACAGTAATAATACACACATGTTCCTATCCATGCTGAAGATCCAACCATAGCGGTACTAGCTTTTGCTGTTGAGTCGCAAGGGTATAGTGGAGGTCTAGAGAAACCCCCTCTTCCTGATAACTCATGGACCAAAGTATGTGGCGAGCTTATAGCAGACCCAACTGGATGATAATGACTGTCGCTTCAGTTATAATTTGCCTTAAGTTTGGATGGTCCACCAATAAAGTGGAAGATTCTTCTTTGGTGGTTTTCATCCCTTTCCATCTCAATACGCGAGGCGATGTCCATGGCTTCATCTATAGTGGTTGCTCTAAAGCCTGCAAGCTTCTCTCTATGATCTCCCTGAAGCCCGCTAACAAATTTGGTAAGACATTCCTGTGGTGAAGCTTCTAGAGCTGAGGAGTAACATAGTAGCTCTGTAAAGTGAATATGATAATCTCGTACATTCTTGGAACCCTGGGTCAAAGAAGCCATCTCCCTCCTCTTCAATTCTTCCCAATGGGAGGGACAAAAGTGAGCTCGTAACCTTTCTTCAAAAACATCCCATTGAACGAGATCTACTAATTTCGGCTCTCCACCATCATCTTGCATAGTCTGCTAGGGAGTAATCAATGAAGTGCACCCAAGTGTTTGCTGGTGCATGTATTATTCTCAACATCCTGCTGACATCATCAAGCCATAGTTCTGCCTCAGCAAGTATCTCTATGCCTTTGAATCGAGGAATCTTTCCCTTTCGGTAATTGTCCAATAGTTTTTGGTGTCTAAGAAGAGCTCTCTCCATTGCTCCTTCAGCTGGGATAGAAGCAAACTTAGTGGAAGGATGGTAACTAGATTATTCCTGGGAAAGATGGACAGAACCTTCAATCCTAGCATCCACAGGTCTGGATGCCTCATGTCTATTAGCTTGTGCATTAAGCATCTCCTCTAATGCTTGCTGCTTTTGCCCTATTTCTTACAGCATTGTCATCATAGCCGCTAATTGCCTAGACACATCTTGGTCTGCCATGATCCTGGGATGAGTCAAGGCCAAAGGTTAGCATGATGTACATAAGGGACAATGACTTGTTAATGGTATTGCAGTCAATTATTAAGATCAAAGGATAGACAATCTTAATTTCTGAATACCACTCATAGTTATCAATTATTGAGTAAATTATTGGAGTAACCAGGCTCTGATACCAATCTGTCACGACTCCGATTCCGGATCATCGAATCCGCACATATCCGGATCTGGTTACTCAGCAATAATTTATTCAACAATCACAACTAACATTCAGAAATAGACTGCAATTAAAAATACTTATAAAGAAGTATTTCAACACTTTTTGATTCACAAAATAAAGTTCACATGATACATTGTCCCACTATAACCATTTACATGTACATCAGCTCGAAGGGAAATACACAAAAAGATTACTGACTACCTTACAGAGTAAAGCTACTACAGCTGGCTGGATGACTATTTTAGCTGGCTGGATTAGTAAAGTTCTTGCGATGGCTCACCGACACCTGTTGGGTTTTTCATAAATCATAGGATAACAATTAGCAAATTCTAAGCAATGAAAAAGTGAAAAGAAAACAAATGATGTAATTTTTCAAAACTTGTTATCATAAAAAGTTTCATCCATTCTCATTAATTTAAGTCATATTCCTTTCTATTCCACGTCGGGGATTAGTCCAGGGAATTACCTCACCACTATATGGACTCCGAAGCTGTGGACACTTCGGGATTGGAGATTGCATTGATCTTGTAAGCTTATGCCATCGCACGTCGCCTCAACCAATCCTCCAATACTACCCTGACAATTTCCTTTTCTTTTATTAGTCGGGATCTCAAACCCTCAGCCTAGCAAACAAAGGAGCACACTGTCCTCGAGGATCCGGTTGCTTAAAACCTCAAGCTAACCTTTAATGACATAACCTAGCGACTTAAAAAAACACATTATCGTGACCCATCTGCTATTGAACCACCCGTGCCTCCACATGGCACAACCACATCTTCCGTCGTTCAACCCGAATATATTGACTCCTGGTACCATGCGTTGCAAATCATTCATTTCATGCGTACTTATTATAACAGGGCAACCGTGTACCACCTAGGTAGGGCAACACCAATACGGGTTCCTTCGACAAACGTACAGGTTGCATGCCCGACCTGTGGTTCTACTCCCAGTCTTTCTTAATGTAAGACACAATCCTTTTCAGGATCCAACTCAAAACACATCAATTCCCATGATGTAATTCCTCTGTTAAGACTTAGATTTGAATAAACATAATACTGAGTATAGACTTACACATATATTAATTCATATATTTATATACTCATATTTATGCTTATTCTAACTTCCAAATCCTAACTTTCCAAACCACTGCATCCATTCGATGCTTAGACTTTATTTTAGTTGAAATCACAAAGCAACCTTTCATACTTTCTCAAAAATAACCAAATTAGGGTTCTTCGTAGCAAGGAGCATAAATACAGAAATCTTAACGATCTCATATGAAAATCCAACAACAAAAGGAAGGATTTCATTACCTAATCGAGCTCTCTCTCTCTCTCTCTCGTATGTAGTGCTTTATTGTGATTCTTTTTCAAAAGGATGATTTATAGCTCCTGAAACAATTGAATTTCATTTCCGTATCAAAAATGCTAAGAACGTGCTAAGAACACAAAGAACGAACGAAGAACATGAAGAACGCGAAGAACACGAAAAACGCGAAGAACATATTTTCTCTTGAAATTTCAACAGAGCTTTCTCTTAAACGAGGTGATATTTTTAGGAAATTTCGGCATAGTTTCCCCTTATATTGGGATATATTTCTATAAAAGTTTCGGTAGAGTTTCCCCTTATATTGGGACATATTTTAAAAGAAAAACAGAAAGAGTTTCCTCTATAAAATCACCAAAAGGAAAACAACAAGGAAACTGAACATGAATCGAAAACCTATCTCACGAAGCAAACTAAGAGAGGATCGTACCTTCCTCCTCTTCGTTCTCCCGACAACACTTCACTAGCGCTCCTTCCTCACCTCCACTCCTCCTCCCAACCTCTTGACCCTAGCCCTTGGGGTGGTGGTGGTGGTAGTGGAAATCGTAGAGAATGAATGGGTATGGGGCTATTTATAGGCTCCAGAAAACCACTAACCATGGTTAGAAAATCATGGTTTAGATCTTAACCGCAGTTAGCGACCCATGGTTTTGGCCCATGGTTTTGGCCAAAACTTATCTTAAACTTAGGGCTTAAGTTAGGATTATCCAGAAGACTCTAGATTCGCTAATGATGCTTAATTAACGCTAATCGTGATAAACTTTTACTAATCATGATTTAACCTTCGCTACTTACACTTACTTTTTGCTAACCATTGATTAGTGTTCGCTAATGATCATTAATGATTCTCAATCCATCATTAATTTCTTTAATCGTATTTAATTAGTCTTAATGACAATCATTAAGAGTTAATGATGTCTTAAACCTCCCTACTTTTCTTTCTTCCGAAAATCATAACAAATCGAAACGAAGTCTGATTCACACGAAACAAATTCCGTTGGTTTCCTCTTGATGAACCGGATCTTATGATATAGAATCCGAGAGACGTCAAGTTCAAGGCTTTACACCGACGGATATATAATCTTTTGTTTCACTAATGTTTTGGTGTCTTAGAAAAATTATACCAGCAGACCATCCCTCATTCGAAGCTTTATTTCAACACCACAACTCCCTTCATTAGACGTCTGTGCCACTAGACAAGGATGAAAACACACCACTAAAACAAACTACCCTTCGCAATCCCATGTAAGTTGCGTTAAGTTCAAAGTGCATCTGTTCAAAATTGGTCCACTGTTGAAGAGTTAAATGAATGACACCAAGTGTTCTACATAGGCAAGTTTAAGTTGAATTTTGAACATGGTCTAATGGAACCCAAAGATTTAAGTCAAATACTTGAATTGCCTAATATCCAGCTCCTAACCAGGATCCTTAGAATTTAGGGTCAAAGGCCATGATTAAGCTCTACACCTTTGGACTATTTCCAATCTTTAGTTCAAGAGCACAAACTTATTCTGAAAAATGCTAATGCAAATGCAACAATGTTTTTGTGAAGTAAATTTTCTGAATTTTACTCATTTTTATAGATTTTAAAGATTTTGATACTTTTATGAATTTACGGACTTTGTATTATTTTTTTTATGAATTTCGTGAATTTTTCAATTTTTATACACAAGCATGTTTACAAGAATTTACAAGATAAATTGCTAATATTTTATTTTGGACTGAATAATTAATACAATTTACAAATTTTAAGTATAAAGATATTAAATATTAAGTTATTTTTACACATTTTAATAATAAGATTTTAAATAAGAATTATACACTTTTAAATGCAAATTTTAAATAAGGACTTTGAATTTACATATATTTTATTTATTTACAAGGATTTTATAAATACTTAATAAATATTTTTTAAATAAATTTTACCCCCACCCACTTTTATGGATTTATAGATATAGAAAATACATAAAAGTATGAGTTATGGACAAAAGTATATATACAATATACACGGAACCCTTATACTTAGCTTGTGCTATGTCCTCATAGTGCAAAAAGAGAAAAAGGAGGACATAACTCGTGCTAAGTAAAAGTGGATGAAAAGAAGAAAAAGAAGTGAAGCTAGCCACCGCCTTATACTTATGATCTGGTCATCGTAAATATATTGGAAGACAAAAAATGTGACTGGGGGCAAGGAATAAACACACAAAAGAAGAGAGAAGAAAAGAAAAACGAGATCAACGGGACCATCAGTCCCCCCATACTTAAGAACATGTATCCTAAGTATAGAAAAGAATGTGACCAAAATTGGGATGGGTGATGGGTGTAAAAGAATGTATAGAAAAAAAAGTAAAAAGAATAAAATACGAAATGAAAATCAACAGAATCTTTCGTCCCCCTTATACTTAGGATATGGTATCCTAAGTATAAAAAGGAGCAAAAATGAGAACGATTGGGATCTAGGAAGAATGTACAAGTGATATGTTGTCCAGAAAACAAAAGGCTTCAAGTTCTCTGTATAGAACGAAATGAAGTGGAAAAGTAGTCACAAGTACCATACAAAGTAGATCACCTCAAGCTGGGTCCTACGGTATCATCTGTCGTGAAAGTGCGAACCAATCCATGGCTGACTGAGTAGAGCTACCTCTATAGGTGAATACTGTACGTGGCATAGGTCTCTCAACCACAGAAGGTGTCTATAAATGTGTCCATCACTCCACTCGACTTTCTACTATACTTCTCCTTAGAAGGTCGGGAACTGAAGAACTCAGATATGTGATAATATGGTTATAGACCCTCTAGCTTGAAAGCATCAAGCAAAGTCTTTGAAATATCTGCAATCATCTCATCGAATTGCTTCTCCATCTGATCCATCTCTGCGTACAAGTCTGCCTAAAGAACTACCAACTGTTGTGCATGACCAATACTATCCTAGGATATCAAGAGTCTCAATCTGATACCTCTCAAGGTCATCGTAACAAACCTCATCCATGTAATCACAGCTGGCTGGATAACTTAGGACATCTGAACTATGGGTAGATGCAGCATATGAACTGGAAGAATATTTCACCATCTCAATATATACCTTCTTGCCCTCGACATGAGAAGATACCTTCCCAGTATCATAATCAAAGAGAGCCTTTGCGGTATGTAAGAAAGGCCTCCCGATATTGATTGGGGTAAGGTGTAAATGTGCAGGGCAATCCAGGTCCAGGACAATGAAGTCCACTAAGAATTGCAGACCCTGTACAATCATGATAATGCTCCTCAACATGCCCCTAGGTCTCGTTACTGATCGATCAACAAACTGAAGGATCACATGTGATTTGTAAAGAGGACCTAACTCGAGTCTATCGAGTAAACAAGATGGCAACAAATTAATGGAGGAATCATATCTAAGAGAGTGCGATCGAATGTGGAATTGGAGTTGTCACATTTGACATAATGTGCACATGAATCTCTATTCTTATTTGGTAGCTTGTTTTGGAAAGCACAAGACATGGCCTTGGTCAAAATACGTTTTTCAATGCATGATTTCTTTTTCCTATGTGTTGCACAATTGTTCTTCAATTGCTGCTTGAGTGTAGGAAAATGATCCAAGGCATCATGGAGTGGAATCTTAAAAAATATATGATCTTTTAGTAACCTTCATTCTTGTTGCCTTTTTTCTTTCCTTTACCAAATAGTGCATCGGGAGAAGGAACAAACTCAGGAACAACAAAATTTCCATCTTTATTCAAATCATTATGGGAATCATCATTTACATTGAGAGTTTCAGAAGTATGTACAAAACTCTCAAAAATAGGAAAGGAGTTCATTCATGAGTGTCTACATGGGTTGGCATGGTATCATCATCAGAATCGCCTATGTCCATGTTTACTGTTTCAGCATTGCTCCCCATCTCTAGCATCCTCATGTTTGGCATCATCAAGAATAGTATCATCACGACACTCCTCCTTAGCATCAGAATGTGTGGACTGTAGATCCTCATCATGTGTAACTCTCTCCTCATTTGGACCAAGAACTGGTGGCTTTCTACCACTCATGAGACGAATATAGTTAGATATAAATTCCGAAAAAGTGACCTTACCAGTGGATTTGTCTGTGCTTTCTTCCTAATCTGGATGATGGCTCTTGTTGTTTGGAGGATGGTGAGCTGGTCTATAATAGGAATGATGGTGAGAGTGGTGCTGCTATACAAACCGACCTCGATGCTAGAAATGTGGACATCCACGTTGCTGGTGCATCTACAACAATGTATGGTGGACACTCTGTGGTGTAGAATGATAAGGAACTGGAGCATACCATATACCATTGATCTCAAAAGTAGGAGTGCATCAACATTATCTACTACAGATGAACTGATTTGGCTCTGACTGGTTGTAGACAAATCCTCAAGCCAAGCTAACAGCGAAGTGTCTGTAGAACATCATGCCTCACCCTGTACAAAGTGTATCTTACGTGTTGGAGGATTGAATAAAGCTCTTCGTATCTGCTGAAATGTAGACGGATGCTAGCTCTGTCTCTGAATGTCCTCCTCCTTTTCCAAATCACTCTTTTGCTGAGGTAATGAAGATAACTTCTCTAACTCTCATAGCTTCTCAAATCCTGAACTTGCTTCTGAATCACATATATGATTGTAAGCTTCTCACTAATGCAACCCATGTCTACAGATCGTGAATCATACTCATCAATGTCGGCCACCTTCTGATGATCTCTATGGTGTGATGGCGGGGTGGTCTTCTGGTATGCTCGAGCGGAATCGACAACTCTTGAATTCTCGACCATCCCTTCATAGATGGCCCAAACAAACTCAGCATCACTATTCAGATAACTGCCACCACATGCGGTGCTGACCAACCTCTAAATATCAGCGTGAAGTCCTCCAAAGAAATTCTAGACAAGTACCTTCAATGGTATCTCATGATGAGGGCACTTCTTTATCATATCTTTGAATTGCTCTTATGCCATATGGAACGACTCATAGGAATGTTGCACAAAGTTCACTATCTAGCTCCTCATCATGTTGATTCTCCCAAGAGAAAATATTTATGCAAGAATGTGGACTTCAGACCGTCCCCAGTAGAATTCTCCCTCCCCAAATGATTCATCCAATAAAGCTCCTTATCTGCAAAGGCAAAGGGGAAGGCTTTTAGGCGTATAGCCTCCTGCATAACATTCGGGTAACAAGTCGTACCACAAATCATCTCGAATGCTGAAGAAAGGTAAACGACTCTAAAACATTCCCATTGGAAAGTAGTGAAATAAAGGATTGCCTCAAATCGTACGAACCCTGATTCGATGACAATCGAATCTAATGCTGTAATGTACTCGCTCCAGGGTCATACTCGTCACGTAATGTGTCCATGGGAACTACTTCAGCTGGTGGGTTCCCTCCTCTGGCTCTCAAAGTAACTATCTCAACTCTCAACTCCTCCTAGACTCTAAACTGCTGCTGAAGCTGTACACTCATCTGCTACAGCATGTCTAGGATCCCCGCAATCACATCTGATTCGGTCTCGTGTCTATCATTAACTAATATCTCCTCGGTATGTCTTTCCTCAAATGATGCCTTTCCTTTCTTTGTGATGTCAATCAGCTATGGCTGGAGGTGTATAACCTTCGGTCGTCACTCGAGAATCGGTGGAGTTCAAGCTCTTACACCGGTCAGTGGATGACGATGCAAGGCGAGGTAATTCCTCGTAATTCCTCCTCAGTGTACCCTCATCCACGCAGAGGCGTCACCACCCTCGGCTGTCATTTGAGGTGGTCAAAACAAGGCAAAGAAGATGGGGGTTTCAGCCAATTGATCTGGAGTTGGAGGAAGTTAGGTTGAAATGGTGAAGTTGAGGGAGTTAAATAGGGAAGAAGGTGACAGGTTGAAGTATATCTAATGGTGCACGTGGATTAGGGTTGTTAGGACTTTG
The DNA here is from genome assembly GCA_037367405.1 of Ottelia alismoides. Classification (NCBI taxonomy): domain Eukaryota; kingdom Viridiplantae; phylum Streptophyta; class Magnoliopsida; order Alismatales; family Hydrocharitaceae; genus Ottelia; species Ottelia alismoides. The sequence continues at coordinate 309,539 of JAZKJV010008203.1, read as the reverse complement.
AAGTGGACGGTTTATATTAGGGTTAGGTGAAGAAATGGAGGCGAAATAAATGGTCGAAGATCAGAGGTTGGAACAAACAACAACAACAACCTCTTCTTGAAGAAGAAGAAGGTGTGCTGACACGTGTCAACACCACATAAATCATAGATAAAAATACCTTATTAAATATATAATAAATAATAGATAATATTATTTTAAATATGTATAAAAATGGAAAATGTACATAATTAAATTAACTAATTTATGGTATATTTTATATTTATAAATAATATATATTAAGTATATTAATACAATATTAATATATAATATACCTTATAAATAACATATATAATTTTAATTCAATATTTGTATAAATAGTAATGAACCAAAAATCCACCTCATTAACAATCGATAATTGTAGTATAGGAGGCAGAAATTAGATCAACAACTGCAAATTTTGAATATTATGAAGTATTTTTACTTGGTAAGTGTACCAAGGTCGAGCACATGGAACTATTATTTTTAGTTACGGGGTTCTAAATTAATTTAAGTAATTACTAATTGTTATATTAATTTCTATGTCATAAAATGAAGTGAAAAATCAAATAAAAGAAATGCAATGCAATGCAAGCAAAATAAATAGAGGAAACAATTAAGCACATGATCAATGATTATGTCTATTTTCAATCCTCAATTAAAATGATCAACTAATCCTCTGAAGGATCACAGATCTAAAGAGATAAATTCAAGAAAAGTATTTAAATTAATTCCTACATGCAAGCTAGAAAATAAATCAATAAATGCTCCTGCAAATGATTAGCTCAATGATAATTTTTAAGAAGATTTGACCTCAAAATTCTCTATAATTTACTCCTTAAATAAAATAAATTTAATCAAATAAAATGTTATCGAAATAAATTAATCACTCCTCCTAAATTAAGACACTACAGAGATTAATTCCTCAAGAATAATTATCAATAATTAGTGGATAATTAATCTAATAAAATCATTTCAATTGAGTCCCTACCAATTAAATCAACATTTTCTCAAGATATAATAATAGAAATATCCCAAAATTCAGCCTACATAGATAATTAGACACCTCAAACAATAATCATCATTATAGAGTTTCGATCTGTTCATAAAGTATGTAGACTGATAGAGAACATCATAAGCTTCAAAATGACATATTATGCGTTAAAAACATAGTTCAAATGATAAAGATAGGATAAACTGAAGTTCTTGGGACTAAAATAAAATAAAAATAAAGTTTTTTTGTATCAAAAGGGTCCTTGGAAGGACTTATATGCAATTCTTTCAAAATTATCTAGGCCTTTAATAACAAGAATCGCCTCATATGGTAATGTCTCAATGATAGGTGTGGTAGTCTCATAATCCTCAAGATGCTCTAATCGGGAGAGCTGATCTGCCACCACATTCCTGGCTCCAGGATTATCCTTAATCTCAATATCAAACTCCTAGAGTAGAAGGATCCATCTACTAAATCGGGTCTTGGCATCCTTCTTAGCCATTAAGTACCAGATGGCAGTGTGATATGTATAGATTGTCACTATAGATCCGAGAATATATGATCTGAAATTATCAAGAGCAAATACTACGGCTAGCATCTCCTTCTCTGACACTGTATAATTCAGCTGAGCGACATCTAAAGTCCTACTAGCATAGCGTATGTAAAATGGTAATCCATCCCTCTTCTGTCCAAGCGCAACCCCTACGGCAAAATCAAAAGCATCCGTCATGATCGCAAATGGGAGAGACCAATCGGGTGGTTGAAGGACAAGAGCCTGCATAACTAAATTCTTGTAAGTCTCGAATGATGAAAGACACTTATCTTCTACAAGGAACTCGGTGTCTTTTGTGAGCAAATCAGTGAGAGGTCGGGCAATACGATTGAAGTCATGTATGAACTGTCCGTAGAAACTGACATGCCCCAGAAGAGACTACAACTATCTCAGATTGGATGGTGGACTGAGCTTCTTGATGATATCTACCTTGGACAGATCAACCTCCATGCCCTTGTTGGAAATGATGTGACCAACGACCATCCCTTGAGTCATCATGAAATGACTCTTCTCCCAAGATAAGACAAGGTTGACCTCGATGCAACACTGAAGTACTCGATCCAAGCACTCAAGACAAGCATCAAACCCATCGCCATAAACCGAAAAGTCATCCATGAAGACCTCTAAACAGTCACCCACCATATCCGAGAAAATGTAAAGCATACACCTTTGTAATGTAGCTGGGGCATTACATAATCCAAAGGGAATCCGTCTAAAAGCATACGTTCCAAACTGAAAGGTGAATGTCATTTTCTCCTGGTCTTTGGGCACTATGGTCACCTGATTATATTCCGAATACTTGTCAAGGAAATGATAATAACTCTTCCCATCTAACCTCTCAATAATCTGATCAATAAATGGAAGTTGGAAGTGATCCTTCTTGGTGGCCTGATTCAATCGTTTGTAGTCCACACATACTCACCAAGAAGTGGGTACTCAGGTAGTGATCTCCTCTCCGAGCTCACTCACAACTGTAGCGTCTTCTTGGGTACCACATGTAGCAGACTAAACCATTTGGATTCGAATATGGGGTAAATAAAATCGATGCTCCACCACTTAGAAATTTCCTTCATGACTACATCTCGAAGATTCAGGTTCAGCCTGCACTGAAACTCAAGAGATGGCTTGGCATCATCCTCGAGATATATGTGGTGGGAGCATAGGGCCAAACTTATCCCCTAGAGCAGCTACGAACCATCCGATTGCCTTGTGTTTTCTCTCAAGAACCTCCATCAAGCGAGATTCTTGATCATCAGTCAAATCCGTTGAGATAATGAGTGCTAACATTTCTGGCTCACCTGCAAGAAATCTATACTTCATGCTCTATGGTAAGGTCTTCAATTCAGGGCATGTGGGAGCTGGAAAATCTGATGTCTAAAAGGTTTGAGTGATCAGATCCGCATGGTAGAACTCTCGTTGTATCACTGAATATGAAAGATGGCCTTGCCGGTGATTGTACTGAGTCAATCTCCGTCCTAGGTATGGGATCTATGGACATCAAATACAGTAAATATTCATTAAAATCCTGTCAATCAAAGTCCATGTCTAACTCTGAGGGATCTGAATCTGAATCACACGAAATATAATCTGCCTCGCTAACCAGAACGGAATCATCAACCTATAATGTGTCCTGTGCCATAAGTGTGCTCTCCGAACTCTCATCTGCCGGCATCTGTCAATCGACGGACTCTGAAGGTGTGACAAGAGCTCGTGAAATTGGGTCTTCCCAAACTACTTCATCATATGTGATCACAAAATCACACTCATGGTGCATATCTAGCTCTGAGCCTGTCGTCTCCGCTAAACTCTACTCTGAGCAGGCAAATCTCTAGCTCTCAATTCCTCGATTGTCTCTATTTGTATACTCTCATCCTCTACGCGAAAGTATACCTTCCCACTATCATAGTCGGATACTATCTTGGCTATGACTAAGAAGGGTCTTCCTAGATTGGTGGGGGTATTTTTCACACATTCATAGATCTTCATGTCCAACACAACAAAGTCCATAGGGAATTTCATGCCCTGAATTGTGACAACAACATCCTTAAGTAACCCATTTGCCCTATTGACAATTCTAAATGCAAACTAGAGAACTGTCATGCTCTGTCTAAGAGGGCCAAACTCGAAACAGTCAAGTAAGGCTGCCAAAAGAAGGTTAATAGAAGATCCGTTGTATAATCCGGTGTGATTGATCCACTGCTCATGGTTATGGCATATGCTATATGGAGCCCCTGCATCTGGTCTCTTGTCTGGCAATCGATTCTGGATGGCGAAGCAAGTGGCACGAGTGAGCACATGGATTTCTGCATTGTGGTTATGCCTCTTCTTCCTACGGATAGTGGTCTTCTCTCTGAGATTCTTTTGGAAAAGAGGGATGCGCTTTAGTGCCTTCTGTAGAGTAAGCTGGATATGAAATCTGTCTATCATCTGCTCACTGAACTCTATTTGTTGTCTCTTTTTGGGGTTTTCTGATTTTTTATCCTTCCCTAAGTGGAGTGCTTGAGGGAAAGGGGATAGAGGGAACCTCCTCAAAAGAATGGGGGTCAGGAGTATGAATGGGTTTCTGAGCATGCATATGGCTGGCATCCATACAAGTGTCATCAATCTCAACAGATGGACCTAAAAGGGATACATAAACTTTTCTTTATTCATATTTTTATTTTTCATTTTTTCATTTTTGTATTTTTATATGGGAGTCATCCTCGAGAACAAGGAAAGAAGGAGTCAACACAACTGGATTCCTTGTACATATACTCTTGGTGGCATCAGTATCACTGACAACATCTGATATGGAAGCATCAACACCATGCTCTAGCCAAGCATCTGGTAAATTACTGGCATCAGCACCACCGTCTACGTCATCTAGAGATATGATGACATCAGTACTGTCATTTGGATCATCATCCTTGGTGGCTTATGCACCACCGTCATCATCATAATCATTAGTGGAATCAACACTGCTCTCCACTCCATCTGGTTCTCTAGACTCCTCATCATGGTGTCTCCTAGATGAGTCCATCGGCTGGCTTCCTGCCGCTCCGAAGTATTACAAAATCAGCATCAACTAAATAATGGATATCATCCGATACCTCACTAGAAGTGGCGGTCTTTATAAAATGTACCTGCTCAGATTTTCTCTTCAGATTGTTTGGGTTAGGCTTAATCTGCACAAGTATGGCAGCCTTGCCTTTGATGATCTCCCTCAACTCCTGTTGGAACTCATCCATCTCTCGCTAGGAAGTGACTTACTGCTTGGAAAGCATGCGGGAGAGATCGTCTAGTGCTGGGTTCTCATACGAATGTGCATGAGAACCAGATGGATTGTCTCATTGGAAAAGAGGTTAGATGTGCTGCTACTGCTGGTATGAATGATGGGGAGGCTGTGAAAACTAAGAATGAGGCTGCTGCTGCCTCCACTACTGACCCTGATACTAGGATCGAGGAATATGCTGTTGGGATTACTGGGGATGCTGTTGTTGGGAGCCCTGCCCTGATAGTACCAGAGGCTGCTGCTGAGACTGAGCACCTCTAGTGGACCATCTGAAACCTGAGTGATCATGACGGATACTGGGCTGCTGGTTGTATCGGGAGTACTAAATCCTATTGACTTCCATCTGCGAATCTGTCTACTCGTGTACTAGAGGGGGAAGGGATGCCAATGGTTGATTGCTTTGATATACCACCATCTGTGCGTCTGAAGGAGGTGGTGGTGGCAACTGGTACTAAGGGAGTAGCTGAATGGGCTCTACCCCGATGTGGTGAACTTGTTGGTATGACGTAGAGGGCTGTGAAGAACTACTCCCTTGATCAGCACATGACCTAGACTGTGGCTGAGAATCCATATGTGCCTCTTGGAGGCACATGATCTGTGTCTTAAGGTCATCAAAGTTAGGGCCAGCTGAAGACTCTACAATGTCGATTATATTGAGCTTATCCAGGCCTTAGCACATCTTCTTCTCGATGATTTCCATCCGATCCAACTTCTGACTAATGATGCCCATGTAGGCAGCTGAAGACTGCCAATGTTACCGCTATAGAAGAGGAAGAAGGACCAGCCTCAATACATGCTATTCTTTGATATGAAGTCACATGATGGTGAGGATTCCCTTGAGAGTAGACTTGGGTCTGGGACATCACTGTGTAATTTTTAGCCATCTCCTCATAGATGACCCAAACCCGGTCTTCATCTTTGGCAAAATAGGAGCCTCCATAAGAGGTGTTAACTAGCCCATGCAACTCAGGTGTCAGCCCGAAAAAGAAACTCTGAACCAAATTGGGCTTGCTGATGTCACGATGTGGATATCTGTCGATGATCTCTATGAAATGATCCCATGCCTCATGGAATTGCTCATTGAGGATCATCGTGAAATTGCTGATCATGGCTTTAGCTGCATTCATCCGATGGCAAGTGGATAATACTGAAGGATATGGTATAATCATCAAGCGCATCACAGAAGCGTGAGCGTCGTATCGAATACGATGAGGAGTGACTAGTTGCACTAGTTGCTCGATGCAATAGAATTTAAAAATTTTTTCATGCGACGAACCCACATGATCCAAGAACACTTCTCGGATCGTTTCGTCTAAACCATAAACAAGTAATAGGTTTACCTCTTGAAGCGTGGTTGCGATCGAGTCTCTAAATGAAGAGACCTACTATCTCAAGTCCGATCCGACGGAGGAGACGCTTGCGAGCGTGGGGATGAATCACGTGCTTCTCGCAATCCATGTTGATGATCCAAGTGGTGGATCTCCTGATCTCGACACATGAGATCCGACATCTTCTTCACGAGCGAGGCGCAACGAAGGAGACGGAGATCCACGAGCAGACGATCGGGCAGCATAACGACGACGCTGCGGCGATGGAGACTCTCTCTAGGGCATCCACGGTGGACGGCCATGAGAGGGAGAGAGAGTAGATGTGTATAGAGAAAGAGAGAGAGATGTGCTACAATAGCATGTGTCACTAGAGAGCATGGTATGCCTCTCTATTTATAGGGTTTTAGGATCCATAGATCTCAATCCATGGGACATATAAAATCAATGGATGAGATTGATTTATGTCAATCCAATGGTCAAGATAGTTGTTGGTAAAAGCCAACAACTTGTGATTTAACTTAGATCAAATATATTTGATAAATCAAATATACATCAATCCTAAAATTAAATCAATCAAATAAGGGAGATTACCAACATGGAGATTGCCTCCATATGCAACATTGTGGACGGCCACCAATTTCCATATTGGTTATGGTGGCCGTCCACTTGATTACAAGTAGGAGGGCAATCTCATGAGATTTCATGAGATTGCATATCTCCATGGTAATCTCCATTATTAAACCAACAACTTTTGTTGAGTTTTATTCTCCAAAAATAATTCATAATTAATTTTGAGAATATTGCATTCTTACCATTGGAAAATTGTGAATCACATTCACAACCCAAAATAAAATATAATTTACATTTTCAATTAATTAACCAATGTGTATCCAATACACATTAATAATTAATCAACAAATATAAATTATAATTAGCTCTCTCTAATACATTATAAATCACATTTATAATATATTATGAATAATTGGATATTACTATCCACATTATTCTTATTCATAATAATTAAATCACATTTAATCATCTTGGATCTCCATTCTTATGTGCCCAAATAATATGAATCACATTCACATTATTCACATCTTTGATAATCAAATCATATTTAATTATCTAAGATAATTCTCCTTATAATATGAATCAAATTCATATTATTCATAATAATTAAATCACATTTAATTATCCATTTTCTCAATGCTCGGATACATATATCAACAATAGAATTATCCATGAACTCTTTCAAGGATAATGCGCTTTCTCCGCGAATACTTGGAGATAAGGACAGGGTGATTGTATTATTCCATGTATAGTGACTTGGATATTGAGATTACATTTCAAATCCATATCTCGGGCCTCCCATAGATGCTTGATTAAATCAAGACCGCAAATCTAATCTTCTCATTGCATCTGAATCACATTCAGATCAATGTCCAACATTTGGATCAAGATCAGATTACTTCTTTACTGAGAGGAGTCACTAAAATCCAGACCCGTTTCATCACTCCCTAGGAATGGAAGTGTCATGGTTATACAATCGTTTATGATCACATCACCCTTAGGTATTCCCAATACCTGTACATCCTACATACTGGAAGACTCAGAATAAACTCGAAGTATTAGATCAACTTTATACTGTCTACTTCAGGGTTTTATCAGTAAGTTTCTCATTTGACTATTGGGAGTCGGTATCGATCATATACTTTCCAAAAGCATATATCATACCCAGGTGTTGATCATATACTTTCCAAAAGTATATATCAAACCTATAAATTCAGTCAAGCTTCCAAAGCGAGACGACCGTGCGCACGGAATTTAATTATTCCCAATATCTCATGAGTGAGCTCATGTCTTCCGGTTCAGTAATGAACATGTATGATCCCTTTGAGAGATCGTATTACTCATATGCCCTTATATGCACACCAGCGCGCCGGTGTATAGACCTTGGTTAGGTGATCAACCTATTGGTCTGCCAAATGTACATACTCAGACATATAGTAACACATCTGTCTCCGGTCAGAGGATACGTGCCTATATCATGACAGCATACGACATAGGACTTTGGTTATCTCGATCTCGTTAAGTCAACTCTTTGACCTAACTTATCTAACACCTCCGAATCTCTATTCCTATGCAGAGGACCTGCATCAAGAGGTTGGTCAGATATCAGCCTAACTGAGAAAGGATTTCCATCTCCTACTCAGGCTGGAGATCATCTCTTAACAATCATTTGATGGTGCTTGATGAGTCCTCAATCTAACTCTTTAGATATCCATCCAAGCACCAACCTCTATGATTCAATATTTGAATCAACATCTGTATGATCATCAAGATGGCCATGGTACATAACCCTAATTGTACTAAGGGACCTATTATGCAAATTATTTATTCTTCATTTCAGATCAGGGAATGATATTTGCAGTAACATTTATTGCATAATGGATCGCCGTGGGCTCGCATGTCCAACAATCTCCCACCAGCCCAAAGAGCCATTAATGGGCTAATCATTTAAACACACACTCATGTGACAATCATAGGCTATTAGAAAATAGCTAGGCAAGCTGATCAGTCACTCTGTTCCCAAGAGATTACGCCAAGTCCTTTTACAACACTTGCATATCCCCTAGTAACAGTGCTCGCATCCAATGCGAATGTTGCATCTTATGCAACCAATACTCAATTTTGTTATAGTGTTCTTGACACTATAGCTCGATAATCATTATAACCAGTATGCCCATTATCCTTATCAGAATACCTTTATTCCTAGAGATCTCTATCTCCTAAGGTATCTACAGTTAAGACCCTTATAGATCACTATCTACAAGGTCTTAAACTTTTGAAGATAAGACTTTGAGATCACTATCTCTAAGTTTCATCTTCTTTGAAGACATTGTTATTACTGCAATCAAGTGTTTTATTCCATAGTAGGATTAGTAACAGATTACTCCCACTGCATGGCAGACATCTGGCTCTTTTGCACATCTAGCATACACTCGGCCTCTCGTAACTGATGCACAAGTGCAAGCAGTTCTAGCATTCACTTCCTCAACTCTTGAAGGTGCTATCCCTTTAGATAGGTCACTGCCATATCTTAAGGGAAGGAATCCTTTCTTGGAATTTTCCAGAAAATGGAATAAGTCCAAGGTGTACTACTAATGTGACAGTCCAAATATCCTCTTCTCTTTACTTTTGAACGACTTCAGAACTAAGATATAAGTGGTATCCTTGATATCATATCTCAAGGTATGGAACAACCAAATTATAAAACACTTATTATTATTCTTATATTATTCTAAATGATTAGAATAATATCTACATTTAGCATGATGAATACGATAACACCCCCACTAAGCTTCACATGGTTCATCAAGATTTTATCTGAAATCATAACATTTATAATTTCATCAAATCTTATGTTCCAACTACAGGAAGCTTGTTTGAGTCCAAAGATGGAGTTCTTTAGATTGCACACCTTGCTTTCCTCAACCATGAAGCCTTGGGGCTACTTTATATGAATATCCTCAGAGAGGTATTCATAGAGGAATGCAATCTTGACTCACATCATGAAGATGTCATAGTCAAGTTGTGTAGCTATGGTTAGCGATATTCTGATGGGTTTAAACATGGTCACTGAAGAGCAAGTCTCATCGCAAGCAATGTCTTCTCTTCGGTGTGTAGCTCATGGCTACGAACCATGCTTTGAAGGTCTCTACCTTCTCATCAGGTTCCCTCTTTCTCTTGAAGATCCATTTGCACCTTAATGGGTCTTATCCATATAGGTGGATCCTCGAGGGTCCATATACAACACTTGTATATGAAGTCTACATTAGACTTTTATTGCTAACATCCATCTTTCCATGTCATGATCCTCAGGAGCATCATCACATGAAGTCAGATCATTGTCAGATTCAACTGACACATGGAATTCATCCTCAAACTTATTTAAAGAGGTATTAATGTTTCATCTTTAATTGTCTGTTTAGTTTCCGATTTCAGGAGCCTCATTATCTTTTCAAGATTAAATGAGTTTCTTTTCTTCATTTTCATCTTGATTCCCAAGAGAGTCATCTTATAAGAATCATATTCTCAAAGATGAGATCTTTTAAGAATCTCAAGGTCATAAAGTAGGTATCCAATACCATCCTTTATTCACCTAATGAAGTAGCACTCTCTGGTGCTAGACTCCAGCTTTCTAGCATGGAACCTTGTAAGGATATATATAATGTAGTCTCTACCACATATATATACATGGAAACTAAGAGATAATTATGCTAAGATTAATCATTGATCAAATCATGTCACACATGATCAATTGTATCTCCCTACAACTCTATTGAGTTAAGGTTCATTAGGAGGATTGAGATAGAAATGATATCCACATCTCCATAAGGTATTCCTTGAATTTATCTAATAGGTACAAGCTACCTTGGTTAGATCAAATTCATTTCATCTTCCTTCAAACTTTGGTTCTAAACCAAAATTGTGAAATCTTTGAACATTTCAAAGTTTTCTAAGTGAAGAGAATAAATCACAAATAATCATTAATAGATATCACATATCCATAATGTTCATTCTGATATAGATGATTCACATACATCAATATGTATGAGATCTTGAATACCTTAACATCTTACACCTTTCCTAAAGAAGGGTGTATTGGACATTTTTACTTTGAATACAATATTCATAAGTATGCAAGTTTTGAAATTTTAGACAATCTAAAGTTTCATCTCTTACTTGTCAATTTCTCTCATCAACAGACATATGTCCAAAACATGACACCAGATCATTGTCAAACGATCTATATCCTCCTATTTATCTTTAAAGGTTTAATTTTCATTATTACAAATCTTAATGAACCATTCATTAATATTCTAATTTAGTGGAGTCCACTAGATGTTAGATTACTATCTGAAATATCTCCATCATAACTCTCTATGATAGGTTTATTCCAGAATTCATGTTTATTTCCAACATTTAGAAATAAACTATGAGTGTATTCTAATATCGAGATCACAGAGACATTCTCTAAGACTAAGGGCTCCCACTGAAAATATGAAGTCTATTGATCCAATGGAAATTGTTGCAACAATTGCATCACTTCCAACATGGATGACCATTAAACCTTAAGATCAAATTTCTAATATTCTAATACAGATGCAACCAATTGCAAGTGTCATTAGAAGATTGAGATGCAAATATTAGACTTTATCTTATCAAATAAGTAAGTCAATTTTAATGATTATATGTAGATTATTCCGATACACTATCTGAGTCTTTCTCTAAGTATTCTAGATAGATTTGATAGTCATACTATCAGCACATCAGCTTATTGCAGTATTGGCATTCATCCAACTCTTTGGATGTCACATGGAAGTCACAGAAGTACAGTCAACTCTTTGACTTTCCTTCTTACTTGGGTCCAACCCATGCTTCCACTGCGTTCCCTTTATCTATAAGAAACCATTGCTCAAGACAAAGGATCTCTTATGTTAAAATAAAAAATTTCAACATAATAGTATTTCAACATTTATACATGCTTCATTCAATTCATACAATATGAATATTATGAAGCTTCATGAATGACTAGAGTATAGATGGTAGAATGATGACATTCATTATATCTACATCCATTTAAACTCTTAAAACTTAGGTTCACGTAGGTACTCAAACAATTTGAATACATCATCTCCTATAGAGCCACCATTCTGCATAATGCAGAGAAACATGTCACTCATGATTATATGTCGAGAGTACATATGTATGCCAGAGCATCTTCTTAGATTTTATAAGGATTATTTGATAATTATGATCATTATCGACATGTCACTTCAAAAGTACATTCGATGAGATCAAGACTTATAGAGACATACAAACCCTAGGGTTTTAGTCCTATTGTCTATTTAATTACCATTCCTCATTATTATGAGGAAACTTGCTCATTGCAACCACATACATTATGTGTTCAATTGCAAGTACAATATCTGGATCATAGGTCCAATCCATGATATTCTACTGGTTATTATTGAGTATAACATTGAGTGGGATTAAAGAAGGGTTATCTGCAATAAGAAATTTGCATAAACATATATAAATATATAATTTACTTTGATTTAGGATTTTTTATATCAAAGTTGTCTTGCCATGTCAACAATGAAAGTTCATTCCCTTAATCACTTTCAATGTAAGAGATATACTTACCATTATATCTCAAGCAAGATCTGGGATCTCTTTCCTTATCTTTGTTACATCCCAATAATATAAGAACCTGTAACTCGGATAAAAAGAAGCGGGAACACATTCCGCCTTGCAAGTCCAACTTGCATCTCCCAATTCGGTCTTTAACACCCGGGCCCACCACCCCTAAGGTGTTGTTGACCCGTCATTAATTTGAACCAACCACCAACAGGAATACAACTCGCTATGCGCAATCCAATATCGCCCCAATAATATGAGGACCCGATATTGGGGTCACTACGCATACGTCCTTACTCTTTCGAGAAGCGACGAGCCCGATCCAAATGGATCATATGCAGGAGCTGTCACTTCGGACAGGCGTCTCCTACATACAATATCTGGCGATGGAACCCTTCGCCTTGACGAAAGACCATGGATGTCACTTATGTGATCCTCCATATCATATTCAAATTCTAATTAATTATCATGAATCATATTCACATAATTAATTCTTCCAAGGGAAATAACACATCTATTATAACAGAGTGTTTTTAATTGGCTATAATTAACTTAATCATATTAAATTAATTTTCAATCTAATTCAATCAACAAACTTGATTTTACTTGAATATATGATATTATCTCAAAATATGTATTAATTCGAATTTTAATAATTAGAAAAATACATCATGATCTCTCAGGCATCATTGGTTCCCTACCCGCTGTCATGGCCAGTACCGGCGGGAGTGAGACGGACCGCATACGTTGCAACCCTCTACCCCAGCGATCCCCGACTAGACACCATATCCGCCTCAGGAAAAAATAATGATGAGTCAATCACTTTGTACTTGAGATGATCATCGGTTCTTCAACCGAAATTATACCATATAGTAATAATAAAAACATTTTTGATTATAAGGAAATTTGCTAGACAAATTCCCAATCCTATTCAAGCAAGGAGTTTGATGATTGTGTTTCCAATTTTGATCTAGATCAAATCTAATCAATTATTGGTTGAGGCCAAGTCAATTAAGTAAATAATAATCATCCAATATTTCTCAAATATTTTCCATAATTATTTCTTGAAATTAACAATTAATTTCACTAATTGACAATCACATGGTTCTTGATTAGGAAAGTAATTTCAGCAGTGACCCCTACTTACTAAAATTAGCATATATCAATCAATTTAAATCCAAATTAAGCAAAGTAATTTCCATAGTTTTCTAATTTGATTTACAACAGAACCAATGTGATTTTCACACATTTCAAGGCGTTTCTAAATAGTAATTAACTCCTTAATTACGTTAAGATTCACAGTTCTCGTAACAGCGAATACATGTTCATTAAAACAACCATATCTCGAGCAAACGAAATCCAAATTACGTAAACTCAGACCCTATGGTTTCCTTATTTAATGGGGGAACAAAATCCAAACTATTTTTGTGTTTAAACAATTTAAACAGGGCCGAAAAATTACACTAAACAGAGATTCGAAAATGAAATGCGATAAAACTTTCGCAACCCTAACAAACCCAAGTCGCCTTTGGTTTTATGGATCGTATCCAAAACCTTCGACCTAAGGCTATGATACCACTTGAAGGATATGGTATAATCCTCAAGCACATCACGGAAGCATGAGCGTCGTATCGAATACGACGAGGAGCGACTAGTCGCACTAGTTGCTCGATGCAGCGGAATTTTAAAAATTTTTCATGCGACGAAACCACATGATCCAAGAACACTTCTCAGATCGTTTCTTATAAACCACAAACAAGTAATAGTATTACCTCTTGAAGAGTGGTTACGATCGAGTCTCTAAACGAAGAGACCTCCTGTCTCAAGTCCGATCCGACAGAGGAGACGCTTGCGAGCGCGGGGATGAATCGCATGCTTCTCGCAATCCATGTTGATGATCCAAGCGGTGGATCTCCTGATCTTGACATACGAGATCTGGTGTCTTCTTCACGAGCGAGGTGCACCGAAGGAGACGGATATCCACGAGCAGATGATCGGGCAGCATAACGACGACGCTGCGGCGATGGAGACTCTCTCTAGGGCATCCACGGTGGACGCCCATGAGAGGGAGAGAGAGTAGACGCGTATAGAGAAAGAGAGAGAGAGAGATGTGCTAAATAGCATGTGTTACTAGAGAGCATGGTATGCCTCTCTATTTATAGGGTTTTCCATGGATCTCAATCCATGGGACATATAAAATCAATAGATGAGATTGATTTATGTCAATCCAATGGTCAAGATTGTTGTTGGTTAAAGCCAACAACTTGTGATTTAATTTAGATCAAATATATTTGATAAATCAAATATACATCAATCCTAAAATTAAATCAATCAAATAAGGGAGATTACCAACATGGAGATTGCCTCCATATGCAACATGGTGGACGGCCACCAATTTCCATATTGGTTATGGTGGACGTCCACTTGATTACAAGTGGGAGGGCAATCTCATGAGATTTCATGAGATTGCATATCTCCATGGTAATCTCCATTATTAAACCAACAACTTTTGTTGAGTTTTATTCTCCAAAAATAATTCATAATTAATTTTGAGAATATTGCATTCTTGCCATTGAAAAATTGTGAATCACATTCACAACCCAAAACAAAATATAATTTACATTTTCAATTAATTAACCAATGTGTATCCAATACACATTAATAATTAATCAACAAATATAAATTATAATTAGCTCTCTCTAATACATTATAAATCACATTTATAATATATTATGAATAATTGGATATTACTATCCACATTATTCTTATCCATAATAATAAATCACATTTAATCATCTTGGATCTCCATTCTTACGTGCCCAAATAATATGAATCACATTCACATTATTCACATCTTTGATAATCAAATCACATTTAATTATCTAAGATAATTCTCCTTATAATATGAATCAAATTCATATTATTCATGATAATTAAATAACATTTAATTATCCATTTTCTCAATGCTCGGATACATATATCAACAATAGAATTATCCATGAACTCTTTCAAGGATAACGCGCTTTCTCCGTGAATACTTGGAGATAAGGACAAGGCGATTGTATTGTTCCACGTATAGTGACTTGGATATTGAGATTACATCTCAAATCCAGATCTCGGGCCTCCCATAAATGCTTGATTAAATCAAGACCGCAAATCTAATCTTCTCATTGCATCTGAATCACATTCAGATCAATGTCCAACATTTGGATCAAGATCAGATTACTTCTTTACTAAGAGGAGTCACTAAAATCCAGACCCGTTTCATCACTCCCTAAGAATGGAAGCGTCATGGTTATACAATCGTTTATGATCACATCACCCTCAGGTATTCCCAATACCTGTACATCCTACATACTGGAAGACTCAGAATAAACCCGAAGTATTAGATCAACTTTATACTATCTACTTCAGGGTATTATCAGTAAGTTTCTCATTTGACTAATGGGAGTCGGTATCGATCATATACTTTCCAAAAGCATATATCATACCCAGGTGTTGATCATATACTTTCTAAAAGTATATATCAAACCTACAAATTCAGTCAAGCTTCCAAAGCAAGACGACCGTGCGCGCGGAATTTGATTCTTCCCAATATCTCATGAGTGAGGTCATGTCTTCCGGTTCAATAATGAACCTGTATGATCCCTTTGAGAGATCGTATTACTCATATGCCCTTATATGCACACTAGCGCGCCGATGTATAGACCTTAGTTAGGTCATCAATCTATTGGTCTGCCAAATGTACATACTCAGACATATAGTAACACATCTGTCTCCGGTCAGAGGATGCATGCCTATATCATGACAACATACGACATAGGACTTTGGTTATCTCGATCTCGTTAAGTCAACTCTTTGACCTAACTTATCTAACACCTCCGAATCTCTATTCCTATGCAGAGGACCTCCATCAAGAGGTCGGTCAGATATCAACCTAACTGAGAAAGGATTGCCATCTCCTACTCAGGCTGGAGATCATCTCTTAACAATTATTTGATGATGCTTGATGAGTCCTCAATCTAACTCTTTAGATGTTCATCCAAGCACCAGCCTCTATGATTCAATATTTGAATCAACAGCTGTATGATCATCAAGATGGCCATGGTACATAATCCTAATTGTACTAAGGGACCTATTATGCAAATTATTTATTCTTTATTTCAGATCAGGGAATGATATTTGCAATAACATTTATTGCATAATGGCTCGCCATGGGCTCGCATGTCCAACAAATACTTGTTGAGCTACTCGATCCTTAATTTCTCCCAGGTGGTGACAACCCTCCCCAAATGCTTCAACCAGTAGGCTGCTCAGCCAACTAAGGAGAATAGGAAGGCTATCAACTTGATAGTGTCCTCCTCCACTAGCATGTCGTGGACGGTGCTGCAGATCATCTCAAACTCATGTAGGTGAAGATGGGGCTCCTCGGTGGTGTACCCATAGAACTTGGGCAACAATTGAATAGTTCAGGGCTTGAGCTCGAAATCGCCAAGGATGGCATGCAACTGGATCCATCTGTGTGTAAGAGTTGCACCAGGGTTGTGCAACTACCTCATGATGCATGCAGGTCTCGCATCTGCCCTGGCATCTGCTCAGTTCTCATGTATCTCTCCTCCTCCTCCACCGACGGGTCTATCGTCTCTCTCATCTTCTCTCACATCTCTCATCTGATTCATCTCGCTCCTCCCCTCTGCCATGAGCATCCCCTGGTCTCTAATCTATTTCTACATGGTCTCAAGGGATGCTAAGAGGGTATTGTTGATGGAGGCCTGGTCTAATATGAAGAGGTCCGTGGTTGCTCATCGGTTCTCTCATCACTAGTGATGAATCTGTGATTCATCACTTCAAAAGTCAAAAATAGAGCCTTGCTCCCGAGAAAATAGAGGCATATTTCCCCTTATATTGCATAAATATCATTCATGCATGTATTCATAACTCATGTAGTTTAGGAGCTCATTTGCATCTAAATAAGAAGCCAAAAATCCCTTGTAAAATACCTCTTCACCAAAATAACATCTTCTCTATAATATATATTCCTTAGTTAATAACATAGGGAAGAATGTCAAAAATCACCCTTGTAAAATAGCCAATATAGCCTGAGAGCCCTTGTACACTAAAATACACATAAAGCCCTCATACAAAGCCTGAATTAGGTCTACTCACTCTTAGAATATTACATATCAAAATACCTTTAAAATGAGACTAATTTCATTGAATTTGGAGCTCGTATGAGAAACTTGGGTTTTTGGGTCACTTTGTATACTACATATGTATATTTATGTATCCTTGTATTTATGTATCATATTTGACCTCATCTCCGTCTTTAGTCAACATGAAACTTGTAGATCTCATCGAGATCTACAACTTTCATGTTTTGAGTTTTTCCAAATTCGGCTCCCTCTTCTCTCTACACGTGTCTCTTACTCCAGCCACTCACAGCAGGCCACGTGGCGCCCTCTGGTTGCGCCACGAGGCCCGCCTCCCATCGCCTCATCTGCCCGCGTCTTCAACCGTTGGATCTCGCTCTAGATCCAACGGCCCAGCGCTGCCCACGCCGCCCCTCGCCTGGACCATCAGATCTTCCCTAGCTGTGATCTACGCCGCTCATCCGCGCCTTCACCAGAACCTTCCACGTGGCCGCATCTGCGCCGCCTGATCAGACCTCCGATCTCTCCATCACAGCCGCCCCTCTGCCAGCGAATCTCGACCTTCTGATCAACTCCACCCTCTCATCTAAACCGCTCGCTCGCGTGTCGCCACAACACGCCACGTGGCGCCATCATAACCCATCATCTACGCACCCCAGATCTAATCCTACCCGACCAGATCCCCCTTGATCCCCACCGTTGGATCTCAAGATCCAACGGTGGAGACCTCGTCTCCTACCTCCAGGCGCCCCTCTCCCCCACGTCCCTTGCCTTGCGGGAGGGGCGCCCCCTTCCTATTTTTGGACGCACGTCGGCCATCTCCTCCGGCCGCTGACACCTCCACGACATTACCCACTCAACCCTCTCCCTCGCCAGCTCCCTCAAGCTCCACCACCTCCACCATACTCGCCCCACGACGACCACCAACTTCGCTACTCCACCAGCCAACCCACCATCTTCACCTTATAAATACGCCACCACCGGTGCCGTTCACCCCTATCTGCCACTCCAGGGAGGTTCCTCGAGCTCCAAGCTACCCATTGGTGACAGCAATTTGGTGTGTTGTCGAGAGAAGACAGGGATCCAACTCCGGCGAGATCCACGGCAGCCACCGCCGTGCTGCAGCCTCCCACGAGCAGCTGCCCGAGCTCGGGACCCTACCGATCCCTCGAGCGAAGACCTGGAGCTCAAATCCGAGCTCCATTCCCCAGGTAAACCCTTCCATCATCGTCTGATCTTTTCTTTAGTTTTTCCTTTAATTTCTCCGACTTTATTCGCCGTCACCAGCCACCTTCGCGCCTCCAAATCACCTCGACGAGCTTCGCGTCGAAGCTCCCATCCTCGCTGACCCATTTTCACACTTCATCGACGCGTTTCACACTATTCCGACCAACAGCTCCACCATTTGGCCGGAGCTCATCCACCGTGCACCTCCTTCACGCTCTAGGCCTCGTCGTTCACCCACACTTCTCTACGAACACTTGCACGCCTCGGCTATCTAGTCTAACCCCTGCAGGTTCTCATTTCTTCATTGGCCGGAGCCTCACCGGAGCTCCCTTCGAGCTTCGTCTCCAGCGAGCTTCAGCACATCTCCGCAGCCACTGAGGCCACCGGAAGCTTCGCCGCACGTCCCCGCATCTTCCGAGGTACTTGGGAGCCGACGACGCTCTTCATCGACGCCTAGCGACCGAGGCGGAGCAGGGCCAGCCACGCCGGAGCTCCGCCTTCTCCTCCGCAGGTGGCGGAGGACCGTTCGAGACGAAGCAGCAGCAGCCGTTCGATCAACTGATCGAACGGCCCTCGTCCCGCCACGTGTTCCCTCACCGCGCCCGTCCTCGACCGTTGATCGCGCCTCAGATCTGACGGCTCTCCAGTTGCCACGCGTCTTCATCGACAACCCTTGGATCCATCTTGATCCGAGGGCCTTCAGGCCACCACGTCTAAGAGTCCGAGCCTCGGCCTCCAAGCCTAGGCTCAGGCAAACCGAGGCTCTCTCGAACCTAACTCCAGACCTCCAGAGCGCCCAAGCCTCGCTCCGAGCCACCGACGCCCTCCGAACCTAGGCTGCCCACGTGAGGAGCACGTGCGGCCTAGGTTAATTGCACAGAAGCCCCTGAAGCTTTCCGAAATTACAAAGAGGTCCCTGTGAAGTAGACCCCACGTGAGGAGCACGTGTTCCGTGGAGAAATTGCACAAGAGTCCACCATATTATCGGTAATTGCATTTTAGTCCCTGTCAGCATATTTTCTTTTTGTAATTTTAATTTCCAGTATTGCATTTACACCCCTGTGTTTGCACGTGTCCCTAGAATGCATTTTTCATCATTTTGAGATTCTAAAAATTGCATTTTGTTAGAAATTTTGTCCTCTGTCTATTGGTACACGTGTCTTATTTTTGTAAGCTCAATTGAATTATTAATGAATTAATTGGTGCATTGTTGACATATTTTGCCCAGTGATGCCTTTTGATTTTTAATTTATTCTCTGTGCCTTCAAAAATTATCAAAAATTCACAGTAGCTTAAGGACATCATTTTTGACATATCATAAAAATTTCATAGCATTTGCATGCATATTGAGGCCTAAATAAATTGATCAGTGATTTTCTTAAATTAATTTTAATTAATTCATTTCACAGTAAAATTAAGTTCTGTTAATTTTCCTAGGTCCGCCATCATTAGAGTAACCTAGGATAATTTTAGTTCTTGGAAAAATTGTGGTTTGATATTTATTAAAAATTAAATACTGAAAATCATCCGGTCTGTTTGTTTAATTCACAATAAATTTATTTTGAGTCGAAAAATTCCAAAAAAATTAGTGTAGGTCATTTTCATCTTGATTAACCATCTGGCCAATTTTCATGATTTTTGGACTTGATTTTATACATTAATTAAATTACACAGTAAATTGGCTTGCCTTGTCTGCATAAGTCTGCATAAAAAGTAAAAAGACCAAAAAAAATTACTCCTCGAAAATCAACACTTGAATAATTGCTGAAATTCACCTAAGGAGACAGATGCCTCCCTGAGATCGACCTTGGACTTACACCAAGTAAAAAAATTTTGCCGCTTGAAATTAACTTCGCATTAATTAGTGGTTTTTGATTAACCCCTCGTATCCGACTACAACGAGACATATTAAGTGATTTGGACATTAATTTGCCTGAATTAACTAAGGGTGCGGGGAGCTTATCAAAATGGCACCGTTCCCGAGGAGGCACGGCTTAGGTTAATTTGTAGCACATTTTTGAGTGTTTGATTTTCATTCACCGGGTAGTCTGACCCCCGATTTTTCTTGTAATTATTTCTCTCATTTATTTTTTGCATTATTTTATTTTTTGTGTCACTCTCTGACCTCCATTTAATTTTTGTGCGAGGACCGCGAGGAGTCGGCGACGCTTCGAGGACTTAGCATTTAAATTGTGTTGAGAGAAAGAGAGGCATTGTATTTTTTTTATTTATTTATTTTATTTTTTTTCTTCTTTTGCATTATTTCCAGCGGTTCCCGTTTGGGATCTCGCGCATGTAAAAATAGTGAAAACTGTGTCCCGTGTGCTGTGTGGGTGAATGGTAATTTAGCTTGCACTAGCGGCTCCTCGAGCCACTCTAGGATTTGCTTGAGCTCGTAAATTATTAGGACCACACAATACACTTAAAAGACGCACCTAGACCGCAGAACTAGTCAAATCAACCTGTGCTTCACTCGCTAATAGAACTGCATGTCTAGGAGCGGCTTTTCTCGTTTGCATTTGCATATAGTGTAAAATTTCAATTCAGTACTGCATCCCGCATTGTAGAGAGCTGGAGGCACTGTAAGTCTTCTTACTCAAGTATTCATCATAGTTTTCTCGATCGCATCGGCTTTTTCCGATTCTCTCTCTCTCAGTTTTCTAACCTAGGATAAAGGAATTGGGACTGGACGGTAGACGTGATTGCTTGTGTGGATTAATATCAGTGATAACTAATCTCTAAAATCGAGACTGCTAATTGAATTGGACCAAAAAAAAACTAACTAAAATTAACCCTTGTTTGCGGGAGAGTAACCCCGACCTTGTTTTCAGGTTGAGTGAGGGTACTTGAGTGTGTGTGAACACCTTAAGGTAGAGCCCAAATCCTCGCCTTCCATATCACGTTCCGACTAATCCTAGCAAATATCACAAGTCGAATTTTTAAGGTTCATGGACTAGTACCAAGTAGCCTCCGCCTGTCTCAGGTAGATAGGGGCGAAATTGCGGTACTTTGCGACAAGTTGCCAGTAACCCCCTGGGGTGAAGTTCCGGCCTTTTCAGCCTCCGCCTGCTTGCAGGTAGATAGGGGTGTGGTCATTGAATCCATCGACTTGGGATAGGAGCGAAGAAAGGAAGGAGTGGCGGTATCTTAGGCGACAGCTAAACAGGGAAGACGCATCCGGCTCTGAGCCGACTTCCCTTTAGGCCGCGTAATCCTTGCTATCTTGCTTGAAAACCACACTTAAAATTTACAAGATTAATTGGACTCGGTTTCGGGTCCTTCACCGTGTTGAGTGTGAACTCGGGGTTTTGCTCTTGCGTTTGTCTTTGTGTCTGTCGTGTGTGTTATCCTATGTAATTGCACATTTCTACCTCAATCTTCTTGCATTCATCATTTCCTCCTCAAGATGTCGGGATATTGGTCCCCATACCCCGTGACCTCTGGTCACTCCTCCTCGACCATATACCGTTCATCTTCTCTTTCTCCTCCGCCATCCACGGGAGACCCTTACCCGTGGTCGGCTCCTCCTCAACCCGATCATGAAGTCAGAACTCCGACTGACTTCTCCATTTCTTCGCATTTCTCACCTACTCCATATTCTGACATTCCGGATCCACTTCCATCTTGGGCTGACTGTCCTTATTCTCGAGAGCTTGCAGGAACCAAAGAATCAAATGAAGAGCAAGCCACTACTGAGATAGATGATTGGCAAGATTATATGCCCCCGCATACTTCATTCTCACCTCAAGTAGGGACCAGACAAGAATTCACATATATACATCCTGACTTGACCTTAGGGCATAACATGGTCGATCGAACAACCCGAATGGAGAGGCCTGCACATCATGATTTTCCAGACCTGATTGACTTTAGTGATCAAGCCTCCATTAACCAGCCTTCATTCGAAGAGCCTATATATTTACAAGATTGGACTCATGAGCTAGACTTATCAGTCCCCGTTTCATCATATGAGGCTCCGACCAATATTTGCCAGTCGGATAGTCCATACTCGACCCAGCATTACATGCCAGAGTCTAGGTATGTTGAGTATGAGACCTCAACATCTCAGCAGTCTCCTCCAATTGAGCAGAACTCTCCCATGATTTGTCATGAGAATTTTGTGGAGGATGACATTTCCAGACTTATTGAGAAAAGTGAATCATTCGGTAATGAGTTGAGAAATGTCATGGAAATATTGAACTCAATTTCTTCCAGCTTGAGAATGAAAGTAGAAAAGGATATGAGTAATTTTGAGGTTGAAAGCCAAGAAAACATTAGGGAACCCACACCGTCTGTACAGCTGGAGTCGATTCTATCTCCCTCTTCTACTAACCACTTGCCCTCCAATCCAGAGTCCGATCATTCATCTATCCAAAATACCAAAAAAATTGAAAAACCAAAAAACCACATAAAAATTGAAAATGAAAATGACCTAAAAAAATTAGATCCTGTCCTAAGGGAAGCACTCGATGAAGAACTGATTTTCAAACTTCCCTTAATAAAGGCCATAGATCACTTTCCCGACCTCAAACGATTTGTGAGAAGTAAATTGATGCCCAAGAGGTCGGGTAATAAGAGGACAAGGACTGAAAGACACATAGTGTCTATGGCCACCTCCTTGGTGATGGGGAGAAAGACCAAGAGCCGCAGAGTGAAGCGGTTGCCCCGAGTTGAATGTGAAATCAAAGACACCGTCTTTACCCATGCAAGAATCGATGATGACTCACCGATAAATATCCTCCCGACCTCTATGTTTGACAAGCTCAAACTCAGGCCAATCAGAAAATCGAGAGAGATCGTTCAGCTGGCTGATCGATCCATCAAACGTTCGAGAGGAAACATTTCAGTCATCGTTACTTTCCAAGGTGCTCTACTCCAGGTGGACTTCACGATCATTGATATCGAGCACCGAGGAGAGTTTTCCCAGTCTCCGATTATTCTCGGGAAGCCGTTCCTAGCCTTGGCTAAGGCGATTATAGATTGCGAGACTCGGGAAATCGATTTTTCAGCATTGGGAGCGCTTCGACCTCATCCATTCTTTGATAAACTTTACTCTAAGGTGACCCGCACATCCTCTGACAGTCATGACCATCGAGAGGTAGATGAGTTCCACCTCTCTGCTACACCTGAGAAACCGACTGTCCGGACGATCGTTGGATCAGAGACTCCCCACACCTCCACTTCATCAACTGCTTGTACCACCACCGTGACAGCTTCTAAGGAGGACTCACGATTAGAAGCTATCATTGAGTCGGACACGACCTTTGTTGATTGCCTTGACAATTTTGATGATCCGACACAAGAGCCCAATAATGCCAAGCCGACTGAGACAACTAGAACCTTCCCGAGACATGTGCTGACCCTTCAGGAATATTACAATCTTTATGGTGACTCGTCTGATGAGGAACCCATAGTCAGCACCACACCACGACCCGGACCTTCTAAGGAAACAACCCAAACAAAATTGACTTCACTTAAAAACACGGTTGCTCCCTCTTCTAGTCGGCTTTCTAATGAGAGGAAGTCGAGAAATGATTCCTCGAGATGTTCCCCCGAACCTCTCAAGGCGCATCGCTCTCATCTCCCTCTCAATGATTCAGGTTCTAGAAAATCGACTAAGAAAGTCTCCTTCACCACTCCGGAGAAGGAAGCTTCAGAGGAATCCTCATCTGGTCTGGATAAGGTGATTTATATGAGTGAGCTCAGTTCGGCTGTTCTCAAGCCTTGTCTAAGCAAGCAGCCATGTGTCGACCCGCGTTGGACGATCCCTACACCTCACTATTATTCATCTGAGGACGATTCCGACAGCGACACATATGTATATTATCCACCTCCTCACGTCCGCAAGAAAGTTCATCACAAACCTTCTTAATCCTTGTATATTCTAACTCTTTCTTGTACATAAATTCTCTCCCTCCCTCCCCAGTGATTCGAATCACTCGCCCCGGTTCCATATCATCTCATGAATATACTTATGATAACCACATCCTAAGTATAGGGGGAGAGTGACCCGCATCTATTCATTGTACATCCTCCAGATCACAACGGTTCTCATACTCACTCCTGTCCTATACTTAGGCTGAGCAGAGCCTAATTATAGGGGAAACCGATGCCCGCTGTGTATATACTCCTCCATTTCTCCTCTTAACCTCGCCCGCCCCATTTTTGATCTTCTTCTACACTAAGGCTGCCAGAGCCTAAGTATAGGGGGCAGAGCGACTTCTATACATTTTTGTTATTTTAGCTCTCCTACGCTTAGCCCGAGCCATGTCTTTTTAGTCGCTTTCGTGCTCTGAGGACATAGCACATGCTAAGTATAGGGGGGCATGTATATACTACATATATACTTTACCCATAGCTCGTACTTTTGCGTATTTTCGCGTATTTTTGTATATATTTTGCAATAATTATGGGTGGGTAAAAATTAAAAAAAAAATTTTTGTATACTTGTATAATACTTGCAAACCTTTTGTAAAAAAAAAATTAAAATCTTGTATACTTGTATAATATGTACTATATGTATAATACTTGTATAAAAAGTTGTAAAATTCTTGTAAAACATACTTTTGTAAAATTTGTTGTATACCAAAAAATCATGTATACTATGTACAAATTGTATCAACTAAAAATTGTTGTAATAAAAAATTGTTGTATACCAGAAAAATAAAACAAAAAGGCTTCTTATTTACTCTTGCATATTATCTTGCATTTTCAAAAAAAAAAGTCTTGAATTTCATTCATAGCATGTCATCTGCACATCATCTGCATATCTTGCATATGCAAAGTCAAAAGCTAGTGGGTTCTGAACCAAGTTATGAGTGGATATTGAGGATGGACTTGATTTGACATTAATCCACCTAATTTCAGAGGAACCTTACAGGAACTGGAGTTAAGATTTCTCGGGTCAAGTGACTTAATTCTTTGAGTCCGCAAGTCTATGTTCACATGTCATCTTGATTAGTCTAAGTAGAATATCTCGTGCACACGCATGATTCTTATAGACAGTGACCTAACTTGGACAAGCACTATGCACGTAGCTCTTCATTGATGAGGTGGTGAGGATGTAGAATCCTTTAGCTTGGAGTAGCACACGGGTGGAAACATCCGTCCTCCTCTAGGGAGGGAAGTGCGTCTCAACCTAGTCTAGTGGTGTTGACATCTAAGGACAGGATGTTGTGGGTTGCAATAATGCTTCAAAAGAGGGATAGTCTACTGACTCAAGAGGAAAAACTCCTGATGTACATGCTGCTCTTTTCGAAAAAAAAAAATATTGCAAGAAAGAAATCCAAAAAAAAAAAATCAGACAGGTCCAAGAAAAAAATAATACCTGTCGGAGTATGTAAACTAGTAAAGAAATGCAGATGGATGACTTGGCTACACTGGTCAGGCATCCCGGGATAGGTAGCTACACTGGCTATCGTCCATTCTCTTCTCTACCCCCTCCTCTTGAGTTGGTCGCACTTGAACTTAGAAGGGAATACCCCGCCCCTCGAGGAAAGAGTTACTAGACCGGGTTATTGAGTTACCTTGTTAGAGGAGGCTGGTTCCGAGCCATTTCTGATGTGGAGAGTTACAAATCACTTACACAGTACAAGTAAGAATCATAGTCATCAGAAATTTGCGTTTGAGGATTTGTTTTGACCTGACTATTGAGGCGTCTTGAATAGAAGACTTGTGGAACTTGAAGTCTGTTAAGTCTTAAGTCCAGGTCCCAATAAGGTTCCGCCACACAATTAATCCAAAGGTCGAGTCAGGCTCCATTTTTCAACTTTTGTTCATGACCTTGGTTTGGAACCCAAAATCATTTCACTCTTGCATTTCATTTAGTTGCTCGGGGACGAGCAAGGTTTAAGTATAGGGTATTGTTGATGGAGGCCTGGTCTAATATGAAGAGGTCCGTGGTTGCTCATCGGTTCTCTCATCACTAGCCATCTCTCCGGTCTCTACAAAGGCAAAGGAACCGAGCTCAGGTGCTATCTGGTGAACATATAGTTGTGTTGACCTCTCTGTCTATACCTCAGGTATAGAAGAAGGATGGTTAAGGGGGAACATGGTCAAAGCGAACTCGAGTTCAAAGAGCGGGTCTGAGCTCTCTGAAGCCACCTTAGATGAATGGACAAGGGTGTTGAGAAGAGGTGCTACCAAAGGTAGCCTAAGAGACCACCTAACCATCATCGTGATGTGGGGATTAGGGAATATTCTATCTGGACTGAAAATAATTATTAGAAATCGAACCCCAATTCACCAACTCAACTATGTGATGACTGTGAGAGCGCAGTTGTTAATCTTGTCAATTTATTTTGGTGATAATCCAGTCTTCAAAATCGAGTTAGCGAGCTGTTAGGTGCCTGATTTTTCCTAGAGTCTGGCCTGAATTCTTATGACTAGTTGCACCTACTTCCAACCAGTATAGTTGTAAGTACGGACTGTTTTGGGCTACCCGTTACTTGGGGACGGAGCCTTATGCATTGTCCTCTAAACCACCCACTCTGTTAAGACTGTTTACCGGCTACCCGTATATCCTCACTTGAGAGTAGCTAATCATTTTTGCAGAACTGGTAGCCTTAAGAGAATTCAGACATGGCTCTATCCTATCGCTCAACTCTCTACAGATAAAATCAGATAATGAGGGGGTTACTCTACCAAAAACAAGGAATTTAATCTTTAAGCTCAGTTTTAGGTCAAGTTTGTTTAGCAGTCCTGATTTTATTGGGATATCTCCTTTTGATGCATTTTTCTGAATAAGAACATGTCTAATGAATTTTCTGATTTCCTTTTTACTATAAGTCCAGAAAATCAGGGGGAGGAAGATGGAAAAGCCGATGCATGATAAAAATTAATGATGCATGCACGGGTTAGAATGCATACCTTGCTCAGCAATCTACATGCAAAATGATATGCACATGATTGAAAGATTGAATTAAACTAACTAAATGACGTATGAGGAAATCACACTAAGACAGAGATTTCTATTAATGGGAAGAAAAAGGAACTAATATTCAAAAGAGATACCAAAGTCCGGTCTTAGATGCCGATCGGTGCCCACCATAGTGGGTCCTGCCAGCGTTGTATACGACCTCTCGCAGCATGCGGTCTCCAATCCAAATTTTTAGCCTTTTCTTATTTGACTAAGTCCAATTACTTTCTATGGGCACAAATATTCTATTAGGATGTTTGGACCTTAGTCACTACTTGTCTCAACCAAATAGAAATCCTAAGTCTAAGAGCTAAAACCACAGAAAACAAATAAAAATAAATGCGATGAAAACACAAAAAATCTGGTGAGGTCCTCCGAGTGCACCGCCACTCGGTGAAACAGACCCCAAATAAAGTCTGAGTGTCCAACAAGTGTCTCTCAAAATATTACAAGTTTTTTAGAAATGAATAATGCTGAAAAACGAAACTATTTGCTATAACTATCTTTTCCTATTATCATAAAAAAACTATCTTTTCCTCCTTCTGCTTTCCCTTGGATGCTTTGTCCTGCCAGCTGGTGTAGAACGGTCGGCCTCCACCTCGCTCAGGTGCGTCGGCTCTTCAAAAAGTGCCCCCTTGCTCCACAGGCCCTTTGCAACAAAGATGAAACAAGAATGGGTCGAAAACAATTATAGAAAATAGAGACAAATAAAATATGAAACAAGCAGACAAAATCCTAACTACCTAGCCGCGCTCCCCGACAATGACGCCATTCTGATGTTCGCTCGTCTAACTAGGTTAAGTTGATTAATCGCAATGTCGTTGTCACCCAACTCAACCGGATCGGATATCGAGAGAATCTATTTAACCACTATGAAATCAAGCAAATCAAGTACATGTGGTAGAGTTACTTTATTAACATGGTATAGCGACTATGGTCGAAATCAAGGAGCACAATTAATTCTAGGTAGCTAAATCAATTGATTCAAAGGATTTTAATTTTCTTTTTAGTGGTTTTTAATTTTGCAAATTTTTTATTTTCAAAATAAGGGAAATAAAAATAATAGGAACAAGCAACTTTTTTGGATTTTTCATATATGACAAAAATGCATAGAAAAATCAAGTAAAAAATCGGGTTTTAAATATTTTATATTGTTTTTGGGAATTTTTAGGATTTTTTAAATGTTTTTATAATTTTCAAAAAATTGAAAAGTGAGAAAATAAGCAAATAGTACATAGTCAAGAGAATTTTGTGACTTAAAAATATTAATAATGCTCAAAACTCGTGGGCACTAATTTTATTTAAAACTATAATGAAAGATCAACAAACAAAGTTTGAAATTACAATTTTGGGATTTTGGATTTATTTTATATTATTTTTATAAGTTTTTGAGTGTTTTGTAAATTTTAAGTTTTTTTAAAGAAATCACAATGAAACTTGGTTAGAAAATCAATTGAATCAAAAGACAGCTACTCTATTTTTTTAGAATTTTCAAAACTTTTTTAGACTTTTTATGAATTTTCTATGATAAAAAGAACTTTTTATACTATTTTTAATTTTTAATAATAGAAAAACAACAAAATCTGACACACAAAAACCACCACCTAAAATAAACGCTAGCAGGAGTCAATTATAATTTTTACGGAATTTTTAGGGCCAAAATACAATTTATTATGATTGATAAAATACACGACTCAAAAACAGAACAACATGGACCTTTCTGTAATTAATTTAAGTCTTAGAGCCTACTAGATAACACACAAAAGAAGTTCGAGGGCATTAATGCAAAAAGTTCAGACAAAGCATGCGCTACACGTGATTCAACACTCACAGGGGCATAAATGCGTTTACTAAAAACTTCAACTTAATTCATTAACATATAAAAGCTCAGGATAGAAATCACAAATAACCCAAAAAAGCACGTGTAGACGCACATGAGTCAGACTCAACTGGACTAAAATGCAAATATGGAAAACATAAGGTCCAAAGTGTAAAATGTTTTTAACTAATTATTACAATTATAAGAATGAAATAAAATAAAGTAAAGTGCATGGGGAAAAGGGAAATATACCCTTTGTAGGGGCACGTAGCAGATGCTGTGGAGGCGGACGACTTTGATGTTGCTCTGCAAAAGAATCTGATGGCTCAGGCGAGTGAAGCAGGCGTACGGTGCAGCTCACCGTTAGGGACAGATCTAATGTCTCTGATAAAGTGCAAATGTGCGGTCAGATCTAGCCAGAGATCAGATCTGAGAGTCAAAAGTTGGGTGGCATAGTGTGGCTCAGATGCGATCTGGAGTGGGGCTCCTTTATCCGTTAGTGAAATGGGTCTATGATTTTATTTTTAATTTATTTTGTATTTTATGAATATTATTTTAATTTTATAACATCATTAAGAATTTATACAAGCATTTAAAAATACAATATATACAAATTATTTATAAAACAACTATACATATATTTATAGATATAGGAACCTTATGGCTATATAATACACCCAAAAAGCCAACTTATACACCGTAACTTCAAAAATCATGAAATCGCCTTTATTTTAAAGATAATTTAATTTATGGTCCAATAGAGGTGATTTTGGAAGAAATTGAGTTCATATGGAGTTGGAATTGATCTTTCAAGTTCTATTTTGCGGCTTTTTACGAGTGGTATTATTTGCACTATTAATTAATTTTGCAATTATTTTTATTATCTAGAAAATATTTTTATGTACAAGTTTTGTTAAAGAAGAAAATCAATTTGAGGTCTTTTTATTGATAAATAAAACAAGGGAATGATGCATATATACATGAAGAATGAATAATGACCATATCTCCCCCTACTTTATTCCTTATTGACTAGGTCAATATTGACCTTCTCTCGGAGTTCGGGTCAGTCTGCATTTATTACATAATCAAATCCTTCTTTATTTTCTTTTCTTCTTTATTCTTTTATTTTGACAAATAAGTGTTTACTATACAATATTAACGAAGTGATGGTGAATGCCAATTTATTGATTTTAATATATATTTACAGATGTTTTTACTAAAAGATTTGGCTAAAATAAAAGAATGAAGTGTGAGAATCATAGATTCATCAGTGGGGGTAACCATATTGGGACAACCCCATTGAAATATACATACATACATACATACATACATATATATATATATATATATATAGAGAGAGAGAGAGAGAGAGAGGAAAGGGAGCCTACTTTGTGAAGTAGGTAATCTTACCTACTTCACATCCATTTTTCGCAAATTTTTTAATTTTTTTTGATAATTGCCACCGTGGATTTTCATAATTATATCCCTTTAATATGTCATTCAAATTTCGTCAGAAACAAAGACTCCTACAACCTCCATTCAGTTAGTCATTTTTTAACAGTCACAGATTTGCTGTATTTTACATGTTCTAGATGGAGGCCCTAGGAGCCTCTGTTTCTGACGAAATTTGAATGACATATTAGAGGGATATAATTATGAAAATCCACGCTGGCATTTTTCAAAAAAAATAAAAAAAACATTGTGAAAAATGAATGTGAAGTAGGTAAGGTTACCTACTTCAGAAAGTAGGCTCCCTTTCCTCATATATATATAGGGCAAAATGAGGCTGCCTCCATGGGGGGAGCTGACTTGGCTCCCCCTGCCCCGTTTCACCCAATTTTTTTTATTTTTTTTTGAAAATTTCTTCCGTGGATTTTGATCAGTATATCCCTATATTATGTCATTAAAATTTCATGCGAAACAGAGACTCCTACGACCTCCATCCAGACTGGGTCGTTTTTAGCAATTGTGTTACCGTTAAAAAATGACTGTTTGGATGGAGACCGTAGGAGTCTCTGTTTCGCACGAAATTTTAATGGCATAATATAGGGATATATTGATGAAATTCCACAGAAGAATTTTTCGAAAAATAATAAAAAAATCGGACGAAATGGGACGGGGGGAGCCAAGTTATCTCCCCCTAGGGGACAACCCCATTTATCCCATATATATATATATATATATATATATATAGGAGAAACTTCAAATGAGACGGGGTCTCATTGTGAATATGATGAGCCACAAATGACAGCCGTTTGATATGTATTGATGGTCATGATTAAATCCGGTTTTCCAATAGAAAACCACCATCAAAACCGCCTTCCATCCTCTTTTTATGGAAAATCCTAACTGATTAACTACAATTCCGACTTTTATGTTCGATTTGGAAATATTAATTATCATCAACTTTATTGTCTCAATTTAATTAGGTAAACATTCCTATTATGTCTTATTTCTCATTCCAGCTTATCTCATTTTTCAATGTTCTTGAATATCGTCTCCAGTTTTAGAGCTGTTCATTCTGTCCATGTCTTCAGAAAATTTAAACGTTGGTGGTTTCCAGGTTCTTATTTCATCTTTTCATCTTAGTTTTTTCTTCGTAATCAAATTTCTTTATTCAATATTATTATAAACACATGATGTGTAATATATCATTCATATTTCAGCAACTTCTTCTTCTCGGTTCATCTGATGCTTTAGTTGAATACCATGATCCGAATCTCGTCCAGCACCAGGTTTATATTTTTTAAATATGTATCAGGTTCTTCCATGTTTATTTTTAAATAATTTGTTTGATTTGTTTATGTTCTTAACAGGCGCACCTTCTACTGGATGGTCCTTCTGAATGAAGTAATGGAGATCATGAATTCCAAGGTTCGTACAGAATGTTTTCTTTTCTTGTATAGATGTTGTAAGAAATTCATAAATTTATTTTTTTCAATGTTTTTCTAAAATACTTAATTAAAAGCTATTATTTTAAGTAATTATTCATTTTTTAATAATTTTCGATATATATTTGAAATTGTTGATAATCTTTACAAATTATTAACTGTATTTACTTTAGGCATAAAGTAATTTGAAATAACCAGTATATTTTTTTAAAATTAATAGTTTTTTTAAATAAAAATATAATAGTTTAATAAAAACAATAGTTATTTTAATATTTAATTTATATACGTTCAACAGTATTTTAACGTATTATACTCTTTAGATGTTACAATTTTCTTTTTTCGCACATGACATCTTCATAGAATGATTCCGTAAATTATTTTTTTTCAAAATTTTGTTAAATTTAGAAATATAGTAAATATTTTAAAATTTTGCATTTTATTTTAATAAATTACATATATATTTAAATTTTAGATCATTATAATAATAAGTACTGAATAACTTCAATACTTTAGTACGTTATCAATTGCAGGTGAGCTGTAATATCAAATTCGAAGTACATTAAATCATATCAAATTATATTAATTTCAGAAAAGGTTATAAAGTCAATAATATTGTTTATAATTAGTTTTTATTTACAGAAGACTGCCCTACACCACAAAGGTCCACTGAATATGAAAATCCATATACTCCAATCATTGGAATGACTTTTGGATCTATTGAACAAGCATACCAGTTATATGAGTCTTATGCTACTATTGTTGGATTTAATGTTAGAAAGAGTAGTACTCGTCACGGTGTTAACAGAGTAACAAAGGAAAAGATGGTTATTTTTAAGAAATTTGTATGCTGGAAACAAGGTTTCTCTACTCTTAAGAGCAATCGGAAAGTACGTATTTCAGTGGATAGCGATTACAGTGATGATATTGAATTTTATCATGAAGAACGTAGAGTTGATTTAGTTAGAACTGGATGCAATGCAATGCTTGCTATTCGTCATAGGCGTGAAGAAGGTGACTGGATTGTTGTTAAATTCAGTGAAGATCATAACCACAACCTTATAACGCCCTCTAAACGACGTTATTTGAGACCGAATAGAAGGTTTTCAAGGGCTACGAAGTTGCTTGTGAAATCAATGACTGATATTAATATTTCTACATCCAAGCAATCAGCTTTCATCGACAATGGTTTTATCACTAATAGTCAAGCTGGTGGTATTGTTCGTGATATATACAATCTAAATAGAACTGAAAAGAAAAACAAAGATGGTTTAGATGCTCATCTGCTACTTGAACATTTACGCAATTGTCAAAGGAAGACTCCCGAGTTCTTCTATTCCTATAAAACAGATGAGGAAAATAGTCTTACTCATTGCATCTGGATTGATTCAGAGTCTATTGCTGACTACAAACTTTTTGGCGATGCAATTACATTTGACACCACCTACAGGACTAACGAATACAAGCTTGTATTCGGATCTTTTTGTGGTATCAATCATCATAACAGGACCATATTTTTTGGAAATGCATTTTTACATAGAGAAACTACCGAATCTTTTGTTTGGTTATTTGACAAATTCATCGAGGCAATGGGAAAACACCCTATATCTATTGTTACTGATGAAGACCCTGCTATACACGCTGCTATTCTAGTATCCTTTCCAAATACTATTCACAAGCTATGTGCCTGGCACATAATGTCCAAGTTAAAGACAAAGCTTGGTCGTATACAGGATTTAGATAAAGCATTAAAAATTTTTTCTGACCTTGTTTGGCGTACTCATTTTATTGAGCTTTTTTAAAATGGATAGGGAAATTCAATTGATCGATTCGGTTTATCAGAGAATGGATGGTTGGCCGAAAAGTTCAGCATAAGACATAAGTGGCTTGATATATACATGAGGGATAAATTTTTTGCAGGAATGCGGAGCACCCAACGCAGCGAGAGTATGAATGCTTTTCTCCAAAGCCACATAACTAAGCAAAATTCACTACTTGAATTCATCTTCAGATTTCAGACATCACTTCAGAGGCTTAGAGAACGCGACAATGACTTGGATAATGATTCAGATCAGAAGAGACCAATTACGGACACCACATGGAAGATGGAAGATCAATTATGGCAGGTATATACAAAGACTATGTTCTATGTCGTTCGTAAGCAGCTAAAGAATGGTATTGAGATGAATGTTGTAATATCTGAGAGCTCCAGCTGCAGAATAATCTATAATGTCAACAAGATTGGTCGATCTGAAAAAAGCAGGGAGGTTTCATTTTATACAGACTCAAATCTATTTGTTTGTTCTTGTGGCAAGATGGAATACGAAGGTATACCTTGTCGACACTTGTTTGCTGTTTTTAAGACAAGAAATTTTGAGATTCTGGACAGTGGATACATATTAAAAAGATGGACAAAGAGTGTTAAGAAATCTGGAAATTATCCACTCTACAATCGGAATGTTCAAATTGAAAGGGCTGGTGAGTTGAATAGATTATGCTCCAATGTTGTTGCTTTATCAGTTTATTATTCTTCTTCATTCGATCTTACTCAAAAGAAACTTAAAAGTCTTATTTCACAGCTCCAAAATATTAGCTTATCACAACCAAATAATTTAAATGATAACAACTCTAGCCAGATAAATCCTAGTGCCAATGCTCCAATTATACGTGAACCCAACACTGCGAGAACGAAAGGAAGTGGTGGTGGTGGAAGACCTAAGGGCAGTGGTAATCGGCAAAGGCCAATCAATGAACTCAGGAGAAACAAAGGGAGGCAATGCAAATCATGTGGCAAGTTCAATGTTGGTCACGACTCTCGCAACTGTCCTTCAAACAAGTTGCAAACTTCTAACAGGTGATTATTTATATGTTTCAATTGGTTAGTATTTATTTAATATAATCTTCATTAATAAGATGATTTATATGTTTAATGATATTCTTCTCAGTGATTCATCAATGAGCTCCGGAGGCACTGATTCCTAACATTATATATTTAGTCTATTGGTTTTTTGACAGGAATCTAATAAGGTACTTTGTATTATATATTATTTTATCATTTCATTTAAATTTTCAAAAGTATACTTGGTCAGATTTGATATTATTCTCATAGAATTGTTGTTGTTTTTTCAGGAATTGCTTAAAATACTCAAGAGGATTCATAAAATTCCATGAAGATAATGTTATCAGCAAACTGCAGCTATATTCAGCTACAATGAGCAAACATAGATTGTTTTTATAGGACATTTCCAATGTTTACAATGAAAACAATGTATTCAAATTTCGAACTTTTATTGTATAAAACAGTGTTTAGTTTTTAATTTTTGTTTTGTTCGCATTCAACTGTTTTCTATATATTCTGTTCATGTGCTTGTTTTTCCAATCAATGTATATCATGCCTGAAAGTTCAGTGTATTGGTTTTTTGACAGGAATCTAATAAGGTACTTTGTATTATATATTATTATATCATTTCATTTAAATTTTCAAAAGTATACTTGGTCAGAATTGATGTTACTCTCATAGAATTGTTATTGTTTTATTTCAGGAATTGCTTAAAATACTCAAGAGAATTCATCAAATTCCATGAAGATACTGTTATCAGCAAACTGCAGCTATATTTAGCTACAATGACCAAACACAGATTGATTTTATAAGAAATTTCCAATGTTTATAATGAAAACAATGTATTCAAATTTCGAATAATATTCTGTACATGTGCTTGTTTTTCCAATCATTGTATATCATTCATTGTAATTTAAATTCCAAACTCTTTGTAATATATGGTTGTCTTACCACTCATTACTGAATCATATCAACTTTCATGTATAAGTTCAATATTCCAGATTCCAAACGTAAACCTGTCAATATACCAGTTATAACCCATAAACAGATTCATGATGCCATTAAAATCGTGTATGTAATATTTCTTTCTTAATTGTAAAAAAGCAACATCAAATTTTAATAGTTAACTCAGGAATTACAATCGTTGCCATAAATTTTCAACAGCACCTCTTCGACTGAAATTATTTGTCCTTCCAATGATTTACTTTTAAAAAAGAATAACATTTAGATCTATGGTTATTTTAAAAAGGTTATATTTCACAATGATATAACATTACTGTATGAATCATTTCAACATTCATATATAACTTAAATATTGCACAATGATATAAAGTATCAACATCATTTAATCACCTGAACTTAGTGGTCCTTCCACTGATTTTCTGTAAAAAACGTATAACGTATAGATGTATTGTTATCTTAACATTTTATAATTTCACAATTATTTAACATTGTAATATATCTTAAAGATATATACTTCTTCAGATTACAAACATTGTCATTTCCCTCAATCTCAAATTCAGTAAAAATGCAGAAAGCAATAACCATTTTCATCATAAAGGTAAAAAATGGCCCAAAATGTACAATCAGTTCTACATGCTAAGTTTTGAATCAAAAATATATAGAGTAACATTGTTTCTATCCATTGTCCAACTACTGATAATACATAGCTAATGTATCATAAAAAACTAAGTTAAGGTTCTGCATCATTTGAAACTCGAATTTTCCACCCTGCTAGTTCGCAACAGTTGGCAAGCAATTTCTACTCTGAATCGCGGGATGTCGTCGTAACTGAAGTTTAATGCTTTTCCTTCGCATAAGTACTCGACCATCTTCATGACATAGATTCCACAGTCCAAGCTTTGTGCGGGTTGCTGAGGGCAGTCTTCAACAAATATTAGACCCCAATTGAAAACGCTATCTCCCAAGTGTGTTGTGCTGAAGTATTCTTTGATCCATCCCATCTGAAAACAAGATTGTAGTTAGATAAGTAAATTTAATAGAATGATATAATATAAATTTAAGATCTATTTAGATTTTCAATACCCATTTGTAAAGATCCTTCTTGTGGAATTTGTTGCCTTTCATTGAGTTGTAAGAGTAAAAATTCATTGTTTCCAAATCTGTAACAAGCAAGTGCCAATGATTCCTTGTATGAATGACCGTGAATACTTTTGATAAGCCAATAAGATCATCAGGGCCATCATATAATTTCTCCAAGTTGTTGAACTCTTCGTCTGTTCCAGCTTCAACATTGTTGATGAAGAATTGCTGTGCATTTTTAGATGTAATATGTTAGTTTGCATCATATTTGTTTATACCTTTATATATAAATTTTTTCACGGACTTACCATTTTGTAAATCGAAGTGAATATGAATGGAATTATGCCTTCGTCCTTACGGTGATTATGACAAACAATTTCCATATACATCTCGATTATCTACAAAGGTTCAGACATTTGTTTAAATAGTTGTCTTAGTCATAATTACAGTTGTTCATTATATCATTATTTGTAATAGAGAACAACTATAAACATACCGAGTCTTCAATCATTTTCTCATACAAGAAGTTATGTATTTCCCTCCCTTTGCGATAACTCTTGTACGGCGATTGATAAGTTGCATTTAACCTGCAATTATATTGTTAACCAATAGTTTATTAACATATATTAATCATTGAAGCAGTAGTAAGATAATTAAAGAATTGTACTTGTCAGTTGGATCTCTCAGGAAACTCTGAATTATTTCCCTCTCTTCAGATGTTATCAATTCATATCCTATGAAATCTGTCGGAGCGTCGCAAAGATACTGCACAGAATAATTTTTAACGTTATATAAATATATTATATAGTTTCTTAGTTAATTTCTTACCTCTAATTCCAAGTCATCATGATCATGAAGTTCTGACGTCTTTGATGCATTCTTTGATGACTTCTTTGTCGATTTATTCTTCAGATCATTGTTCTTAATTTGATCCTTATTTGCAGTTTCTGTTCTTGTTCTTGTTGCCTCTCTCCTTTCCTTGACTCTTTTTGCTAGAGAGATTGGATTTACTTGTGTCTTTTCCCTCTTCCTTTTGGTTGGTGTTTCACTAATCAGTGAACATGATGTTTTCCTTTCTTCATTAAACTCAAGTTCAAATGAAGGTATATCCATTGCATTCTCAACATCATTGTTCAACAACTCTTCGTGAACCATCTCGAATCTTTCCTCAACCATTTTATTAGTTCCAGTTTTTTCCTCATCTCCATCTTTTCCTTCAAAAGATATGTCGGCTTGTTCTTTTTCAAGCATATCTTTCTCTGTGTTTTTTTCACAAGTATCCTTATCATCCCTACCTTGTTAATCACATGTCTCAATCATGCTTCCAGTAACTGTAATGCTTGAAATATGCTTTTCAACATTTTCTACCAATGGTTCACTAAAAACTGATTCTACATGATTCACCAACTTCATGATTTCTTCTTTAAGCTCTTTATTTTCCATCTTCAAATTCAAGATCTCAGTCTCATACCGAACAATCCTACCGTCATTGTCTGTGTTTTTTTGAATCCCCTCTAAGATGCACAATCAGATTTCTTAACTCTGTTACTTCTATTTTCAAAGATTCACATTGACAGCATTTTTTTGTTGAAATTTTCTTTTCATTCTCAGTTTCTTTCCCATCATCACTCACTATTGCATGAAACACACCCTTCTTGAAACGTCCTCTCTTCAGT
Organism: Ottelia alismoides; assembly: GCA_037367405.1. Classification (NCBI taxonomy): domain Eukaryota; kingdom Viridiplantae; phylum Streptophyta; class Magnoliopsida; order Alismatales; family Hydrocharitaceae; genus Ottelia; species Ottelia alismoides. The sequence goes on along the minus strand of JAZKJV010008203.1, from coordinate 270,615 downwards.
GGACCATCTAATGGAACTGGGATGACCTCTTCAATTATTATTTCTGGTCTCCTCACAGAAAAGCCACTTAAGAGGAACTTCTCATAAGGGAAGACATACTCATCAGGTGCTATCTTCACTATCTCATTCTTTGTTGGATGAATGTTGGGCAAGATCTGGTTTAAATCAATAAAGTTCAGTTTATTAACAGTTCATTAAACAATTTATTCTAAAGCATTGCATAGTATCTACATATTAATGCATTTATTAGAAATTTTCATTTATCTATTTACAATAGGACCTAATAATTTTATGTAATATAAATACCTGGTCATTGCTTAATGAAACCAATCTCCTTGACAGCCCTTTTATTGTTCCACTCCACTTCCTAATTCTTGGTCTCAAATCGCGACACACAACTAGCTCTTTGCAACAGTATTCAAGCATCCACACCTGAAAATAATTCAATCTTAGAACAATATTTAATAAAATCTTTTATAATATAAATCTAAGAAATATCTTACGTATAAACAAGCTACGCATCCTGTAAGATAGCCCAGTGTTATGCGTGCTGCTCCATTTCTTCGCTGTTGAATCCTATGAAAGACATCGTCCATATTTGACAATATCATCCTAGCAACAGCATCTGACCAGTTGAAGTATCTTGTGTCCTCTAAAGACTCAACATAGTGAAGCAATTCCTTTGGAAAAGAATACGCACAATCTGGAAAAAGGAACGTGGCAAACATGAACAAAATCAAACATGCAACATATATAGTCACAGAGTTATCATCATCCCGATCATAGTACTCAATCAACACGTGAATCAGCTTCCTCCTGTTGAAAACCATGCCATTGTCAAATAGCTCAGTTGATATCAAACTTTTCCAAGGCATATGCTTCCCCCTAAATGTAACTGGAAATCCTGTACTTGGTAAACCAAGTATGATACCAACATCATCATCGCTGAATGTCACAACCTTATTTCCAAATCGGAAATCCCTCCGTTCTTGGTATTTCTCCACCAGCCATTGCAAATTTTTCCTCTCTATATCAATATTTCCTATGTTGATAAGTCTTGAAAAAGCCGTCTTTGATATAAGAGATTGTTGTTTTGGAGTAGGTCTGTGCCCATCTATGTAATGGACGAAATGTTCTATGAAACATCTATGTTGCACGTAGCCTTTGCATGAATAAAAAAATTATATTCAAATATGTAATATAACTAATATATGATTCAAATTCAAAATAAATATTCTAGAATTTAATCCATACATCCGTATTTCTGAAACATCTCTTCTTCTCTACACTGTTCGGAGTCTTGTGTGGTCTTCACATTAAATTCATCTCGTGTGTGATTCATCTCTGAAATTTAATTGTAACAGTAACAAGTTTCAATTATTTAAAATAAAATAGATCATCAGGAAATCGAATAAATCTAATGTTTATGTTCTTTATGTACCTCTCTGTTTCTTCAAAGAATGATCTTGCACATTTTTTCCTTCAGGTGATCTAGTGGATATAGGTAACTCAACATTTGATCCTATGTCAAAATCCTCATAGTCGGATTCAGACGAAGACATCTCTAACCTGCATCAAAACGATTAATATTTTATTCTTAACTTACCTATAATTTTTTCTAAAGTTATATGTTGAATGTATTTACATTTAACATGCATTATTCTCTAACATTCATTCTTAACGCTTCCCAGAAATCAACAATCAAAATTCTTCCATCATAATATTCCAATTTATCAAATTATTACTGTTTCAACGTACTGTAAGACAATAGAAAGATATTACATTGCTAATTATTTAGTTAAAATCAACTTATAGATGACCTTATAATGAGATATCCATGTAAACTTCTATAATACCTTCATAAATCATGTTTCCCCCAAATTTTTTATTAAGAAACCATACTGAAACCCTAAAAAATAAAAAATCTAATGTACTGTACAAAGTTTAAATCATTACCTTCTCCGCATCATCCTCCTACCAGCAACACGAGAGGCGGAATCCTTCCCCTCTTGACTCACCGCCGCAGTCGTATCCTTCCTTCTGCTCATCCTCTTTCGTCTGATTCGTTCGACAGACCTAATCGATGTTTGGCCTCCTTCAGCCACAACCGTCTCTCGCTTTTTTGGGCGGAAATGTCGGAGCAGAATGAGAGCTCCCTTTACGGAAGTAATTTATTACTTTCCATGTTTTTATTATAATAATAATCAGCAGTCGATACATTATCTTAATTAGCTAATCAATGCTTTCCATTTTAAGATGGATTTGAATTTTATATATGTAAAGTCAGAACATGTAATAGGAATTATAATTTACAATGCAAGAAATTTTTGTAATTATCTATAAGATATTTCAAAATATCTTCACATATTTGTAAAATTCGAACGAACTTTATTAAAAAATAATGAGAATTTAATAATTAATAAGAAATTAAATTCAAAATTTTATATTTTTATTATTAATTTTAAAAAGCATAGTATACTTTGTTGAGGCCATCATCTTTTAAATAAATCCGATTAATTTTTAAATTTAAGTAGTATATCTTATTTCGTTTCATATCATACTTTTTGTATTATTATACGTAACAATTTCAAATTATTGTCACTTTTTTTTAAATTGTCAACTAACATTTTCATATTTTGTTAATAAATTTTACCAACTAAAACATATTTTCATTGTTCAAAAAAGCAAATTGGTCGTATTAAAACATCGTTTTCATAAGGATTGGAATTTTATATACTCCTAATTTATTTAACTCATCATCATGTTTGCTTTTAAAACCAACAAAATATGCTCAAATTTTTATATTTAGTAGCTTCATTTCAAAAAAGTATCGTAAAATATCAATTTGTTAACGTGTTATTCAAATAACAATCTCAAAAAAATATATATAGTTTTTAATTTTGTTGACAATGAATATATAAATTAGAGCTTCTTGCGTCTGTTTTTAATAAATTAGTTTTCCCAATTTTGTAGATCCGCCCTTTTCCCTCAGTGTCGCCTTTTTTTTTTTAAAAAATGTGAACAAAATTTTGTAATTATAATGGTTTTATTTCAAAAAAAGCTCATACAATAGCAACTTGTTAAAGTACTATTCAATAAACTACATCAAAAAAGTAATATTTTTTGAACTATTTGAAAGTGGCTATATACATTAGCAGTCCTGGCGTCTATTATTAAGAAAGTAGTTTTGCCTAATTTGTACTTCCGGCTTTTTCTCTACTATCCCATTAAAATCGCACGTTTGTTTTCTCTATATATAGAAATGTTATTTCGTCAAAACCATTTCATATAATGATAGCGGTATTGATCCGGACCTTCCGATCTTAATCCAACCGTATTTATTGATGGCTCTCTATAATCACTATGAGACCCCACCTCATTTGAAAGGGTCCCTATATATATATATATGAGAAAAGGGAAGCTGTTCTGTGTAACAGCCAAGTTGGATGTTACACGGAGCAGTTTCCCCCATTTTTTTATTTTTTTTTAAAATTTTTTTCATGTATATTCATCTATATATCCCTCCTATATGTCATTCGAATTTCGTGAGAAACGGAGACTCCTAAGCCCTCCATCTGGACCGAGTAAATTTTAACGGTCTGAATTTTACTGTAATCGACCTGTTCTACATGGAGGGCTTAGGTGTCTCTGTTTCTCACAAAATTGAATGACATGTAGGAGGGATATATAGATGAATATACACGAAATTTTTTTTGAAAAAAAATAAAAAATGGGGGAATCTGCTCCGTGTAACAGCCAACTTGGCTGTTACACAGAACAACCTCCCCGACCTATATATATATATATATATATATATATATGAGGGGTGATCCTGTGAGAGCCAATATATGTGATAACATGAGAGCAGTGAATCTGAACCACTAGATTTTGCTCTTCTCTTTTCTTCTGCAATCAATGAGGAGAGAGATCATGAGAGCAGTGAATCTGGACCACTAGATTTTGCTCTTCTCTCTTCTTCTACAACCAATGAGGAGAGAGATGGCATAATCTAATGGTCCAGAATCAGTCCTCTCATGCTCTCACAAATTTTGACTATCACATGATCACCTCCCTATATATATGTATATATCAGGACTGATCCTGTGAAAACCAAAAGTTTTGAGAGCATGAGAGCAGTGAATCCGGACCACCAGATTCTGCTCTTCTCTCTCCTCCCAAAATCAATCAGGAAAGAGATGATAGAATCTAATGGTCCGGAATCATTTCTCTCAGCCTTATATATATATATATATATATGAGAAAAAGGATCATACTCCATGGAGTAGGTAACTTACCTATTCTATTTTCTTCTTTTTCAAAATTTTTTATTTTTTTTGAAAAATTCTTCCATGGATTTTCATAACTATATCCCTATAATATGTGATTCAAATTTCGTCAGAAATAGAGACTCCTACGGCCTCCATCCAGACAGTCATTTTTTAACAGTAACAGATTTGTTGTATTTTTTATGTTGTGGATGGAGGCCGTAGGAGTCTCTGTTTCTGATGAAATTTGACATATTAGAGGGATATAGTTATGAAAATCCATGGAAGCATTTTTCAAAAAAAATAAAATTTTTTTTGAAAAAATGAAAGTGGAGTAGGTAAGTTACCTACTCCATGGAGTAGGATCCCTTTCCTCTCTCTCTCTCTCTCTCTCTATATATATACATATATATATGGGTACAATGGGGATGCCCATGGGGGAACTAATTTAGCTCCCTCCATCCTATTTTTTTCTTTTTTTTGTTTTTTAGGAAATGTTTTCATAGATTTTCATCATTATGTCTTTATATTATATCATTCATATTTTGTGTGAAACAAAGACTCCTACGACCTCAATCCAAACAGGGTCAATTTCAATAGTGACCATTAAGAAAACTGTCTAAACGAAGGTCACATGAGTCTTTATTTCTAACGAAACTTGAATGACATAGTATAGGAATATATTGGTGAATTTCACTGATTAGTTTCTCAAACCAAATACAAAATAAGGAAAACGGTGTAGGGGGAGTCAAGTTAGCTCCTCCTATGGGGCAACCACACTTTTCACACACACACACACACACACACACACACACAAACACACACACGCACACACCCACCCACCCACCCACACACACACACAGATGTATGTATGTATATATATCGTTTATAGAGCCTAAACTTGGGTGTAGGTAACTTTCCTACATCGACCCCCTTTTTCTCTTTTTTTTTTTATTTTTTGAAATGGATAATTATAGGTTTTATTCAAAATATTGAGCAGAACAAGCGTTTCAACATGTAAAACATACATTTTTAACATATCCATCGGAAGTGGTCGATTTCACCAAATCGGAGACCGTTAAAATTTTACTATCTTCATGGATAAGTTAGAAGTCTAAAATAAGTTGAAATTTGAATGAAACGATGATGATATAATGTGATCTAAATATCCTAAATATCCATTTCAAAAAAATAAAAAAATTGAGAGAAAAATGGTAGGCGTTGAAATGTTACCTATACCCTTATTTAGGCTCCCCAAACCCTATATATGTATGCATATATAGGGTAAAATGGGCTGCCCCATGAGGAATCTAACTTTTCTTCTCCGTCCTACTTTTACCATTATTTTTAAAATATGGTTCTGTGAGTTTTTGTAATCATATTCCATATATTATGTCATTTAAGTTTTGTTCTAAACAAAGACTCCTATGACTTCTTTCCCGACGGGGTCGATTTTAACAATTCTGTGACCGTTAAAAAATGATTGTCTGGATAGAAGTCACTGGAGTCTCTATTCTAAATGAAACTTTTTGATATAATATAGGGATATAACGATGGAAACCAACAGATTCATTTTAAAAAAATTAAAAAATGATGAAAATGAGGCGGGAGGAGCCAAGTTAGCTCCCTTAGGGGTAGCCCCATTTTACCTATATATATAGGGTTAAATGAGTGATGAATCTCCATTTCATCACCTTTATTTTTTCATTTTGGCCTTCATCCTTAGCTAAATGCATGTAAATATCATTATTTTGCCTAAATTACTATTCATCATTGTTGTATGCATCTTGTATAAAATATTGTATTTAAAGCCAAAATTAAAGAATAAAGGAAAGAAAAGAAAATGAAATAAAATTTCAATGGTATATTATGACCCTAAACCTCGAGACCTAGGCATCATGATGACTAGGTCGACATGGAATAAAGTAGGGGGAGATAAGGGTCAAAAATACAACAAAAACCCTATTTATTTATTCTTCAATAATTCACTTTTGAGACATATTTTTCTCTTTATTATTTATAACTCAAATCAATAAACTTGGTACAAGAAATTTGTAGATAAAAATACAAAGAAAAATACAAAATTGATTTCATACAAAAATAATATACAATGTACATTCTACGCTCATAATAAGAAGCCAAAATCCGAAATTTCCATAGCCATATCTTCTCCATAAAAACTGAAAAATGTACCAAAATCATATTTAATTATATATAACTTTTTATTAGCTATTTAATGAAGGTAGTTTCATTTAAATTGGAGTTAATATACAAAAGTTAGGTTTTGACCTGAATTATACTATATACTTTAATAAAATATTCATTTTATTTATTTGTTATATTTTCATAATTTCATATTTTTAAAATTTTGTAAATATAATTTATAGTAGGTGTACATATTCATAATACATTAAAATAATTAAAAATAATCTAAAATAAATAAGTATATATTGTGTATAGATGAATAGACTATACTTATACATATATAATAAATATATCTATTTATTTAAGTATAAAAATAACATCAGAAAAATAGAATAAAAATATATATAAGAATATCTAAATAAGTTATAAATATATAATTTATCTATATAAAATAAAAACTCTAAAATACGAAATAAAAATAAAATACACATATATAGGTAAAAATACCTATAACTATATATGTAAATAATAACTTGCAATAAATATCCTCATAAAAGTAAATAAAAATAAGAATAAAATATTACAAAAAATAATAAACAATTTTCATTTTATAACCTAAAATTAATAAATTCTTTGCTATTTTTTATTCATTTTACAAGGTATTTTTACCTTGCATTTTCTGGTTGGTCCATGTGGACCAACTAGATTCATTCTTTTATTGACCACGGTCAACTGCCCCTTTGGCCTCTGACCCTTGTCAGAACTTCGAGCACTCAACTTTTCACCATTTCCCCTTACGATCCAATGATCAAATCATCTTGAGCTTTGAACAAAAAATGCAGATGGGATATCTGTGATTCACACAGGATCTTTAGATCCCATCAATCTCATTGGTATTGGCCTCCATTCGATCCGAAAGTCGGCCAAGACCTTTATCTATAAATAATACCTTCCTCCTTTAAATTCGATTTTTATCCCTATTTGAGCTATGATTCCCCTTGCCTTGTGCGTGAGTGTGCTCTCGGTGACAAAAGAGAATACCCTCGAGGTGCTGGAGTGGAGCTAAGAGGAGAGGAGGTGGTCCAAGGCATTGCTTTGGTGAGGTCTCTACTCCTTGGTGCAAATCGGGGTCGAGCTACGTATTTTCTACCTTTTTAGGTAGATCTAGTCTTAGTTAGTTTTCCTTGTCATTTATTTCACACGTAGATCCTTAGTTAAGCGTAATTTTCAAAATTTGGATCGCCAGAGCTCATTGTTCCGACCATGTTTCACCATGACTCCTCCACGTTCTGACCAGCTCTCAAGTCCATTCCCTTCCCCTTCACCTATTGCATGTTTTCCCCGCTTGAACCAACCTGATCTATTGTGGATCAGCGAATCGAAGCTCTTCCTCCACCCCTCGCCGCAGGTCCTCCATCTCGCTCATTCCCATTACGCATCAGCTTTAATTTGGCTTGAGGAGACTCGCCTCGAGCCTCTGAGTCTTCTTCTACACATGTTCAACTCCAGAGACCCTTGTAGGGTTGATTTCACAACAGAGAGAGGTTTCTAGGTGCACCATCCTTCCCTGAGCTCGAGGCTTCTCCCCAGTGAGGCCTAAACCTTCTTGACGGCACCAATTAATGCATGATGTCTCTAGGAAGCTTAGGGTACGACATGCGAGCCCCTAGGTGGTCGGGACGAGGAGAAAAGCATGATCGAAGGACTAACATGGAACTGTTCTTCCCTGTTCTTCCTTCCCCCTTTAGAGCAGTCAGATCTTCAGCGAGGCCCATTTCTAATCTGGGTCATTCACATCATGCGAAACAGTGTCTCACTCCCAACTTTTGATCGAGTAAAGGGCGCCTATGTGGTGCCACCACAACCGTTCATGGATGCACATTAATGGGTAAATATCACATATGCCCGCCCTGTATTTTTTGTATATTTTTATTTAATATTTATATTATGGTTTGAAGTGTAAATAATAATGGTTATTTCGCATGGAGCCCCTCACCGTTTTATGTAATTACAGTGATGTCTGTGTCAGCTCACCTCAAGTGGGCTCCCCCACATGAGGTGGATATTTTGCAACTATACCCCTATCAATTTTTATATTTTTATTTAGTCTAAAAATTTGTATATTTAGTGTTATTTTTGTGGAAAAATTATACAAAGGATCTTGAACTTTTTATATATTGAAAATATGCCACTATTAGGTGCTTTTAATTTAAATATTCATGGTTAAATTGCATATTTACCCCTGAATTCTATATTAGGATTTGGAATGCATGTAAACTTTTTATATTTATAAAAAGGACCCTACCAGTATTCAATTTTTACGCATGCTTGTTTAATTGTTATAAATATCATCCTTGTTACAAAAATTATGCAAAAAAGGACAATGTACATGGATGCATGCTTTTTCATGCTATATATTTTGTTTTGCATTTTATGCACATTTCTTTTTATTAAAAAATCAAAAAGAGCATATTTTGCCCCTGTTATTAAAAAATCACTACAAATTGCAAAATCTTTCGAAAAATTCCAAAAAATATATTTGGTCAATTATAGTATTTTCTAGCTTCAAACCATAAATCCTTAAAAATGAAAAAGAAAATGATAAAAATTTAAAAAGCTCCAACATCCTATAAAATATAAAAATTTTGAAAAATTCAAAAAAATTTAAAATATTTATTTTTATTTCATAATTATATATTAGAACATATAAAAATTAGTTTTGGGAATTTTTTAAATTTATTTACTTATTTTAAATCTCAAGACAATTCGGCCTATTTATTTAATCCCTATTTTGGCATATTTTTTTACTTTTAAAGTACCTAATAATAAGCAAAAATACTTGAAAAATCACAAAAATAGTAAAAAATATAAATAACCCAAAACATTTTATTTTGCAAATTTTAGTTATTTTTAGCTATATGTATAATTATAATACCCTATATTACATTATGTACCTATATTTATCTATATATATATTTGATATTATTATTAATTATTATAAATTCCTTATAAGATTATATATATAATCAGGACTATATTTATAAATATTTTCTATTTTTTGTATATTTATTATGTATACTCTATATCATATATACATTATCTCTTATCTATTTATATACCCTTATTTACACATATATATGTGTATGTATTATTATATAAGATTGAAATTAAAAGGAAATTAAAAATCAGAAAATTTAAAAATGAGTATAAAAGAAAAATCAAATAAAAATTTAAAAATAAAAAACTCACATAAAAAAGAGATGCTTGTGCACATAATTCATTCTTGATTAGCAATAATCATTAGGCTATCTTGTTTCCACTCAGTGATTCGACCTATACATGCTTATACACTATACATCTCTGTTTGTAGAGTATAGCAAATTGTATTTCATATTTTTTGTCATTTATTGATTAATTGTATATTGTGGGTACTTGTTGTTTGAATTGGGATTCATGAGTGGTCGCCTCAGCGACACTCTATCTTCATTATTCTTTTAGTGACGATAATTTTTAGACCCTCGCAAATTCTAAGCTCAACAAGCGGCGTCGTTGTCAAGGAGCAACATGTTTGTAGCCTTAGATGTGCATAATCTTCTTTTATTTTATTTTTCATGTACTTACTTTTCTTTCTTCTTACTTGTACACATTATAGATCTCATTTCTATGTAAAATTATTTGATTATTTTGTGGTAATATCTCTCTTGTTGTGTTTGATGCGAGGGCCCGCTACACGAGGACGACTTCTTAGGGAGATAATGCAACCAAGCATGGTGGAGAGCGGCCTTCTTACCCTGACCAGTAGGAGAGGCGGTGATGAATACCCATTCATCACTCTTTATTCTTATATTTTAGCTACAAAAACCTTTTGCAAATGCATGTAGATATGTGTAAATAGGAATAATTACCAAAAGCATGCATTGTGTAAAAACTTATAATTAGCATGTTTTTATGCAAAAATAAAAGAATAAAGATTAAAAAGAAAAAGAGGGAAATATTTAGAATAAATATTGAGCAACCTAACCCAAGGGAGGGCTCAGCGTGGGCCTGACCGCATAAAAGCCAAAGTAGAGGGAGATAGGGGCTCATGTGTAAATATTTGTGTAAATAAATAAAACTATATTTTCCTCACCCAAAAATATGCTTTTAAATACTTGTATATATTTATAAAAATATAAAAACAAAATAAAAAGTTAAAAATCAAAAAGATCAAAAATACCTCCTTTCATCATGTACATAAACCACACCTATATATTTATTTAGCTTTGTAAATATACAAAAGTAATTTTTATAATAGTCTATATGATATATTGTAATTAAATAAAATAAAAACAATTAAAATTAAAACAAAATAAAAATAGAAAAATTAAAAATACAAAAACACCTTGTACATATACCATGTATATAGATGTATATAGCTATTTATTTTACCTATGTACATAAATAATAAAAATAAAATAAAAATACCTTTTTACTCCTTATTTTATTCTATAAATAAATAAAATATAAAATGAGGATAAAATTGTATAAAAATAATATATAAAAATCAAAAATCAAAACCCTATATATTGTATATACCTATATCTAGTACATATTATGTATATAGCCTATTTTTATTTCCAAAAATTAATTAAAAATCACCAAAAAATAGAAAAAAATAAAATAAAAATATTTCATGTTTGGAGTTTTTGCAGATTCGGCCCCTAGCTACCCCGATTTGTCACCTCAAGATCCAGCCACGTGGCCGAACCCCATTGGGTCCTGGGGATGTTGACCGCCCGGTCAACTAGCCCCCCCAGGACCACGTCCCACGGGTCCGAGCTCCGGAGCCGATTTCTCCATTTTTTATCCGCTCGACCCGATCATCACTCCGCCTAACCCCGGGTTCTAATCCGAGATTTTTCGATCATGATCCACGCCCGGGGAGGTTTTTGGGGATCCGCGCGCTACGCTGCTCGCCCCGACCTCTCTTAGTCGGACCCCTACTCGTATTTAGCTGCAGCTCCGCCACCTTCCCACGCCATCTTTGGTCATTCGCCCCCTTCCCTATGAGCTCCAGAGAGACCGCGAGAGTGACAGCAAGCGATCCCCCCCTGTTGCAGCGAGGAGAGGAGGAGGAATCCACTGATCCGGCGACGTTGCCGCCGTAGCTCCGCCACCTGAGCGAGCTTCGAGCCTCGAGCCGAGACGACCCTCGAGGCGACGACCAGGAGCACCCCCTGCTCTTCCCCAGTCTCTCCGTTCATCCAGGTAACCCCTTAGACCCGCCGTTTCCATCAATTCCCATTTACCCCAATTTGCGCCGCCATCGTTTATCTCCGATTCCGACCACTCCGCCGACCTCGCCAGAGCTCCTCGGAGCTCGGCTCGGTCATCAGAGCCCACCGGCAGACGCGGGGGCCTTCCGCGATTCTTCTCCGACCTTCAGAAGGCTCCCCGGAGGACCCCAGCACACGCACGAGCCCGGCGAAGCTCGTCGGGGACCTGTTCTTCCAAGACCTCCAGTCGCCATCGATTGCCTCCCCCTCGCTCCAGTTCAGATCTTGGCCGTCCATCCTTGGAGCTACCAGCACCGTCCGATCAGAGGAGGAGCGATCATGAGCGCCCATCAGCCGCAGCCGTTCGATCTACACGTGGCGCGCATCCAGCACCCCCGCCTAATAATGGGTAATTTACCCTTAGGCCCAGTCTTTAGTTTTATTTCGTTTTAGTCCTATAAATATTTTAGTCAGTTGTTTAGTTTTAGGTTTAATTGCATAGAGGACCCTGAACTTTAGTGTAATTGCATATATACCCCTGCCTGTTGTGAGCCACGTGCTTCGCCACGTGATATTTTGGGTTATTTGCAGCATATGCCCTTGTAGTTCTAGTTGTTATGAAATGAATGAAAGTTTATTTTAATTGCAATTATACCCCTGTGAATGCTTTATTTCCGCATGTGCGTTTTATTTTGGGCAAATTGCAGATAAGGCCCCCAGACTTTTGGTACGTGTTACCAATAAGTCCTCGGGACTTATTTTTGTTACATATAGGTCCCTGAGTGCCCCAGGCACGCGCTTGGCGCGTGTTTTGCTGGGTTAATTGCACCGGGACCCCCAGAACTTTGGGTATTTGCATTTCAGTCCCTGTGCACAGTACCCTCTTGTTAATTTTGAATAAAATATCAAATCACCTCCAAATCCAATGAGAATTCGATACATGGCTCCTGCCATGGTGTAGGATTTTCACGGATTTTTGAGGACATTTCTGATTTTGTTTGCTATTTTTTAAAAATTCAAAAACCCATATTTTTGTTACTGTCTAGTTTGAAAAATCACAAAAAAATATAAAAACTCCCCTAAAAATTCCATAAAAATTAGCTACTGTTTAGTTTAGTTTGCTTGATTTTCTAGCCAATTTTGGCTATTTTTCATTGCTCAAAAACCTTAAAAACTTAAAAACACCAAAAAGCCCATAAAAATTCTAGTAAATACATTAAAAACCCAAAAACAATAAACTTGGTACCTAAATTTTCCTTATTTCCTCTATTTTACAGGAAAAGTACCTCCAGGCCATTTTGAGGCTCTTAGATATTTTATCTAAGGCTTTTTGGCTCGATTGAACAGTACCCCTTATTTTTGCCACTGTTTGATTTTTAGAAAATAAAATACACATCAGAAAATTATCAAAAATTCACCAAAAACACTAAAAATATAAAATACATAAAAACATTTTTGTTTTAATTTTTGGTTGATTTTTGTTGCTTGAAATAATTTGTTGAAGTGTGCTTGTATTTGCTTTTCTTATTTTCTTTATATATTAAAAATCCCAAAAAAATATAAAAATAATTAAAAACCACTAAAAATATTTTCCTCTTTTATTTTATTTGTTTTTACTACTTCGTAGGCTTTCGGCCAATCCGTGCTCCTTGAGTTCGACCCTGGGTGCTATACCAGGTTAATCACATAGCAGGACCGCTTCTTCGTTTTGATTGATTTTATTTGTATCGAGTGGTTCATTTTTCTTGTTGACCCGAGTCTGAGTGATTGAGGTCTCAACGACCTTTTAGACACCTGATTGCCTTAGTCACTCGGAACGGTCATTAGAATGGTGCCGTTGCCGGGGAGCACGGCTTAGTAGTTTTTCTTTTCTTTTCATTTTTATTTTCGCGGCTTTTCGCGGCTCTTCCAGAGCTCGCGGCTTTTCGCGGTTTTTGTTTATATTTTATTTTTGTTTTATTTTGTTTTATTTTCTTTTTCTTTTATTTTTGTTTTTGTTTTATTTTGTGTGTTTATTTTTATTTTGCATTTTTGCACATATACCCTTATTTTTCATTTCCCTTTATTTTTCTCTTATTATTATTTGATTATTGGTTCTGACCACTTTGTTTTCTCTTGCGAGGGCCCGAGGACCGAGGCGGCTGATTTCGAGAAGCCGATGCAACCGCGGGATTCGGAGGCGGCCCCCTTCTGTACGGAGCCGCAGGAGAGAGTGAGAGAGAGCTGAGTGGGTGAGGAGTAGGATAGACTTTTATTTTTATTCATTATTATTGTAATAATATAGGACATTCTCAGACACTTGGACTCTTCTGCCGTAGCGGGTCTGTTTCGCCGAGCACCGGTGTGCTCGGGGGACCCTTAGGACTTGCGCGGTTTTTCGCGGTTTTTCGCGGTTTTATTTTCTTTTCTTTCTGCCTTTTCCGGTGTTTACGCGGTTTTTGCTCGAGCCCCTAGACTTAGGAATTTCTGGTGATTGTGCCGTAATTAGTAGGATCCACACACCTAACTGATTATCTGTTCCCATAGAACGTTAATTGGACCTACTAAAAATAATTAATAAAAATAACCGACTCATTTGCCTCCGTAGCCTACGTGCCGCAGCCCGTCCTGTAAAGCGCTTTCTCCTACCCCCGATTTGTCGGACAGAGGAGGGACGGGCCAAGACCGGACTCTTTGGCTTGGAGGTCGGTGACCGGTTAGACGGTTCTTCGCTAGAATTGCTCATCTAGGACTCGGCTTTCCCGTTGCATCATATAGATAGTTTCCTTTCTGTCTTTACATTTATGCGCGGATCATATTGCATGTAGAGTGCTGGAGACAGGTACGCATTTCTTACTCAGCATGCATCATTGATTTATCGCGCATCGGCTTTTTCGTCTTCTCCCCCCTGTTTTGGACTTAATAATAAGGAGAACCAAAAAATTCGTTAGGACGTTTGTTTTTATTTGAAAAAGATTAAAAAGAGAAACCATAAAATTGGGACTGGTTAATACTATTGATCTTAAAATACGCTAACCCTAAAAATTTTGTCTTGGGGAGAGCAACCCCCTCATTGTATGGTTTGGATGCGCGAGAGAGTGACCCGCACCCTAGGTAGAGCCCCCCGATGCTAGTCCCGACTGATTACCGACTTTTACGTGCGGGCCAGTCGGTTGGGTTAGCATCGGATATCCTAACAGGTCACGTAAGCGCTCTGATATTTTGTGTGTTCACCAAATAAAATTGACAAGATAATTTGACCGAACTTTCACGGTCTTCAGCTCGCGTTGCGTTGGTGAACCGGGGGTTTGTTTTCTGATCATAATTTTTCCAGATCTCATCCGCCTTACTCGCCAGATCAAGATGATGGGTAGACGCTCTCTTAGGCAGCCTCTGGCTGCACCGCTTTCGGGCACGTCTACCTCATCATCTAGGTTGGCTCGCGAGAGCTCAGACCCGCTCTCCGAGCCCGAGTACGATTCCACCCTGTTCCCCCTCGACCCCCTTTTTGTCCGACCCGAGAGATACGAGCCCGAGGAGAGATTGATTGATTTGAAAGCACCTGAGTTGGGCTTGTTTGGTTTTGCAGACGTCATGGCCAGAGCCGGCAGTTCAGATGATCACTCCCGTCAGCCCGAGCATTTTGTACTAGACCAGGGAGCGATCAACTCCACCCTGATCGCATCACTTGAGACAGTCCAGCAGCAGTTACGCGATCAGGGGGCATTCATGATAGAGATGAGGCGAGAGTTGGAGAGGCTCAGAGCAGAGCGAGACCAGCAGAGCGAGCCTGAGGAGATACCTGATGCAGAGGCACGAGCCGCAGCAGCCGCAGCCGCAGCAGCAGCTGCAGCCGCCGCAGCGGGAGGCGCCGCGGCAGGAGGACCACCACGACCGATGCGGGAGTTGCACAACCCCGGATCGACACTCATGCATCATTGGGTAGTAGTGCCGGCGATCGTGGGGGACTTCAAGTTCCCCCCGAACACCCTGCAGTTACTGCCCCGGTTCCACGGACTTGCCACTGAGGAGCCCCACCTCCACCTCCAGGAGTTTCTTATGATCTGCAGCACTGTCCACGACCGACACGTGGATTAGGACACGATCCGGATGATAGCCTTCCCGTTTTCACTGGCAGATAGAGCAGCCACCTGGCTGAAGCATCTTGGGAGGTTTGTATACACCTGGGAGCAGCTCCGCACCAAGTACTTGAACAAGTACTATCCACTCGGGCGGACGAGTGCAGCGAGGGCCCTGATCAGCAACTTCTCCATGTTCCCCAACGAGAAGTTTCACGAGGCATGGGAGAGGTTTCGAGAGCTCCTAGACCGATGCCCGCACCACGACATCTCCAAGCCGAACCTAGTTCAGAGCTTTTTCAACGGGTTGACGCCAGAGCTTCAGGGTCTGGTGAACGCTTCTTGCGGCGGGTCCTACTTTGCCAAGGACCATGACCAGGTCTGGGCCATCTACGAGGAGATGGCCGAAAACTACATGGTGATGTCCCAGACCAGGTTGTATACTCAGAGACCCCAGCCACAACAGCCAGGACCCGTGCAGTACCAGCGGATAGCACGGGTAGATGCAGGTCCATCCAGTTCGTCCGCAGTCGCAGCAGCACAGGCAGAGTCGTCCGCTGCGGACATGGGCATTATCAGCGAGAAATTGGACCGCATGGAGCTGATAGAGAAGAAGCAGTGCCAGAGCATCACTCAGATGGAACAGATGGCACATGTTCTGAGCGACATGAAGACACAGCTCATGTGTCTCCAGGAGGCACATACGGCTCCTCAGCCCCGTCTTCAGTCGCGAGGCGACTCCGGCAGTAGCAGCAGCTCGTCCCAGCGCTCCAGCACCCTTGTGCAGCCTAGACAGGTTCACCTTATACAGGCGGAGCCGTGCCAGCAGCCGCAGTCCACCTACCAGTCCCCACCATCTCCAGAGATGCAGATGGTGGTTTACCAGCCGGACCAGCCTCTGGCAGTACTCCCGCCAGCCCCCTACGATGCAGAGCCGTTGATGGATGTCAACGGGATTTGGTATGACCGCCCCCAGCCTGGGATCCGACGAGACCATCCCGGATTCAGGTGGGGGAGTGGAGGTGCCCAGCCCCAGCAGCAACCGTCAGGTCAGGGAGGGCAGTACGGTCAGCAGAGAGATCACCAGCAGCCGCAGCAGCAGCCCCCAGCATACCAGCAGCACCAGCCATCATCCTTCGGTCCTCGTCCCTATCAGCAGCAGGGACAGTCGTGGAGACGTGAGCAGCAGGCTCACCCAGTTCAGCAGCAGCACCCTTCCTCATACCCCTCTTACCACCAGCAGCAGTTCCAGCAGCCTCACCCCCAGAGAGGCTACCCGTCGGGCTCCCACGAGAGCCCCGCTTTGGATGACATCGCCCGCCTCCTCACGGACCAGCAGGCCACATTCAGACGGGAGATGGACGAGTTCCGCCAGGAGATGCATGACTTGGTGAGAGGGAAGGCCGCCATTCCAGCCCAGATTGAGCCGAATCCGAATAACCTCAAGAGGAAATCTGAGCAGGTAGTACACACTGAGTTTGCCACTCCTAGTGACCCATTTGTTGATACATCTTCGGATCTATTTGATGCTGATTTTGTCACACTTAGGAGCGGTAGGACCCCAGCAGGCGGCGGCGCCTCATCTGAGCTTCACCACGAGGATACTTCCGAGGCGCCACATGAGGAGGAGGAGAGCGGTACTGAGGCCGCTCCAGATAATGACGGTGGCACTGAGGCCACCAAGGATGCTGATCCCACCGGCGGTACTGAGGCCGCCGCTTCACTAGTTCGAGGAGGTGGTACTGATGCCACCCGTTTAGCCGAGCCAGCCCGCGATACTGATGCCGCGAGACGTCTACCACCAGCAGCAGCAGAGCCAACCAGAGGTGGTACTGAGGCCACCGGTGTTTGTATTGAGAGAGATGTTGTCTTTCCTCGCCTTGATGTATCTCAGAACTTTGGTTTGAATAAAGGAAAAGGTTTAGTTTCTTCTGGTCCCACTGTGGTGCATGATGTATGTGTGGATCCGGTCGTCGAACTGTCTAGGCCTTTTCCTAGTCCTTCATCTGCGAAGGACCTTGTGATCCCCTTCCCTAGAGCCCTTCAGATGGGGAAGGGGAAGAAAAAAGAAAATCCAAAAAAGAGAGAGCTTGAGGAGTTCAGCCAGAGCATGATAGACCGATTTCACATCCAGCTGACCCTCCAGGAAGCTTTGTGATGAATACCCATTCATCACTCTTTATTCTTATATTTTAGCTACCAAAACCTATGCAAATGCATGTAGATACTTGTAAATAGGAAAAATTAGCAAAAGCATGCATCTTGTAAAAATCTATAATTAGCATGTTTTTGTGCAAAAATAAAAGAATAAAGATTAAAAAGAAAAAGAGGGAAATATTTAGAATAAATATTGAGCAACCTAACCCAAGGGAGGGCTCAGCATGGGCCTGACCGCATAAAAGCCAAAGTAGAGGGAGATAGGGGCTCATGTGTAAATATCTACATAAATAAATATTATTATATTTTCCTCACCCAAAAATATGTTTGTACATATTTTGTATATATTTAGAAACTATTAAAAACAAAATAAAAATTTAAAAATCAAAAATTCAAAAATACCCTTTCACCATGTACATAGACCATAATCCTTTATTTATTTAACCCTATAAATAAATAAAGTTATTTAGTAAACTTTTTGTAAATCATCTATGTTATATATTGTAAATAAAATAAATAAAAAGAAACAAAATAAAAATCAAATAAAATTACAAAATTAAAAATACAAAAATATATTGTACATATGCCATGTATATAGTTGTACATAACTATTTATTTCACCTATGTATATAAATAATAAAAATAAAATAAAAATATCCTTTTATTCCTCATTTTATTCTATAAATAAATAAGATATAAAATAGGAATAAAAATGTATAAAAATAACTAATTAAAAATCAAAATTAAAAACCCTATAATTGTACATATACCTATATATAGCCCTACTATGTAAATACCTTATTTTTATTTCCAAAAATTAATTAAAAATCACCAAAAAATGGAGAAAAAGAAAATAAAAATATTTTGTGTTTTAAGTTTTTGCTAATTCCATCATTTTCTAGCCTAAAATAAATAAACAAAAATTTAAATACGTGGCGGCTTCTGATTGGTCCACGGGGGTTTGTTGACCCCGGTCAACTTCCCCCGCGGACCTTCTTCTTCGCGGGTCAGGCAACCGACCCGTTTTCTCGATCTTTTGCCCGCCTGACCCGACCGCCATCGACCCAAACCCCGGGCTCCGATTGCACTCCGATCATCCAGGATCCTCGCCCGGGGTGGGTTTGGTGGATCCGAGCTCCGTGCCACCCGCCCGACCTCCTTCTTCTCGGATCTTCCACCATATTTAAAGTCGTCACCGGCGACCTATTCACGCCATCTTTGGACTCCTGCTCGCCGCCAAGGAGCTCCTCCAGACCACCCGAGTGACAGGCGAGTGCTTTGGAGTGGAAGCGAGGCCCGAGTTGCAAGGAATCCATTGATCCGATGGTTGACTCCGCCGTGCGCCGCCGCGAGCGCGCTCAGCCTCGGGGAAGCGACGCCCCCTTGCAGGCAATGACCAGAAGCTCGCCGAGCTTCAGCCCAGTCGACAGCAGCCATCAGGTAGCGTAGTTAGCCAGTAGAATAGCGTAGCTTTAGATTTTTCGATTCCCGGTAGTTTAGCTCCGCCGCCTCCGCCAGTTGCTTCCGTCTACCCATTTGACCATCCGTCACCGCCATCACCTCCGTCAGACTCCTATCCACCTTCTACGCCCCTTCATTCCTCCTGGCTCGCCCCAGAGCAGGGTACCGGCTCTTCTCCCTCCGCCGCTCGCCGGAGAGCCCTCATCTCGTGTCACCGTTCACCTTCCGCCCGCTCTGATGGGTCGAGGCAGTTTGCCCTCGACCCCTCTTTCTTCCTGTGCAGGTATCCAGGCCCATCGACCTCATCTGGAGGTCGGAACTTCAGAGCACAACCGCTCCAGGTCGTCGACGTCGACGTCGCCGGAGCTCTCTGGAGCTCCTCGCCTATATCGGAGCAGAGCACCGGGTGCGGGGCTTCACGGCGAAGCTTTCCCGCACCTCAGGAGCGGTAGACGAGGACCACCGTACACGCAGAGGGCCGGCGAAGCTCGCCGGCCGCCAGTTCTTCCAGGATCGTCGTCCACCGTCAGATCGGCCTCGAGCTCCAGTTTAGATCCCGCTCGTCCATCCACGGAGCAGCACTGACCATCAGATCTCCCTGGGGTCGATCATCACCGTTGGGCAGCCAGGTCAAGCCACGAAGTATTGTAGCCGTTGGATCTAGCACGTGGCTCCACCACCTCCATCCGATCCGAGCCAGGAGTCCTTCGCAGCCCCACAACGCACCAGAGTCGTTGGATCTGCCACGTGGGAGCATTACAGCCATCGGATCGATTCGAGGGTCCCCTTTGGTGTGCGGCGCGTCAACTCAGCCGTTCGATCTACCACGCGTCGCGCATCCGTCCCTCGACATTAATAAAAGGGTAATTTACCGTAGGCCCCCTCTTAGTTTATGCTTTACGTTTCAGTCCTGTAAATATTTTGTGCTTTTTATTTACGTTGGGTTATTTGCACATTGGACCTCGGGCTCTTTAGTATTTGCATTTATGCCCCTGTATGTGTGAGCCACGTGCGTCGTCACGTGTATGTTTGGTGTATTTGCAACATTAGTCCTGTAGTTCTGGTTGTTTGTTAATGAATGAAAACTTTTTGGTAATTGCATATATGCCCCTGTGAGTGTTTTATTTGCACATGTGCGTCTTTTAGTGGGATATTTGCATAACAGCCCCTGGACTTTTTGGTACGAGTTACCAAAAGGTCCTAGGACTTGTTTTTATTACAAAGAGGTCCCTGAGTGCCCCAGGCACGCGCCGCGCGCGTGACTTGCTGGGAAAATTGCACCTGGACCCCCAGAACTTCGGGTATTTGCACTTAAGTCCCTGTGCACAGTGCCCTCTTTTGATTTTTGAATAAAATATAAATCACCTCCAAATTCGATGAAAATTTGACACATGGCTCCTGCCATGTTGTAGGATTTTCGAGAATTTTTGAGGACATTTTTGATTTTATTTGTTATTTTCTAAAAATTCAAAAACCTCTATTTTAGCTACTGTCTAGAATTAAAAATCTCAAAAAAATATAAAAACCCTCTCAAAAATTCCATAAAAATTAGGTACTGTTTCTTTTGTGTTTCTTGATTTTCTAGCCAATTTTGGCTATTTTTCATTGATTAAAAACCCTAAAAATTCAAAAATACCTAAAAACTCATAAAAATCATAATAATTAGTCCAAAAAACCAAAAACAATAATTTTGCTGCTCAAATTTTCCTTATTTTCTCTAGTATACAGGAAAATTACCTCCAGGTCCCTCTGAGATCCTTAGATATTTTATCTTTGGATTTTGGGCCTGGCTGGACAGTACCTTGTCTTTTTAGTACTGTTTGATTTTTAGAAAATAAAATACATCTTATAAAAATCCCAAAAATTCACCATAAACATTAAAAAACCTAAAAAACATAAAAAGATTTTTGTTTGAATTTTTGCTTGATTTTTGACACATTAAATAATTTGCTTAAGTGTGCTTGTTTTTTGTTTCTTTTATTTTCCTCACATTTAAAAATATAAAAAAAAATATTAAAATCATTAAAAACCACTAAAAATATTTATCTTTTATTTTATTTTATTTTTACTACTTCGTAGGCCTTCGGCCAACGCGTGCTCCTTGTGTTCGACCCTGGGTGCTATACCAGGTTAATCTCATAGCGGGACCGCTCCACGTTTTGTTTTGACCTTTGACTTATTTAGCGGTTCGATCTTTTTCTTGATTGAGTGACTCTGAGTGATTGAGGTCACAACGACCTATTTAGTACCTTTACCTCGTTCGCTCGGTTCGCTTATCAGAATGGCGCCGTTGCCGGGGAGCACGGCTTAGTAGTTCTTTTTATTTTTCTTTTCGTTTTCGTTTTCGCGGCTTTTCGCGGCCCTTCGGAGCTCGCAGCTTTTCGCGATTTTTGTTTATACTTTCTTTTTGTTTTATTTTGATTTTCTTTTATTTCTATTTTTGTTTTATTTTGAGTGTTTATTTCATTTTCCATTTTTGCATATATACCCTCACTTTTATTTTCCTTTCTTTTCTTTATTATTTGATTATTTTTGCCGGTCTGACCACTCTTCTCTTTGTCTTGCGAGGGCCCGAGGACCGCGGAGGCGACTTTCGAGGAGCCGGTGCAGCCGAGGAACTTGGAGGCGGCTTCCTTCTGAACGAAGCCGCAGGAGAGAGCGAGAGAGAGAGAGTTGAGTGGGGGAGGTTAGATTAGGATTTTATTTTTTATTCTATTATTATTGTAATAATACAGGGACACTTGGACATACTTGGACTTCTACCGTAGCGGGTCTGTTTCGCCGAGCACCGGTGTGCTCGGGGGACCCTTTAGGACTTGCGCGGTTTTTCGCGGTTTTCTTCGCGGCTTTATTTTTCTTTCTTACTGCCTTTTCCGGTTTTTCGCGGTTTTTGCTCGAGCCCCTAAACTTAGGATTTTCTGGTGAATGTGCCGTAATTAGTAGGATCCACACACCTAATTGCATATCTGTTCCTATAGATCGTAATTGGACCTACTTAAAATCAATAATAAAAATAACCGACTCGCTAGCCTCCGTAGCCTACGTGCCGTAGCCCGTCCTGTAAAGCGCTTTGTCCTACCCCCGATTTGTCGGACAGAGGAGGGACGGGCCAAGACCGGACTCTTTGGCTTGGAGGTCGGTGACTGGTTAGACGGTTCTTCGCTAGAAGTTGCTCGTCTAGGACTCGGCTTTTCCCGCTGCATCATTTAGGTTAGTTTTATTTCTGTCTTTTATTTTATGCGCGGATCATATTGCATGTAGAGAGCTGGAGCAAGGTACGCATTTCTGACTTTGCATGCATCATTGATTTCTCGTGCATCGGCTTTTTCGACTTCTCCCCCATGTTTTTGACTTAATAATCAGGAGAACCGAAAAATTCGTTAGGCGTTTCTTTTCATTGAAAAATACCTAAAAACAAAAACAATAAAATCGGGACTGCTAATCATACTTGACCTAAAAGACACCTCACGAAAAATCTGTCTTGGGGAGAGTAACCCCCTCCTTGTCTGGTTTGGATGAGCGAGAGAGTGATCCGCACATTAGGATAGAGCCTCCGATCTTTTCTTGACTGATTACCGACTTTCAGTACGGGATAGTCGGTTGAGAAAGATTTGGATACCTATTGACCTCACGTAATCGCTCTGATAGACTGGATGATCACCTAAAATAAAATTGACAAGATAACAGACCGATCCCTTCGGTCTTCAGCTCTGTGTGCGTAGGTGAATTGGGGGTTTGCTTGTTCATCTTGTTTGATTGCCAGATCCCTTCTTTCCTTTCTCATCTTCCTTCTATTCCCCTCCCTCACCTCCCTTCATTCCACTTTCTTCTCCTTTACCCCTGGATGATGGATCCCCTTCACTGTGAGCCGACCCTTACGGCTTCTTCTCCATCTTCTGACCATCACTCCAGTCCACCTTCTAGGGAGGTCGGATCTCCGACCAACTTCCCGCTCCCTCCCTCCCTTTCATCTCATCACTCTGGGCATGCTGTGCTAGACGTCCGAGGATACCAGCTAGAGCAGATGCGAGACCCGGACGATGCTGTTGCTGAGTTGAGAGCGCACTCCGTTGGTGACCAGAGAGAGCAGTGGAGATTAGCAGACATATCCTATTCCGGAGGAATGGAGGAGCAGATAGCACATGGAGCTCAGTCAGCTTCTACATTAGGTCCATTCTCCTTGGATTTGGATTACATTCAGCGACTGCCGACATTTTCAGGAGAGGCGCACGAGGAGCCTTATCTTCACCTGTCAGCTTTCGAGGAGTTTTGTAGAGCACAGAGATATTCAGACGTCACTGCAGAGGAGCTGATGAGCAGGACCTTCCCATTCACGCTTCACGACAGAGCTATGAGATGGCACCGACGATTGGGGAGGACATTCGAGACGTGGGGAGAGCTACGCCGAGAGTTCTTGCAGAGATACTTCCCTCCACGTAGAGCAGATTTCATGCGGTCTTTGATCATGGACTTTTCAGTTGACCCCCTGGAGCCATTGCACGAGGCATGGCCGAGGTTTCTCGACCTCATCTGGAGGTTTCTCGACCTCTTGAGGAGATTTCCAGAGCACGGACTTCCACTTACAGACTTAATAGAGATCTCCATGCGGGGGATGACCGCAGAGCAGCTTGCACTGGTGATTACCACATGTGGCGGTTCACACCGCAGTTCTGACATTCACTTCCTGGATACCATCTCGAGGTTACTTTCACAGAGATCTTCTTCGCGAGATGCCATGGTCGGGACAACACATGAGGACGATGCTGTACCAGTGTGGTGTGTCACTTTGCACGATGAGACAGTTTCTACACACCAGCCCGAGGATTTGGATGATGCCGCACCATTGACAGAGGAGATGACAGCGATAGCAGAGGTTCGGACCCAGAGTCTACTTGAGTTCCCGTTGGCTTTCCAGTTGGAATTCGAGTCAGCCCCAGAGTTCTCTATTGACGAGTCTTGGATATCAGATCTTCTGATACTCCAGGAGCCGGAGGAGCCCCAGCTTTTGCAGCCATTGATTCAGACACTTCAGCTTCCAGTCCCGGAGGAGTCAGTCTCCTTCCTGCAGAGACACTTCTCGGATGCAGTCAGTCACCAGGACTCAGCCCAGCAGCCACAGCTTGAGGAGGGACAGCACTTTGAGAGTACATACACCGAGAGTCCCGTCTTCGAGCCTTTTGTCCTCCACTTTGTTGAGATAGATACACTTCCTGAGGACCAGCTGACAGCCAGCATAGCCGCAGAGCGAGGATCAGCTGCAGACACTTTTCCAGCTTCCGCGGTGTTGACTAGTACCTTCTCCTGCTTCCAGATTGCCGAGACTTAC
Organism: Ottelia alismoides; assembly: GCA_037367405.1. Classification (NCBI taxonomy): domain Eukaryota; kingdom Viridiplantae; phylum Streptophyta; class Magnoliopsida; order Alismatales; family Hydrocharitaceae; genus Ottelia; species Ottelia alismoides. The sequence continues at coordinate 245,948 of JAZKJV010008203.1, read as the reverse complement.
ACTTCAGATGATGATGCAGCCTGGTGCACTGAGTGGATACTTGATAGCAGCGCAGATGCCCATCTAGATCCTGATCCTCTTCTTCTCACTTCTGATCATGCATCTCTCCCCGAGGGTTATCTGCGGGAGGATACCGCACTCGATGAGTACTCGGTTTCACCTACTGAGAGTGTTTCCGATCTGGCGGAACACGAAACCGAGTCTTTAGATCATTCTGATTCAGATTCTTCTCACCTCGACGACCCTCACGAGGATGAGCCCATCCTGGAGATATTCGATGATCTGCCTGATCTCTTTTCATTCTATTCATCGGATATCAGTCTGCTTAGAGAGTCTCCTGATCTTGATTGTCCATACCTGCTTGAGACATTGATTAACGTGGAGGATTCTATTACTGATCCATCTTTCTCCACGTTCGATTTCTTCGGCTCCACACTCTCACTCCAGTCTGATCCAGAGCCGACGATTTCTTTTGTGCTACCGGATCCCGATCATTTATTTCCATATCTCTGGCCGGTAGCAGACACCCGTCTGATTGCATACCTGGGTGTCTTACTTTATACTGTTGAGTTCGTCGTTGTTCTCACACCGAGACTGCGACGACAGTACGGCATTCGCCTTACCGATGCCGTCCTGAACCTTGATACTGCATTATCCTAGCCTTTGCGCCCAGCTAGGGGCGTAAAATCTAGCGCTTGTTGAGAGGCACCTCAACATTGTATTCTTTTGTATATACGTGTTTCGTCTTATTTTGATCCTTCTTTCTTCCGTTCTTGTTTTCACCCCAGGTCTCACTTAGGATTATCTTTGCTATACTTAGGATATTCCTCATCTTAAGTATAGGGGGGGGGGTGTAAACACCGGGTTGTTCTTCGTTCTGTTCCATCACTCCTGTTGTCGCCTATACTTAAGGTTCTCCACCTTAAGTATAGAGGGAGTGATGCCCTCTTTCTTGTATATATTCGTGATTTTCTTCGTGTCTTGCTACCCCTATTTTGCTGCCTATACTTAGGGATATCTTACCCTAAGTATAGGGGGGGCAGACCCTGTACATTCTCCACTCGGTTTTCCCTTCGTGTACAGCCTGCTATACTTAGGATTACTTGATCCTAAGTATAGGGGGAAGACCCGAGATCCTCTTGACTTTTCATTCTCCTTTTGTATAGCCTTTCTTTTCACTTCCCTATACATAGCACGAGTTATGTCTTCTTCATCGCTCTTGACTCTGAGGACATCGTTCGAGCTAAGTATAGGGGGGTGTGTATATATTTCATATATACTTTAGCCATAACTCGTACTTTGTGTGAGTGTGTTAATAAATAAAAATGGCTAAAAATCACAAAAATTAAAAATTTTTTTTCATGTACATAATCTTCTTTTATTTGCACATACATAGCTAGTGTACAAAGTATTTTTGTAAAAATGATTTCAAAAATCTTTTGTGTAAAGCTTGTGTAAATATTTTCGTATCAAAATTATGTATATAGTACAAAATTTTTCCAAAATGTTTTGAAAATCAAAAAGTTTGCAAAAATCTTGTGTAAATGTGTGTAAATACCTTTTTGCAAAACTTGCACTTCATGCATCATCATTCATGATTTCAAAACATTTTTCAAAAACTTTGCATGATTGTAAAATGTGTGTACATAAGCATCTTTTTGTACATATACATATAGTTTTTCTTGGATGATAGTTGACATTTAAACTAGCCTGGAATCAAATTGAGAAATGGAGCTTGATTAGGATCTTAATCCACCTAATTTCTAAGAGGAACCTTATAGGGCTTAGGTTTAAGGCTTTTCAGGTCCATGGTGACTTAATTCTTTGAGTCCACTAGGCTATGATCACATGTCATCTCAATGAGCCTAAGTAGAGCACTTAACAACAACACATGACTCATATAGATTATGGCTTCACTTGGACTACCGCACTATGCACCGAGCTCTCCACGGATAAGGTGGTGAGGAGGCAGTCTTCCTTGACTTGGGGTAGCATATGAGGGTAGTACTTCTAGGCGGAACCTCTCTTCTTCTTATAGTGAAGGAAATGCGTCTCAACTTGGTCTGGTTGCCATGAGGTCTAACGACGGGAGTTGTGGGTTGCAATAAAGCTTCAAAAGAGGGATAGTCTACTGGCTCAAGAGGAAAAACTCCTTGTATATATGCTGCACATGTATATGTTGTATAGATGCACTCGAAAAAAAATGTGCAAAAAGAAAAGAACTCCAAAAAAGTGGTGGGTCTGAGAGAAAATGATAATCCCACCGGAGTATGTATATAAGTGCAATAAGCAAAGCTTGGTTTCATGATCCACCTGTTGTAGCTTGCAGCAGGGAGACTTGGCTACACTGGTCAAGCTCCCAAGGGTACTTGGCTACACTGGCCTTGACCCATTCTCTTCTTCCCCCTCTTCTTGAGCCGGTTGAACTTGAACTTAGAAGGGAATACCCCGCTCCTCGAGGAAAGAGTGGCCAGATTGAGGTCATAGAGTTACCTTGTTGGGGAGGGTTGTCAAGTTGCCATTTCTGAGGTGGAGAGCTTAGACTTGACATTCACAGTACAAGAAAAGATTCATGGTCTTCAGGGTTTGTGTTTGATGACTTGTTCTGATCTGGAGCATTGAGGAGTCTTGGTTATAGATTAGTGGAACTTAGAGGCTGTTAGGTTTTAAGATTAAGTCTAAATAAGGTTCCGACACATTAATAATCCAAAGATCTGATTAAGCTCCATACCTCAATTTAATAAAGGCAAGTTTAATAATCAACCTTGATCCATGTACATTCTCTTTTTCTTTTTCTTTCTTTCTTTTTCACTTCTTTTTCAAATAAGTGTTTGCTAAGGGACTAGCAAAGTTAAGTATAGGGGGGTGATGAATACCCATTCATCACTCTTTATTCTTATATTTTAGCTACCAAAACCTATGCAAATGCATGTAGATACTTGTAAATAGGAAAAATTAGCAAAAGCATGCATCTTGTAAAAATCTATAATTAGCATGTTTTTGTGCAAAAATAAAAGAATAAAGATTAAAAAGAAAAAGAGGGAAATATTTAGAATAAATATTGAGCAACCTAACCCAAGGGAGGGCTCAGCATGGGCCTGACCGCATAAAAGCCAAAGTAGAGGGAGATAGGGGCTCATGTGTAAATATCTATATAAATAAATATTATTATATTTTCCTCACCCAAAAATATGTTTGTACATATTTTGTATATATTTAGAAACTATTAAAAACAAAATAAAAATTTAAAAATCAAAAATTCAAAAATACCCTTTCACCATGTACATAGACCATAATCCTTTATTTATTTAACCCTATAAATAAATAAAGTTATTCAGTAAACTTTTTGTAAATATTCTATGTTATATATTGTAAATAAAATAAATAAAAAGAAACAAAATAAAAATCAAATAAAATTACAAAATTAAAAATACAAAAATATATTGTACATATGCCATGTATATAGTTGTACATAACTATTTATTTCACCTATGTATATAAATAATAAAAATAAAATAAAAATATCCTTTTATTCCTCATTTTATTCTATAAATAAATAAGATATAAAATAGGAATAAAAATGTATAAAAATAACTAATTAAAAATCAAAATTAAAAACCCTATAATTGTACATATACCTATATATAGCCCTACTATGTAAATACCTTATTTTTATTTCCAAAAATTAATTAAAAATCACCAAAAAATGGAGAAAAAGAAAATAAAAATATTTTGTGTTTTAAGTTTTTGCTAATTCCATCATTTTCTAGCCTAAAATAAATAAACAAAAATTTAAATACGTGGCGGCTTCTGATTGGTCCACGGGGGTTTGTTGACCCCGGTCAACTTCCCCCGCGGACCTTCTTCTTTCGCGGGTCAGGCAACCAACCCGTTTTCTCAATCTTTTGCCCGCCTGACCCGACCGCCATCGACCCAAACCCCGGGCTCCGATTGCACTTCGATCATCCAGGATCCTCGCCCGGGGTGGGTTTGGTGGATCCGAGCTCCGTGCCACCCGCCCGACCTCCTTCTTCTCGGATCTTCCACCATATTTAAAGTCGTCACCGGAGACCTATTCACGCCATCTTTGGACTCCTGCTCGCCGCCAAGGAGCTCCTCCAGACCACCCGAGTGACAGGCGAGTGCTTTGGAGTGGAAGCGAGGCCCGAGTTGCAAGGAATCCATTGATCCAGTGGTTGACTCCGCCGTGCGCCGCCGCGAGCGCGCTCAGCCTCGAGGAAGCGACGCCCCCTTGCAGGCAATGACCAGAAGCTCGCCGAGCTTCAACCCAGTCGACAGCAGCCATCAGGTAGCGTAGTTAGCCAGTAGAATAGCGTAGCTTTAGATTTTTCGATTCCCAGTAGTTTAGCTCCGCCGCCTCCGCCAGTCGCTTCCGTCTACCCATTTGACCATCCGTCACCGCCATCACCTCCGTCAGACTCCTATCCACCTTCTCCGCCCCTTCATTCCCCCTGGCTCGCCCCGGAGCAGGGTACCGGCTCTTCTCCCTCCGCCGCTCGCCGGAGAGCCCTCATCTCGCGTCACTGTTCACCTTCCGCCCGCTCTGACGGGTCGAGGCAGTTTGCCCTCGACCCCTCTTTCTTCCTGTGCAGGTATCCAGGCCCATCGACCTCATCTGGAGGTCGGAACTTCAGAGCACAACCGCTCCAGGTCGTCGACGTCGACGTCGCTGGAGCTCTCTAGAGCTCCTCGCCTATATCGGAGCAGAGCACCGGGTGCGGGGCTTCACGGCGAAGCTTTCCCGCACCTCAGGAGGGTAGACGAGGACCACCGTACACGCAGAGGGCCGGCGAAGCTCGCCGGCCGCCAGTTCTTCCAGGATCGTCGTCCACCGTCAGATCGGCCTCGAGCTCCAGTTTAGATCCCGCTCGTCCATCCACGGAGCAGCACTGACCATCAGATCTCCCTGGGGTCGATCATCACCGTTGAGCAGCCAGGTCAAGCCACGAAGTATTGTAGCCGTTGGATCTAGCACGTGGCTCCACCACCTCCATCCGATCCGAGCCAGGAGTCCTTCGCAGCCCCACAACGCACCAGAGCCGTTGGATCTGCCACGTGGGAGCATTACAGCCATCGGATCGATTCGAGGGTCCCCTTTGGTGTGCGGCGCGTCAACTCAGCCGTTCGATCTGCCACGCGTCGCGCATCCGTCCCTCGACATTAATAAAAGGGTAATTTACCGTAGGCCCCCTCTTAGTTTATGCTTTACGTTTCAGTCCTGTAAATATTTTGTGCTTTTTATTTACGTTGGGTTATTTGCACATTGGACCTCGGGCTCTTTAGTATTTGCATTTATGCCCCTGTATGTGTGAGCCACGTGCGTCGTCACGTGTATGTTTGGTGTATTTGCAACATTAGTCCTGTAGTTCTGGTTGTTTGTTAATGAATGAAAACTTTTTGGTAATTGCATATATGCCCCTGTGAGTGTTTTATTTGCACATGTGCGTCTTTTAGTGGGATATTTGCATAACAGCCCCTGGACTTTTTGGTACGAGTTACCAAAAGGTCCTAGGACTTGTTTTTATTACAAAGAGGTCCCTGAGTGCCCCAGGCACGTGCCGCGCGCATGACTTGCTGGGAAAATTGCACCTGGACCCCCAGAACTTCGGGTATTTGCACTTAAGTCCCTGTGCACAGTGCCCTCTTTTGATTTTTGAATAAAATATCAAATCACCTCCAAATTCGATGAAAATTTGACACATGGCTCCTGCCATGTTGTAGGATTTTTGAGAATTTTTGAGGACATTTTTGATTTTATTTGTTATTTTTTAAAAATTCAAAAACCTCTATTTTAGCTACTGTCTAGAATTAAAAATCTCAAAAAAATATAAAAACCCCCTCAAAAATTCCATAAAAATTAGGTACTGTTTCTTTTGTGTTTCTTGATTTTCTAGCCAATTTTGGCTATTTTTCACTGATTAAAAACCCTAAAAATTCAAAAATACCTAAAAACTCATAAAAATCATAATAATTAGTCCAAAAACCCAAAAACAATAATTTTGGTGCTCAAATTTTCCTTATTTTCTCTAGTATACAGGAAAATTACCTCCAGGTCCCTCTGAGATTCTTAGATATTTTATCTTTGGATTTTGGGCCTGGCTGGACAATACCTTGTCTTTTTAGTACTGTTTGATTTTTAGAAAATAAAATACATCTTATAAAAATCCCAAAAATTCACCAAAAACATTAAAAAACCTAAAAAACATAAAAACATTTTTGTTTGAATTTTTGCTTGATTTTTGACACATTAAATAATTTGCTTAAGTGTGCTTGTTTTTTGTTTCTTTTATTTTCCTCACATTTAAAAATATAAAAAAAATATAAAAATCATTAAAAACCACTAAAAATATTTGTCTTTTATTTTATTTTATTTTTACTACTTCGTAGGCCTTCGGCCAACCCGTGCTCCTTGTGTTCGACCCTGGGTGCTATACCAGGTTAATCTCATAGCAGGACCGCTCCACGTTTTGTTTTGACCTTTGACTTATTTAGCGGTTCGATCTTTTTCTTGATTGAGTGACTCTGAGTGATTGAGGTCACAATGACCTATTTAGTACCTTTACCTCGTTCGCTCGGTTTGCTTATCACTTTGCAGCACATCCCCCTGCTCCAGCGTTCTTTGAGAGACAGGACCACAGTCAAGAGGAGGAGGAGGAACCACACTTCAGAGATACATGTGCTGATGAAAGCCACGTGTTTTGCGATCCAGAACCTACTGCCAGCCAAGAGGCCAGATTCAGGGGCCCCGTATGTCAGATGCCAGATTAGTGAGCAGAGGTTCGACCGTACTCTACTAGATAGCGGATCGTCGATCAACCTTCTTCCGGCAGCCCTTCTCGACCGCTTCGAGTTGGGCACTCTTCGACAGAGCAGGACAGTCCTTCAGTTCGCTGATCGATCTGTCAAGAGGCCGAAGGGGTTATTACGAGACGTTATCGTCACGATTCAGGGCCTGAAATTCCCCGTGGACTTCGTAGTGTTGGACATGGAGATCCCTGAGTCAGTGGCCGATACCCCCATCATCCTTGGTCGTCCGTTCTTGGCCACAGCCAAGGCGGTGACTGATCATGATAGCGGGAAGGTGTACTTTCACGTCGAGGGCGAGAGTATACAAATAGAGACGGTCGAGGACTACAGAGTTAGAGAGAGAGCCCGCTCAGATGCGAGTACATATTCAGAGCAGCTGACAGACGCAGAGCCAGACATCCACCAGGACTGTGATTTTGTGATCACAGATGATGAGGCAGCTTGGGCAGATCCTGCAGCACAGACCATCCTCTCAAATTCAGATACAGCTGATGCCGAGATGATAGCAGAGGAGAGTCTGGAGAGCACAACCCTGGTTCAGGATACCACAGAGGCAGCAGAGCCGGTTCTTGATCGCTACACAGATTTCAGTGATGGTGGTGCTGAGGCCACCTTGCTTGACGGTGGTACTGATGCCACCGCGGTTGATACAGATCCCTCGGATTCAGAGTCTGATTGGGCCGATTGTGATGATCAGATGCCAGACCTGATTCCACCTGAGCCTACAGATGAGGAGGAGGCAGATGCAGAGCAGACCAGAGACAGTTCAGTTGAGCAGCCTTCTCCCGATCCAGTTTGTGAGAGTTCGCTTCACTTCTCCCAGGCAGATTTGGCAGACTTAGCAGCATTCACTCAGTTTCTTCCGCAGTCAGATTTGCCAGCACCCAGCATTCCAGAGCTGAAGCCGCTCCCTACTTCGCTGAAGTATCGATTCCTTGCGGGCGATCCAGAGATGTACCCAGTCATCATCTCCGCCGAGTTGACTGGAGAGCAAGAATCCCGTTTGATGGGGGTTCTTGAAAAGAACCGCAAGGCGATCGGATGGAGCGTAGCAGATCTCCATGGGATTAGTCCATCAGTGTGCTCCCACCATATCTATCTCGAGGAGGGGGCGAAGCCGTCGCGTGAGTTCCAGCGGCGACTGAACCCCAACCTGAGAGAGGTCGTGATGAAGGAAATATCGAAATGGTGGAGTGCAGATTTTATTTATCCCATTTCCGACTCCAAGTGGGTCAGCCCCTTGCATGTGGTGCCCAAGAAGACGGGCATCACGACTGTGATCAGTGAGTCGGGAGAGGAGATTGTTACACGAGTACCCACCTCTTGGAGGGTTTGTGTTGACTACAGGAGACTCAACCAGGCCACCAAGAAGGACCATTTCCCCCTGCCTTTTATTGACTAGATCATTGAAAGACTGGCAGGGAAGAGCCATTATTGCTTCCTGGATGGGTACTCGGGCTACAACCAAGTGGCCATCGCTCCTGAGGATCAGGAGAAGACCACCTTTACCTGTCCCTTCGGCACATATGCTTTTCGACGCATGCCATTTGGGCTATGCAATGTCCCTGCGACTTTTCAGAGGTGCATGCTGTCGATCTTTTCGGACATGGTAGGGGAGTGTTTAGAGGTCTTCATGGACGACTTCTCGGTCTACGGCGACGGATTCGACTCCTGTCTTGACTGCCTAGACCGGGTACTCCAGCGATGTATTGAGTATCATTTGGTTTTATCTTGGGAGAAGAGTCACTTCATGGTGACTCAAGGGACGGTGCTTGGCCACATCATCTCCAACAGGGGCATGGAGGTGGATCCAGCCAAGGTTGATGTCATTAGGAAACTCGCACTGCCGTCCAATCTGAGGCAGCTACGGTCATTCCTGGGGCACGTTGGATTTTATAGGAGATTTATTCGGGATTTCAGCAGGATTGCCCGACCGTTGACTGACCTCTTGACGAAAGACACCGAGTTCCTTGTCGATGACAAGTGTCTTTCGTCGTTCGCGACTCTCCAGCAGTGTGTTATTGAGGCTCCTGTCCTCCAGCCGCCTGATTGGTCTCTCCCATTCGAGATCATGACGGATGCCTCCGATTTTGCCGTAGGGGCAGTGCTGGGACAGAGGAGGGATGGAGTTCCATTTTCCATACACTACGCTAGCCACACATTGGATTCCGCCCAGCGGAATTACACGGTCACAGAGAAGGAGATGCTAGCCGTAGTGTTTGCCCTGGATAAGTTCAGATCGTATATCATTGGATCTAGAGTGACTTTGTTTACAGATCACACCGCCATCAGGTACCTCATGGCAAAGAAGGATGCCAAAGCCAGACTGACTAGATGGATCCTTCTACTCCAGGAGTTCGACATCGAGATCAAGGATAAGCCTGGAGTCAAGAATGTGGTGGCGGATCATCTCTCCCGACTAGAGCAGCCTGAGGATTCTGAGCAGATTGATCCTATTAGAGATACCTTCCCAGATGAGGCGATCCTTGCTATCGCCTCACTCCCATGGTACGCCGATATTGTGAACTTTCTCGTTGCTGGGAAAGTCCCACAAGATTGGCCCAGGCAGAGGCTTGAGACCTTCCTTGCGAAGGCCAAGTCTTACCATTGGGAGGATCCCATCCTTTACCACGAAGGAGGGGATAGCGTCTGGCGTCGGTGTATTCCTCAGGAGGAACACCATAGCGTCCTCACTTACTGCCACAAGCTTGAGGCAGGAGGACATCATTCTGGGAGGAGAACGACACAGAAAGTGCTTCAATCCGGCTTGTGGTGGCCTACCCTCTTCAAGGACTCAGATGAGTTCGTGAAGAGGTGTACCGACTGTTAGAGGATGGGCACTTGTGGACAGCGTGATATGATGCCGATGCAGCCCATTCACTTCTGTGAGGTTTTTGATGCATGGGGCATCGATTTCATGGGTCCATTTCCTAAGAGTCAGGGATTTGAGTACATTCTATTGGCCGTTGATTATGTGAGTCGTTGGGTGGAGGCTATCCGTGCCCGAGCCGCTGATGCGAGGACCGTTTGCAGATTTTTGAGGAAGCACATCATCACGCGGTTCGGGGTTCCACGAGTTCTGATTTCTGATGGGGGATCTCACTTCATCAACGACCAGGTGAAGGCACTTGCTAGCGAGTTCGGCATAGACCATCGTGTTGCTACACCTTACCATCCACAGACGAATGGTCTAGCCGAAGTGTCGAATAGGGAGATCAAGACTATTCTGTAGAAAGTCGTCCGCCCTGACTGAAAGGATTGGTCACAGCTTTTGGACTCGGTCTTGTGGGCATATAGGACGTCTTTCAAGACACCTTTGGGCACATCTCCCTTTCGCCTCGTATATGGCAAGCCATGCCATTTACCTGTTGAGCTGAGGCACAAGTCACTTTGGGCAGTTACAGATATTCTGATGGATCCAGATGGTATGGGAGACCAGAGGAGGGCAGAGCTAGCTGCCCTGGAGGAGCTTAGAGATGCAGCTTTCTCAAGCAGCCTACATTATAAGGAGAAAGTCAAGGAGTGGCATGATTCTCATATCAGCCACAAGCATTTTGAGATTGGACAGAGAGTATGGCTGTTTGATGCGAGGCTACGATTATTTCCAGGGAAGCTACAGAGCAAATGGAAGGGACCTTATCTGGTTAGAAAGGTGCACGACAATGGTAGCATTGACATATCTGAGTTGTCTTCTGAGAGTACCTTTCGAGTGAACGACCAGCGGCTCAAGCCATTTCTAGATCATGAGCCGCGGGTCGCTGATCTTGCCCCTATTCATTTTGCGTGAGATGTGGTCTTTGACTCACATCTAATGCATCTCACGCCTGAGTTTCACTGATCTTCCGCTTTGTATAGATCCAGATGTCCATATCACTACATTCTTTAGTCCCACATCCCTTCCTTCATCTTATGATTATGCTATACTTAGGGTGCACTTTACCCTAAGTATAGGGGGGATGTGAGACCTTCTGAGTATTTCTTTTGTTTCTGTTTACCCCTGCTTTTGTTGCCTATACTTAGGGATATTTCACCCTAAGTATAGAGGGGGTAGACCCTGTACATTCTGCACTCAGGTTTTCCCTTAGTATACAGCCTGCTATACTTAGGATTATTTGATCCTAAGTATAGGGGGAAGACCTGAGAACCTCTTGACTTCTATCTTTTCTCTTTGTATAGCCTTCCTTTTCACTTTCCTATACCTAGCACGAGTTATGTCTTCTCCATCGCTCTTGACTCTGAGGACATCGTTCGAGCTAAGTATAGGGGGGTGTGTATATATTTCATATATACTTTAGCCATAACTTGTACTTTGTGTGAGTGTGTTAATAAATAAAATGGCTAAAAACCACAAAAATTAAAAAAATTTTCATGTACATAATCTTCTTTTATTTGCACATACATAGCTACTGTACAAATTATTTTTGTAAAAATGATTTCAAAAATCTTTTGTGTAAAGCTTGTGTAAATATTTTCTTATCAAAATTATGTATATAGTACAAAATTTTTCCAAAATGTTTTGAAAATCAAAAGTTTGCAAAAATCTTGTGTAAATGTGTGTAAATGTGTCTCAAAAGTTTGCAAAAATCTTGTTGGGGAAGGTTGTCAAGTTGCCATTTCTGAGGTGGAGAGCTTAGACTTCACATTCACAGGACAAGAAAAGATTCATGGTCTTCAGGGTTTGTGATTGATGACTTGTTCTGATCTGGAGCATTGAGGAGTCTTGGTTATAGATTAGTGGAACTTAGAGGCTGTTGAGTTTTAAGCTTAAGTCTAAATAAGGTTCCGACACACTAATAATCCAAAGACCTGATCGAGCTCCATACCCCAATTTAATGAAGGCAAGTTTAATAATCAACCTTGATCCATGTATATCCTCTTTTTCTTTTTCTTTCTTTTTCACTTCTTTTTCAAATAAGTGTTTGCTAAGGGACTAGCAAAGTTAAGTATAGGGGGGTGATGAATACCCATTCATCACTCTTTATTCTTATATTTTAGCTACAAAAACCTTTGCAAATGCATGTAGATATGTGTAAATAGGAATAATTACCAAAAGCATGCATTGTGTAAAAACTTATAATTAGCATGTTTTTGTGCAAAAATAAAAGAATAAAGAATAAAAAGAAAAAGAGGGAAATATTTAGAATAAATATTGAGCAACCTAACCCAAGGGAGGGCTCAGCATGGGCCTGACCGCATAAAAGCCAAAGTAGAGGGAGATAGGGGCTCATGTGTAAATATTTGTGTAAATAAATAAAACTATATTTTCCTCACCCAAAAATATGCTTGTAAATACTTGTATATATTTATAAAAATATAAAAACAAAATAAAAAGTTAAAAATCAAAAAGATCAAAAATACCTCCTTTCATCATGTACATAAACCACACCTATATATTTATTTAGCTTTGTAAATATATAAAAGTAATTTTTATAATAGTCTATATGATATATTGTAATTAAATAAAATAAAAACAATTAAAATTAAAACAAAATAAAAATAGAAAAATAAAAAATACAAAAACACCTTGTACATATACCATGTATATAGATGTATATAGCTATTTATTTTACCTATGTACATAAATAATAAAAATAAAATAAAAATACCTTTTTACTCCTTATTTTATTCTATAAATAAATAAAATATAAAATGAGGATAAAATTGTATAAAAATAATATATAAAAATCAAAAATCAAAACCCTATATATTGTATATACCTATATCTAGTACATATTATGTATATAGCCTATTTTTATTTCCAAAAATTAATTAAAAATCACTAAAAAATAGAAAAAAATAAAATAAAAATATTTCATGTTTGGAGTTTTTGCAGATTCGGCCCCTAGCTACCCCGATTTGTCACCTCAAGATCCAGCCACGTGGCCGAACCCCATTGGGTCCTGGGGATGTTGACCGCCCGGTCAACTAGCCCCCCCAAGACCACTTCCCACGGGTCCGAGCTCCGGACCCGATTTCTCCATTTTTTATCCGCTCGACCCGATCACCACTCCGCCTAACCCCGGGTTCTAATCCGAGATTTTTCGATCATGATCCACGCCCGGGGAGGTTTTTGGGGATCCGCGCGCTACGCTGCTCGCCCCAACCTCTCTTAGTCGGACCCCTACTCGTATTTAGCTGCAGCTCCGCCACCTTTCCACGCCATCTTTGGCCATTCGCCCCCTTCCCTGTGAGCTCCAGAGAGACCGCGAGAGTGACAGCAAGCGATCCCCCCTGTTGCAGCGAGGAGAGGAGGAGGAATCCACTGATCCGGCGACGTTGCCGCCGTAGCTCCGCCACCTGAGCGAGCTTCGAGCCTTGGGCCGAGACGACCCTCGAGGCGACGACCCTCGAGGCGACGACCAGGAGCACCCCCTGCTCTTCCCCAGTCTCTCCGTTCATCCAGGTAACCCCTTAGACCCGCTGTTTCCTTCAATTTCCATTTACCCCCAATTTGCGCCGCCATCGTTTATCTCCGATTCCGACCACTCCGCCGACCTCGCCAGAGCTCCTCGGAGCTCGGCTCGGTCATCAGAGCCCACCGGCAGACGCGGGGGCCTTCCGCGATTCTTCTCCGACCTTCAGAAGGCTCCCCGGAGGACCCCAGTGCACGCACGAGCCCGGCGAAGCTCGCCGGGGACCTGTTCTTCCAGGACCTCCAGTCGCCGTCGATTGCCTCCCCCTCGCTCCAGTTCAGATCTTGGCCGTCCATCCTTGGAGCTACCAGCACCGTCCGATCAGAGGAGGAGCGATCAGGAGCGCCCATCAGCCGCAGCCTTTCGATCTACACGTGGCGCGCATCCAGCACCCCCGCCTAATAATGGGTAATTTACCCTTAGGCCCAGTCTTTAGTTTTATTTCGTTTTAGTCCTGTAAATATTTTAGTCAGTTGTTTAGTTTTAGGTTTAATTGCATAGAGGACCCTGAACTTTAGTGTAATTGCATATATACCCCTGCCTGTTGTGAGCCACGTGCTTCGCCACGTGATATTTTGGGTTATTTGCAGCATATGCCCTTGTAGTTCTGGTTGTTATGAAATGAATGAAAGTTTATTTTAATTGCAGTTATACCCCTGTGAATGCTTTATTTCCGCATGTGCGTTTTATTTTGGGCAAATTGCAGATAAGGCCCCCGGACTTTTGGTACGTGTTACCAATAAGTCCTCGGGACTTATTTTTGTTACATATAGGTCCCTGAGTGCCCCAGGCACGCGCTTGGCGCGTGTTTTGCTGGGTTAATTGCACCGGGACCCCCAGAACTTTGGGTATTTGCATTTCAGTCCCTGTGCACAGTACCCTCTTGTTAATTTTGAATAAAATATCAAATCACTCCAAATCCAATGAGAATTTGACACATGGCTCCTGCCATGGTGTAGGATTTTCACGGATTTTTGAGGACATTTCTGATTTTGTTTGCTATTTTTAAAAATTCAAAAACCCATATTTTTGTTACTGTCTAGTTTGAAAAATCACAAAAAAATATAAAAGCTCCCCTAAAAATTCCATAAAAATTAGCTACTGTTTAGTTTAGTTTGCTTGATTTTCTAGCCAATTTTGGCTATTTTTCATTGCTCAAAAATCTTAAAAACTTAAAAATACCAAAAAGCCCATAAAAATTCTAGTAAATACATTAAAAACAAAAAAAAAAAACTTGGTGCCTAAATTTTCCTTGTTTCCTCTATTTTACAGGAAAATTACCTCCAGGCCATTTTGAGGTCCTTAGGTATTTTATATAAGGCTTTTTGGCTCGGCTGGATAGTACCCCTTATTTTTGCCACTGTTTGATTTTTAGAAAATAAAATACACATCAGCAAATTATCAAAAATTCACCAAAAACACTAAAAAATATAAAATACATAAAAACATTTTTGTTTTAATTTTTGGTTGATTTTTGTTGCTTGAAATAATTTGTTGAAGTGTGCTTGTATTTGCTTTTCTTATTTTCTTTATATATTAAAAATCCCAAAAAAATATAAAAATAATTAAAAACCACTAAAAATATTTTCCTCTTTTATTTTATTTGTTTTTACTACTTCGTAGGCCTTCGGCCAATCCGTGCTCCTTGAGTTCGACCCTGGGTGCTATACCAGGTTAATCACATAGCAGGACCGCTTCTTCGTTTTGATTGATTTTATTTGTATCGAGTGGTTCATTTTTCTTGTTGACCCGAGTCTGAGTGATTGAGGTCTCAACGACCTTTTAGACACCTGATTGCCTTAGTCACTCGGAACGGTCATCAGGCGGCCAACATAATAAGGAGACTAATTAGTATAGATTTCAGTTTAGGATTTATCTCATTTTTGGTGAGAGAGTGATTTATTATTCATTATTCCATATTTGTAATAATACAAGCACTTGGACATTACTCTACTTAACGAGGTCCATTGCCAGGGTGATTATTCACCTGGGGGCCTAGTCGTGGATTTTTCATGTTTCTCGCCTTTATTTTACTTTGTTTTCTAATGTTTGAGTTTTTCTCTTTTGTTTCTATTTGTTTTGTGTGCATGGAACCCCTAGATTTTAGGACAGCTTGTCTCGGTAATTAGGTCCAAACCCTAAAAAGAATCATGTGCATATAGTCTCTTACATTTAGATCTAGTCAAATTAATAATTGCTAGTTATTTGGACTTGAATCCACGTGCTGAGAGAGAGACACCATACAACACTAACATGACCCATCGTGACGGGCATCGAGGTGTTTCCAAGACCAGACTCTTGGGTGTAATTCTGAATAATTAACTTATGGTTCTCCACAACTAATATCAGCTAATGTTTATGGAAATTTTGTTGATTGCACATTGCCATGCAGATAGGTTTAAAATTTTATTTTGTATACCACATGGAGATAGCTGTGAAACACTGTAAGTCCTCTAACTCTGCATGCACCATTAGATTCTATAATGAGATTTCCATCATTGAATCGACTTGAACAACTTTTTTGCTATCCCCCTATGATTTTGAGCACCTAAAACTCAAATGAAATTCCACAAAATCATTAGGTATTTGCATTTAAATTATCCAAAAAAGTGAAAACCTAAAAATCTAAAACAAGGGGACTGCTAAATAAACTTTGACCTAATTAAAATCTGTAATGGATTGCATTGTTTGGGGTTCATAAAGGCCTCATTATTTTCAGCTGCCTTAGGAGGGGAACAAAACCTCTCCATGAGCGCGGTGCGACTCGCTAAGGATTAGAGCCAAAAACCCAGTCTATAACTTCCTTGTGTATCGCCTGGATTTTTGAATTATTGACGCTTCTGTCGTATATGGATGAGTAGGACTTGGTCAACGATGGAGTTCCTCCTTGTGTGGAGTGACCCTGTCTGAAGTACTGAGCTTAGGTCACACCCACACAGGGGTGTCTGCCTCATCATCTCGTGTCCGAGTAGGACCTTGCACGCTCACGGGTGATTCCATTGCGAGAAGGGTCCGAAGTAGTGGTTTCACCTATCGACTTCCTCTCTCTTATTCTTTGGGTGAGTCGGAATCCATGATGGGTTACAAAGACCTCAAAACGTGTAGACTATAGATTATAAAGGAGGAGGACAAGTATATAATACTTTTCCGGCAGTACTCTCACTCATATAGGGTTAACATCTAAGGACTTGTTAAAAGATATGTCTCAAATAGCAACTCTAAAAATAAAAATCTAAAAATAGCTGATCCTTTACGACTTCACATGTATAGAGTTGGTGAACCCAATTTGTATTGTGTATTGTAGGGATCTAGATTAAGGTTCAAAGATCAAGTCCCGCGTACTTGCGCAAATTTTGTCATATGTGTTTCCTCTTTGACCCCATGTTCGTTTCGAGCCCTTCTACTATTTACACTCCTTTTATTCCTCATTAACCATCATATCCTTCTTCCTGCATCGATCTTTCTTTTCCTCCATGATGTCGATCCATGAATGGTCCAATCGGGACTCCGACGACACCTACATCGATTCCATGGATGCGTCATCGTCAATAATTTAAGGCGATTACCGAGAACCTGATTCAGACCTTGCAAATTTGATATCTAGAATCCTCATATTATTTCCACATTCTTTCTATTTCTCAATAGTAAGACCACTCTTGTCCCATGTCCACTCGTTGCGAATGGAGGTCGATTTCAGTCCACATCTTTTACTCCATTCCCAACTACTTGGGATTGACCCTAATCTCAAGTTCATCACTTCAGTTGGTTGTTAGTTTCACAGATGGACTTATTGGGATTCCTCTTGCATTATAGATAGAATCCAGTCCTGGATCCCAGTATAGAATTCATTTCATCAGATTCAGACCTTGAGATGGCTCCTCCCAGCGGAAAAGGGAAATGATCAGGACAATCACCACCCTAGACAGAGCAGGGCCAAGCACCTGATCAGAACCACATGAATGCTCAGTTGCCGGCTTCCATCCAAGCCATCCAACAACAACTAACTGAGTAGGCACTAGTACAAATCACATTCCAAGACAAGCTAAACGATTTGAGGAAAAGACCAACAATAGGAGGAGGATGAAATGAGGATGACATGCCCCATGATGATAAAAAAGAAGAGGAGCCAAGGAATGAGAACCCTAAACCTACGCTGAAAGAGACTTATAACCCTGGAGATAGCCAGATGATCGAGTGGATTCTCATCCCTCTGATGCATGCTCACTTTGAGCTAAAGCCTCAATTCCTTACTCTTCTGCCCTTCTTCCACGTGAACACCAATGAGGAACCGTACATTCACCTGCAGCAGTTCTCTCGCATCTATAGAACTACACACTACCCTAACATCCTGTTAGGCGTAGTCAAGATGACAACATTACCCTTCAGTCTCTAAGACAAGGCCCTGTAGTGGGTCAACCATTTGGGAAAGGTCATGATGACCTGTGAGGAACTTAATTCACAAGTTTTATCATCTCGATCGGCTAAACCAGATGTGCGCCAGGTTTAGTAACTTCTCCCAGGATACGTACGAGTCCATTCATGAGGCATGGGAGTGATTCACTGATCTGCAGGAGAAATGCTCCCACCATGACATACCGAGGATCGGCTTGGTCCAACATTTCTTATGGGGCCTGAATGTCGAAAGTCAGAGATCAGTTGACGCTGCTTGTGGGGGATCCCACTTCAATAATGATGAAGATGTAGTCTAGCGGATTTTTGAAGGAATGGCAGAGGGAGAGGCTGCCCTCTCTTCATCTCGCACTTACCATAGACATCCCCATGTCCTCCACAAGCCAGTCTACATGAAAACTTCATATTAGGCAGAGAGATGAGAGCTCCAACCTCAACATCATCGGGGGCCATCTCTCCAAAGTTGATATCATCGAGAAGGGATCGCATGCTCTTGAGAAACTCATTGTGATTGAATAAAGAACTCAAAATATGAACAAATTGGATCAGATCACCAAGAAGCTGGAGTTGTTGGTGAGTACCATCAGTGTCTGCCCGTCAACGACACCATCGTCTAAGACTTTAACCGAGAAGAAAGATGAGCCAACACAACCACAACAACCTCAAACTAGTCAGCAGCCGACAATCCAACACATGTATTACATGTAGACTCCCGACCAGGCACCACAGCAGCAACAGTTGGTGGTGGTATACCAACCAAAGCCCCTATCTTCTTATGACCATTCTCCCCTCCACAACCTCTCATTCAAGAGGTGAATGGAGTTTGGTCAAATGACATGCAGCTAGCCCATCTAGGAGGATGTCAATAGGGCCAGCCTGCAAATTCACGTACAACCTCTTAGCATCAAGGAGGGAGATTTTCCCTATCCCAACAGCCTCAGTACCACCAGTCTCCACAATATCACAATAGTTGGAGACAGAATCAGTAGTACCTACAACATCCGTACAACCAGCACCAATCATACCATCAGTACGCGATTGCATCTCACCAATAATATCCTCCTCCTCCTTATTAGAATTAGTATCATCTTCCTCCACCTCAACAACAGTATTGACATCACCCTTCTCAGCCTCTGCACCATCAGCTACAACATGGTCAGCATGCCAAACCTTCTGAGGCGATTCCTGTAAACTCGAGCCTTGACTGTCTGGACCAATTAATAAAGGGTCTAGCAGAGACGACTCAGAAGCTGGATGACCTGACAACCATGAAAACTCCAACCCAGGTCGAAGCCAATCCCAATAACTTTAAGTGAAAAGAGCAGGTAGAATGTGAAGTCACGTACGTGCCTGTACAGTCAGGTGATTACGATTTTGTTTTGTCTAATGTTGTTAATCTCAAGAGCAGTAGGACCTTGCCTCCATCTGTCACTAACAGGGGAAAGAAAAAAGCTTCGTTGAGTAGATCATCATCTTCTGCATCAGCCATACCAGCTATAGGTTCGGGCGAGGAAGAAGAAGAAGAAGGATACATGCCAGCTACTAGTCATCACCATCTCCAACAAAAAGAACAAAAAAATCAAAGAAATGAAGAAGAGCAAAAAGAAGATCACGGTTGAAGTGAAGTTGCACCAATCATGGAGGAGCAAGCACCAACATCCGATCCAAGGCCAACCGACAGAGCAGAGATCGTAGTTTTTGAATGTCCACCCACAGCTCCATATTGTACACCTTTTTGCAACTCGATTGTAAATAATGTTGTGGACATGAATTCTGATGTAAATAGGAACACTACTTTTGATTTCAGTAATGTACATATTCCTTTTCCCGATGCGATTGAAAAATCCAAAAAAAGTGCAAAATGAAAAAATGCGCTATCTGACCCAAATGTTGTGGATATTCTTGAGAACTTGATTGTTGAATTACCTTTGCTGAAAGCCATGGAATATGTGCCCGCTGTGCAGAAGGGCTTGAAAGGAGCATGCGCGAGCAAGCATGGGTCAAACTATAATAATAGACTCTATCTTATTGAGAAGCACATCCTTACCGTGGCTATAATGTCAGCAATCATGATCCTCCCAAAAAAGAAGCCGGACAAAAGAGCACCCTTAATACGATGCATGATTTTTTACCAAGTCTTCGAGCGAACTTTGCTTGATAGCAGCTCTTCAATCAACCTCATGCCTGCCTCACTATGCACAGAATTTGGGTTGGGACCGCTCAAGCCAATACACACGATCCTTCAGTTCGTTGATAGATCAATCAAGCACCCCTGAGGTTTATTGGAGGACATTGTCATAACAGTGTAGGACATGCAGTTTCCTGTTGATTTTGTGGTCCTTGATATGGAGTCTCCTGCACCCTTACTCTAGAATCCTATTATTCTTGGTCGGCCATTCCTGCACACTACGAAAGCCGTGGTTGATTATGGGTCCGGGAAGATCACCTTTTGCTCGAGCAGCAACAACGTAACATTGGACATGGTCAGTAAATCAAAAGTCATGTCTGATCAAGGTCAAGCGGAACCGTCTGAAGTAGATTGTGACTTTACTGCAGAAATCAGAGATACATAATTTTCTTAGAATGACAGATGGATTCAGGAAATCCTCTTTCTAGAGGAGGACCTGAAAAGCATAGTCTTCACATGCTCCAATGTCGACTAGTAGACAGATTCGTACTTGCTGATGGACCTTTTTGAGGCAGAGGATTCATGCCAGTCCAAACATGATGAATTCATTGATAATGTTTTTATCAGCCGATCCATTAGTGACCAAGGTGAGAAGCACCTCCAAAATCATGGCAGATCATCCAATCACCAGTTCAATCTCTGAAGTGACTAAGAAGTAGGCTAGATCAGAACCAGAATTAAAGCCACTTCCGACAGGCCTTAAGTATGCTTTCCTTACGGATGCAGAAAACATGTATGTGATCATCATCAGCAGCATGCTGACCTCGAATCAGGAATCATGACTGCTCGAGGTTCTAGAGAAAAACCACAAGGCACTTGGTTGGCACGTATCAGACCTCCATGGGATAAATCATGCTCTGTATTCACACCACATTTATTTAGAAGATGATGCCAAGCCATCTCGAGAATTTCAAAGAAGACTGAATCCTAACTTGCGGGACATCGTCATGAAGGAGATCACGAAATGTGTGACGCATGCTTCATTTACCTTATCTTCGATTTAAAGTGGGTGAGTCCCCTCCATGTACTTCCAAAGAAATCATTACTCACCATGGTTACAAATGAAAGAGGAGAGGCGATTTTAACTCTGATGCCAATATCCTGGCACGTGTGTGTTGATTATCGCTGCCTCAATGCTGCATTGAAGAAGGATCACTTCCCCTTGCCATTTATTGATCAAGTTCTGAAAAGATTGGCCGACAAGGAGTTCTTCTACTTTTTGGATGGGTATTCCGGGTATAACCAAGTAGCAATCGCCCCAGAGGACCAAGAAAAGATGAACTTCACTTTCTCGTTCGACACCTATGCTTTCAAAAGAATGCCCTTTGGTTTGTGCAATGCACCTGCCACATTCCAGAGGTACATGCTTTTAGTTTTCGCCAATATGATTGGCAGTTTTCTCGAGGTGTTTATGGACGACTTCTCCGTCTATGGTGACAACTTTGATTCTTGTCTTTAGCACGTAGATAGTGTACTTCAGAAATGTCGAGAAGTCAATCTCATACTGTCTTGGGAAATGATCCACTTTATGGTCACTAAAGGGATTGTGCTGGGCCATGCCATTTCACAGCGTGGCATGGAAGTCGACTGATGAATATCGAATTCATCACTCTAAATCTCATTGATTAAGCTCAAATCCCTCAAAATCAACAGCATATTTGCATCTATTCTGCATAATTAGCATTCATGCATGTTTTCATAAGAATTACATTTTATCCATTATTTATCCACAATATAAGAAGCCAAAAATCTAAGCCAAAAATGACATGTAAATAACTTAACTTCCCTGATTTTTAACTCATTCATGCTAACTCCGAATGACCCAAAACTACCTCCACTGTGTACATATCACTAACAAGAATAAATGAAAAATACAAAAAAAAATCACTAATCCAAAGAAGTGGACCAAAAATCCAAACCCTAGTTTCAGGATTTCCAGACTAAAAGCCCCATATCTTCCCCATCCAGTGTCCGTTTTGATCCTACTCACTTTTGAACTAATGTACATTCAATTACCTTCAAAACAAGAACAAGTTCAAGTGAATCGGAGCTCATATGTGAAAATTGGGTTTTGGGCCTCTTTTGTACATTTTGTATTTTAGCTGATTTTGAACTATTATTTTATGTACATAATTAACCTATTTTAGTTCATTTCTTTTTAATTTGTCTTCTCTGATAAAAGTTTTATTAAAATGGGCAAAAATCCAAATCCAAATTGACCTTGAAATCAAAGAAACAAATTGGGTCCGAGTCTTCATTAACCACTTGTACAAAATTTGTCTTTTCATGTTTTATTTTATTTCTTCTTTTTCTTAATTAATAAAAATCTAAAAAATTTAGATTAATGTGTAAATATTTATTCTTGTTTTTACCACATTTTTTCTGGATTTTTATCTGGTTTAAAAATGACAAAAAAATTACAAAACTCAAAAATCAAGGTATTCTATGTACATGGGATACCCCAAAAATATCACTTTGTGCATTTGATCGATTTTGGTTTTGATGTCTTCATGAAAGTTGTAGATCTTATCGAGATAGCAATTTTCGTGAAGAAACTTTTTCGATCTGAGGTTGTTTCCTATTTTTTTTGATTTTATAAAATATTTATTTTTCGATTTTCCTGGTGCTGACACGTGGCAGCCCCTAGGGCCGCCACGTGTCATCCATTTTTGGCCTTTTTATATATTCATTTTTTTAAAATATAAAGCGCTCGCACATGCATCGCACGTGCCTCCCAGGCATGTGCTCCGCACGTGTCCCGCTTTCCCCCTTCTTGTCGCCATGTGGCCACAGCTGGGCCGTCCGATCTCGGCCGATCGGACGGCCCCTGCTCATCTTCTTCCTCCCCCTTTGGAAGCTTCGCCACCGCCCTATGATTTCGCCTGTCTCCGATCACCCCCAATCCCACGTATCACGTCCTTCTCTGATCCACATCATCTCCTCCATCTCCGCGATCCTTCCTCGTCAAATCCCGATCGAACCCAATCAGATCCTCGTATTTGATTCCATCGCCGGCCGCCCATGCCTTTCTATAAAACCAAACACCCCCACCATCGAGCCCTTCATCTACCGTCTGCACTAAATCAAAGGAGGAGGTTGGTGGTGACAGCCCGACCCCCTTCCTCTTCAACCCTGGCGAGATCCGAGGACCTCCCCGACCCTCGTTGTAGAAGCAGCTCCACCGCCGCCTTGCTGCCACGCTCCGGCCTTCGTCGTCGTTGAGCCAACGACCTCCATCACCTCTGACTCCGCTCTACGATATCCTCGCCTCCGTCTTCAACACCGTGATCACGACTTCAGCACCTTCAGCCACCTCATCCTCCTCCAGCGTTCAAGCTTCGCCCCACTGTGCTTCGCCGACACCTGACGCCGTAGCTCCAGGAGCACCCTCGACTTCAGCACAACTGCCGCTCCACCGCACGGCCTTGCCCCCGGCCTTCCACTAGACGTTCGTCGGTCCCCCTCCGCAGCATCTTCGCCAACCATTGCCTCCGCCTTGGATCGACGCCCCTCCTACTCTGCCTCGCCACTTCATCACCGCCGACCGGGCACTGCCCTGAGGCCTCCTTCCCTGCGTGAGCCTCACATGACGGAGGGGGGAACGTCAGCAATACATCATCAGGGTCACGTGCAAAACGTGACCTTCTGGGGAATTTACACGCACGCCCCCGGACTCCCTCAAATTTGCGCGCAATCCCCCACCGACCAGGTCACGTGCCTATCACGTGATCTGGTGGCAATTTTGCAGAAGAGCCCCCTAGGAGATTGGTAATTACATATAGGTCCCCCTCTGTCTTTTTATATTTATATTATTTATTGCAGTTATATCCCCATGTTCCCTCTCTGTTTTGAACCTCTTCTCTACATCATTTTATTTATTAAAAATAGCATGATGTTTGTCATTTAATTCTCTACGTTCTGACATATTGTGGACATTTTTGTGATTAATGGTTAATTAATAATTATTTGTCTTGTGGAAAATTGCATATTTTGCCCAGTTTGTGCTCTAAAATTTGTATTTGATTAACCGTTGCCCTAAAAATTCCTAAAAAATCGTACATTGTAGAATTAATTGTGCTTGACATTTTACCCAAAAAGAATTGCATTTGCATACATAGTTTGCCCTGTAAAAATCATTTTGCATATTTCAGTGTTTAATTTTTTTATACGTATTAGATCTCACATTTTCAACGTTTAGGATTTTTCTGAGATTAATCACCTAGTGATAGATCTTAGATAATTTTGTTACTTAAAAATAATAAGGTTTAATATTTATTATTATTAAAAATTGAAATTCATTTCGTTTGCATTCAAAAATTCATATTGCATCCAAAAATTCCAAAAAAAGTACAATGCATTTATTTCATCATATTTTGCATCGTGGCCAAGTTTCATATTTTTCGGACATCGTTTGATCATAATTCACATTTTAGTCCCTAAAATAGGCCAAAAATTGCATATTGCATTCTTTATTGCATTAAAAAATTTCCAAAAAAAGACCGCCTCGAAAACCGCGCATGAATTTTGATAGACATAATTCTAGGTTGTTCGTTTGCCTCCTTGTGTTTGACCTTGGGACTTACCCAAGTAAAATAAACCTAAAACCACTGGATTAAAAAATGATTAAATCATTTTGTGGTTATTTCTTGACCGATTCCGATTGCCGCCTACAACGAACGACAAATCACCATTATTTTTACGACGATCGTAAATAACAAACACATCTTCTTAACGTGACGATTTCGGACTTGTCAGATGGCGCCGTTATCGGGGAGGAAAACGGTTTAGTTTTGTGTTTTAAAATTTCTTGTTTGATTTTCCGAATTGGGTAGCCTGACCCCCGATTTTTTCATTGTAAATCTCATTTTTTCTTGCATTTATTTTATTTTTAGCATTTATTTTTCTCATTTTATTTTTGATTCATTTTTGAGTCACTCTCTTACACAAATCTCTCTTATTTTTCTTGCGAGGTACCCGACGTACGTGGAGCGGTTTTTCAAGAAATCGAAGCATCTTCACCAACATCTGAAAAAGCTGCAATTAATTTAAGATCGAGTCGAGTCGTGAGAGAGCGTAGAGTTTAGGTTTTTTATTCTGCAATTTTAGTTCTATAATTAATTTCTCATTTACAGCGGTGTCCGTTCAGACTCTCGCGTGTGTAAAAAGACCTTGAACTATTCTTGTGGTGTGTCGTGGCCTGTTTCACTCTCCGGTGAGGGTGGGGCCCGACTTTAGTGGCGATTAGGATAGACCTGCATATACGGCTCTCAGAGCATTTTAATTTTTGATTGTGCTCGTAGGATTAAGCCACACTTCACTATTAATCGAGACGCACATAGATCGTTCAACTTAGCCAAATTTAACTCAATTCTTCCCCGCTAATAGAACTTTTTACTAGGTGCAGTTTTTCATCGGTTTGCATTCATTTAGAATAAATTTTCAATTTATGTCTAGCATCCCACATGGAGATTGCGAGGATTCACTGTAAGTCTTGTAACTGAGCATACATCATTACTTTCATATGCATCAGCTTTTTCCCGAACTCCTCCCTCTTGGTTTTGTCACATAAAGTTTAAAGGAAATTGGGACTGGATGGTAGACGTGTATTTGTGCTCATTTAAATTCTTCAGTGATCACCTAATTAAAATTGGGACTGCTAAATATAGCCGATCAAAACAACCCATAAAATGAAGAATTTCTGCGGGAGAAAAAACCCCGACCTTGGATGCTTTTATTTTTCTGAGTGAGCGAGAGACGACACTTAAGGCTAGAACCCAAAACCGGATTTTCATATTGACTACTGATTCTACCAAAATCGATTGGCTACTTCTTAGTGAGGATCTACGGGTAGCCGGTAAATGGTCCGGATTTCCTTAGCAGAGTGGGTGGTTTAGAGGACACTGCGTAAGGCTCCGTCCTCAAGTAACGGGTAGCCATTCTACAGTCTGTACTTACTCCTATACTGGCTGAAAGTAGGTGCAACTAGTAGTAAGAATTCGGTCTAGTCATTACGAAAATTTCAGCACCTAACAACTCGCTAATTTTTTTCTCAAGATTGAATTATCACCAACTAAAATTGAAAAGAAAATAGCTGAACTCTTACGGCTCCATAGTGTGAGTTGGTGAACTTGTGGTTTGATTTGTGTTTGCATTGGTGTACGTGAACCGATATCGATGATCAAAAGCCACACATTTGATAAAATTTCTTTTGACTATCCCGTGTAATCATCTCTCTCCTTTCTTGATTTAATCCTCATCATGGAACTCTTGTCCAAAAACTCTTGCAAACCCAAACCATCATTTCTTTCAGCTCTTTCAAAAATAACCGAACTTTTATCTGAAAACCAATCATAGCTATACTATGAAAATGAATTTGTCTCGATTAGGCCCAAATCAACTAAATCCTCTTCTTTCAATAATCCTCCAACATTTGCGGGAGACTTTCACCCGCGGATGAATTCGGCCTCCTCATTGAATTTCTACTCGAATCATCCGACCACACATGACCATCTACCATCTTGGACTGAACCGTCTTATTCTCGGATTCTTGCTGATGGGCCATTGAAGATCCAAATACCTTTGATTCTCATGACTGGCCGAGAAACCAAACCCAGATGGAAAGACCCGCACTTAATGATCATCAGCGTTGGATTGATCATAACAAACCCCTCTCCAGACATGCTACTCATACAGAGGACTGGACTGACCACATAGAAACACATAAACCCTGTATGCTGACTCCACAATATCAAGGTCTGAACAATCATGATTAAAGGATTGAACTCTACTCAGACCAACTACACATGCCTAGACCATATGAGTAGCCTCCTTCCATAATTTTTGAGGAGAAATTTTCAGAAAATAATGATCATATGCCGGATATTCCGAGAAACTCTCCTCTCAGCACAAACGGGAAATAGAAGATGAAATTATCGAACACACACCGACTGCTCCCATGATTGATCATGAATAGAAATTTGAGGATGATATTTCGAGGATAAAAGAGATACAATTCAATAGAGGATAGATTTCAAAAATTTACTGATCGATTAATTTCACTCTACGGGAGCTTGAACATAAAAATGAATGAGGAAATGATTGGATCTCATTCTGACAATTTTGAGGATGTTCAAAAACCTAGGGATGATTCTGTGAATGATACTTCTGTTTATTATTCCCCTAGACATGACTATGCATCTGACTCCTTATCGGAACATCAAAGCCCCTACTCATCGACGGAAGAAACCACATCACCACACCACACAGAAAATATCAAAAAAATGGAATATTCAAAAACACCAAAAAAAATCGAAAATCCAGAAAATTTCATAAAAATAGAGATTGACGAAGATCTAAAAAATTTGGATCCTGCTGTACGGAAAGCACTGGAGAAAAGATTAATTTTTGAACTTCCCTTTATAAAGGCCATTGAACACTTTCCCGACCTCAAAAGATTTGTAATGGATAAATTAATGATGAAAAAGTCGGTAAGGATTAGAACAAAGACTGAAAGACATATCTTGTCAATGGCCTCCTCCTTGGTGTTAAGAAGAAAAACCAAAAGCCGCATAGTGAAGCAGTTACCCAGATTTGACTGTGAAATCAAAGACACAATTTTCACCCATGCTTGAATTGATGACGATTCACCGATCAATATCCTCCTGACCTCTGTATTTCACGAACTCAAACTCAGACCGATTCGGAAGATACGAGAGATTGTTCAATTGGCTGACCGATCGATAAAGCGGTCGAGAGGAATCATTTCTCTCATCATGAAATTACAAGGTGCTCCGCTCAAAGTAGATTTCACGATCATTGATATTGAGCATCAAGGAGAATTCATCTAGTCTCCAATTATTCTCGGAAAGCCATTTTTAGCATTGGCTAAGGCAATTATTGATTGTGAGACTCAGGAAATCAATTTCACAACATTGGAAGCACTTCAATCTGACCTAGTCTTTGAGGAATCACGATTTTCTAAGGAAACCCACGAAGTCCCCGACAACCGCAACCATGAAGCGGTAGAAGAGCCCTACCCCGCTGCTACACCTGAGATAGCGGTTGTTGATGAGACTATTGGTTTAGAGAATCTCCCCCTGCTCCATTCCCAGCTGCTCTCACCATGGAGAATCATGTATATGAATCATATGATCCAGAGACTTCTGCATGGGCATACCCTGAGTCAACCTACTCTGACTACATGGATTACATCAACTCGACACAGGACTGCCTCAACATCGAATCAATTAAGAACGAACATGCAGAAACTCTCCCCAGTATTTCAATTCCCGTGGATCGCAAAATAGACAAATCCTTCTTCTATGATCCCGAGACATATGCATGGTCACACCCTGGAGCAACCTTCTCTGAATACCTTGACAAAATCATCCTAAATCGAGAGTGCACCAAATTCAGAAGACTAAGAACATACATGCAGGCTGCACACCGACTAAGGAGAAGAATTCCAATGGCTACTCATCTGGATACTCAGGTGAATCGGCACCTTCACGAAACAAGAAAAAGAGAGTCACCTTTGACCTTTCAGAAGAGGAATCAGCTGATGATACCTCATCAGGTCCGGAAAAGGTAATCTACATGAGTGAAGTCTGTTCGGCAGCTCTAAAGCCATATCTTCGCAAGGATCCAAAATTCGACTCTCGTTGGACTACTCCCGTTCCTAACTACTATTCATACAAAGCTGATGCTCCTGCCCTCTACAAGTACACTGGAATTATTTCTTATGAGCTGACTGAGACCGTTGCTTCTGAGTATTCATCTAAGGACAAACTGTTTGATCCCAAGAAGGAACGAATTCTGAGGAAACAATTGAAGAAACAAAAAGACATGAATATTTGGAGTGTGTCCACATTCAAATACTATTCCTCCGAGGATAACTCTGATGATGGCTACCTTTCATCTGACTCAAATGTTTCATCTACTATCCATCATGATTTTTCTGAGGATGACACTGATAATAGTTGGGAATCATATGCTTCATCTCCGTCTCGTTATACCGATCTCCCATCACAGGCTCACAAAAAGATCAGCCAAAAACCGCCTTAATCATCGGCTACCCACCCTCCCTCTCGACCACATCGGTCTCCTTGTACATCTTCTTCATCTACTTAGGCCAAGGCCTAAGTATAGGAGGGACCGATGCCATTTGTATATACCATCCTTCTCCTATATTCCGATCGCTCCATTTCCACCCTTCTCTTATACTTAGGCTGAATAGAGCCTAAGTATAGAGGGAACCGATGCCCATCTGTTTATACTCTCCTCATTCACATACCCCGATCATTTCATTTTTCCCTCTCTTCTTCTATACTTAGACTGTTCACAGTCTAAGTATAGGGGGGCGGTTCTGTAAATCTTGTTCTTTTTCTTTTCCTTTTTCACTCTCTTACGCTTAGCCTGAGCTATGTCTTCTTTACGCTTCTTGTGCTCTGAGGACACATCACTCGCTAAGTATAGGGGGGTCTGTATATATACTTCATATATATTTTACCCATATCTTGTACTTTTGCGTAAGTCTATATGTATTTACGGGGTGGGTAATTAATTTGAAAAAAAACAAAAGAAAAGAAAAAGAAAAAGAGTTTTGCTACTAACACTAACTATGCCCAAAATTTTCGAAAAAAATGGCTTCTTATTCATTTTTTGCAAAAAAAACCAAAAATCCCTTGCATAAAAAAATCAAAAAAAAAAAGAAAAAAAGAAAAAAAAAGAAAAAAATGTGTCTGCATTTCACACACTTACACTTCATCCAGCATCGCATTCATTTGCATCTATGAAAAGTCATTGGGTTCTGAACCGAGTTATGAGCCGAAACCAAGAGTGGTCTGGACTTGACCTTAATCGACCTAATTTTCAGAGGAACTTCACCGAGAAATAAGATTTTAGAAGCTTCAGGTCTTTGACTTAATTCTTTGAGTTCCACATGACAATGTGCAGCGTTTGACTCTTAGTGTCTAACCCGGTCTCTTCATTCTGGGTACAACTCTGGAATAGGGAATTGATTTTTACTCTCGCACTATGCACTTAGATCAACTCAGACGGGATGTTGGAAGACTGTGTGAGTTTCTTTTCTGGTAGCGTGGAAATCTAAAGACCAGAGTACGGGTTGAAATAAAGCTTCGGAAAAGGGATGGATGGCTGGGCACAATTTTTTCTAAGACCCCAAAAAATGTACGGAAACAAAAAGATTCTATATCCGTAGGGGCAACAAGATCCAAGCAGAACCACTAAAAATTTCAAATACAAAGAAGCATTATACCAAATAAATATCTAACCAAAAAAGGTCCAAGCTTCAAGAAACCCGCAGATCTTGGTGGAGACTCGGCTACACTAGCCATCTTCACAAGGAGAGGTGACTACACTGGCCACCCTCCAGTTCTTTTCCCTTCTTCTAACTTCTCCCCCAATTCAATTGTGAACACAGCGCGACATACCTTAGAAGGAAATACCTGACTCCCCGAGGACGAGTTACTGGAGAGGAGGTTTGCGCGATAGTCCGGCATTCTGGGTGGGAAGAGCTAAAACCTTTCACACACATGAGTCGGTTGTTCAATGTTCATAAGGTATACTTTGGGAAGAGGATTGATCTAAGATGACTTCTGAGCCGAAACTGATACAATGATGTGTAGAACTTGAAGGCTATTGATTATAAAATTCTACGTCTCACAGAAGTTCTGACACAAATAATCCAAAGGTCGAGTTTAGTTTCACTTTCACCCTCAGCTCATAGTCTTGGTATGGAACCAAATCTCATTTCACCTCATGGCATTTCTTTTTGATGCTCAGGGACGAGCATGATTTAAGTATAGGGGGATGATGAATCTTGAATTCAACACTCTAAATCTCATTTATTAAGCCCAAATCCCTCAAAATCAACAGCATATCTGCATCTATTATGCATAATTAGCAATCATGCATGTTTTCATAAGAATTGCATTTTATCCATTATTTATCCACAAAATAAGAAGCCAAAAATCCAAGCCAAAGATGACCTGTAAATAACCTAACTTCCCTGATTTTTAACTCATTCATGCTAACTCCGAATGACCCGAAACTACCTCCACTGTGTACATATCACTAGCAAGAACAAATGAAAAATACAAAAAAATCACTAACCCAAATAAGTTGACCAAAAACCCAAACCCTAATTTTAGGATTTCCGGACTAAAAGCCCCATATCTTCCGCATTCAGTGTCCGTTTTGATCATACTCACTTTTTAACTAATGTA
Source organism: Ottelia alismoides (assembly GCA_037367405.1). Classification (NCBI taxonomy): domain Eukaryota; kingdom Viridiplantae; phylum Streptophyta; class Magnoliopsida; order Alismatales; family Hydrocharitaceae; genus Ottelia; species Ottelia alismoides. The sequence continues at coordinate 214,863 of JAZKJV010008203.1, read as the reverse complement.
CATTCAATTACCTTCAAAACAAGACCAAGTTCAAGTGAATCAGAGCTCATATGTGAAAATTGGGTTTTGGGCCACTTTTGTACATTTTGTATTTTAACTGAATTTGACCTATTATTTTATGTACATAATTAACCTATTTTAGTTCATTTCTTTTTAATTTGTCTTCTCTGATAAAAGTTTTATTAAAATGCACAAAAATCCAGATCCAAATTGAGCTTGAAATCAAAGAAACAAATTAGGTCCGAGTCTTCATTAACCACTTGTACAAAATTTGTCTTTTCATGTTTTATTTTATTTCTTCTTTTTCTTAATTAATAAAAAACCAAAAAAATTAGATTAATATGTAAATATTTATTCTTGATTTTACCACATTTTTTCCGGATTTTTATCTAGTTTAAAAATGACAAAAAATTACAAAACTCAAAAATCAAGGTATTCTATGTACATGGGATACCCCAAAAATATCACTTTGTGCATTTGATCGATTTTGGTTTTGATGTCTTCAAGAAAGTTGTATATCTCATCGAGACGAGCAATTTTTGTGAAAAAACCTTTTCGATCTGAGGTCGTTTCCTATTTCTTTTTGATTTTACAAACTATTTATTTTTTTCGATTTTTCTGGTGCTGACACGTGGCAGCCCTTGGTGTGCCACGTGTCAGCCATTTTCGGCCTTTTTATATATTTGTTTTTTTTAAAATATATAAAGCACCCGCACGTGCGTCGCACATGCCTCCCAGGCACGTGCTCCGCACGTGCCCCGCTTTCCCCCTTCTTGTCGCCACGTGGCAACAGCAGGGCCGTCCGATCTCGGCCGATCGGACGGCCCCTGCTCATCTTCTTCCTCCCCCTTTGGAAGCTTCTCCACCGCCCGATGATTTCGCCTGTCTCCGATCACCCCTAATCCCGCGTATCTCGCCCTTCTCCGATCCGCATCATCTCCTCCATCTCCGTGATCCTTTCGTCGTCAAATCCCGATCGAACCCAATCAGATCCTCGTATTTGATTCCATCACCGACCGCCCATGCCTTTCTATAAAACCAAACACCCCCACTGCCGAGTCCTTCATCCGCCATCTGCACTAAATCAAAGGAGGAGGTTGGTGGTGACAGCCCGACCCCCTTCCTCTTCAACCCCGGCGAGATCCGAGGACCTCCCTGACCCTCGTTGCAGAAGCAGCTCCACCGCCGCCTTGTTGCCACGCTCCGGCCTTCGTCGCCGTTGAGCCAACGACCTCCACCACCTCCGACTCCGCTCTACGATATCTCTGCCTCTGTCTTCAACACCGCGACGATCACGACTTCACCACCTCCAGCAACCTCATCCTCCTCCAACGCTCAAGCTTCGCCCCACTGTGCTTCGCTGACACCTGATGCCGTAGCTCCAGGAGCACCCTCGACTCCAGCACAACTGCCGCTCCACCGCACGGCCTTGCCCCCGACCTTCCACTAGACGTTCGCCGGTCCCCCTCCGCAGCAGCTTCGCCAACCATCGCCTCCGCCTTGGACCGACGCCCCTCCTACTCTGCCTCGCCGCTTCATCACCGCAGGCCGGGCACCTCATACCCCCATGTTCCCTCTCTGTTTTGAACCTCTTCTCTACATAATTTTATTTATTAAAAAATAGCATGATGTTTGTCATTTAATTCTCTACGTTTTGACATATTGTGGACATTTTTGTGATTAATGGATAAATAATAATTAATTGTCTTGTGGAAAATTGCATATTTTGCCCAATTTGTGCTCTAAAATTTGTATGTGATTAACCGTTACTCTAAAAATTCCTGAAAAATCACACATTGTAGAATTAATTGTGCTTGATATTTTGCCCAAAAAGAATTGCATTTGCATGCATTGTTTTATCTGTAAAAAGCATTTTGCATATTTCAGTGTTTAATTTTTAATACATATTAGATCTCACATTTTTGAGGTTTAGGATTTTTCTAAGATTAATCAAGTGATAGATCTTAGATAATTTTGTTCCTTAAAAATAATAAGGTTTAATATTTATTTTAATTTAAAATTGAAATTCATTCTGTTTGCATTCAAAAATTCATAACAAAATCATATTGCATCCAAAAATTCCAAAAAAAGTATAGTGCATTTATTTCATCATATTTTGCATCGTGGCAAAATTTCATATTTTTTGGACATCATTTGATCGTAATTCACATTTTAATCCCTAAAATAGGCAAAAAATTGCATATTGCATTCTTTATTGCATTAAAAAATTTCCAAAAAAAAGATCGCCTCGAAAACTGCAAACGAATTTTGATAGACATAATTCTAGGTTGTTCCTTTGCCTCCTTGTGTTCGACATTGGGACTTGACCAAGTAAAATAAACATAAAACCACTGAATTAAAAATTGATTAAATTATTTTGTGATTATTTCTTGACCGATTCCGATTGCCGCCTACAACGAACGACAAATCATCATTATTTTTATGACGATCACAAATAACAAACACATCTTCTTAACGTGGCGATTTCGAACTCGTCATCGACCCAACAAAGGTGGATGTGATTTCCAATCCTGTGCCACCTCAGAATGTCAGAAACGTGAGGTCATTCCTGGGGCATGTGGGATTTTACAGACGATTCATCAAGGATTTCAGCCGCATCGCCCGACCTCTAACTTAATTGTTGTGCAAGGATACCGAGTCTAATGTTGATCAATAGGTTCTCCATTCATTCAATCAGTTGAATGAGATAATCATTCAAGCTCCTGTCCTATAGTCACTGGATTGGTCTCTACCCTTCGAGATCATGATGGATGCCTCAGATTTCGTAGATGAGGTTGTATTAGGACAAAGGAAAGAAAAAGTGCCCTATGCCATACACTACACCAACAAAACATTAGTGAAGCATAACAAAACTATACTGTCATAAAGAAAGAGTTGCTAGACATGGTTTTCTCCCTCGAGAAGTTCAGATCCTATCTTCTTGGATCTAAAGTCACCATCTACATTGACCACTATGATATCCGGTACCTACAACAGACAAAGGATGTAAAGCCCATATTGATCAAATGTATCCTTCTCCTCCAGAAGTTTGACTTGGAAATCAAAGATAAACTTGGAGTTCAAAATGTGGTAGCAGATCACCTCTCCAGAATTGAGCATTAAGAACCTCCACTGAGTGATGCACCCGTCACATACACCTTTCCTGATGAGTCAATTCTCGAAGTGGATTCTCTCCCTCAGTATGCTGATGTTGTGAACTACCTAGTTTCTAGTGTAGTCCCACAAGATTGGACAAAGACCAAGAAGGACAAGTTCTTGTCCACAATCCATTTTTACTAATGGGAAGGCCCTCTAATATATGGAAGGCGTTGTATTTGGCATCGATGTATCCCTCAGGAGGAGCATCATAGTGTTCTCGAGGATTGTCACTCACTCAATCTAGTGGACACCACTCTGGAGACATAAAGGCAATGAAAGCATTGCAGTGTTACCTCTGGTGGCCTACACGATTCAAGGATGCAACAACATATGTCAAAGGCTGCGTTGACTGTCAGAAAATGGGAGGAACCCTCATAGATAAAGACTCGATGCCTTGAAATTCATACATATTTCAGATGTATTCGATGCTTGATGCATCAATTCATGGGACCCTTTCCCAGCAATCATGGATTTGAGGTTGTCCTTCTTGCCGTTGATTATGCGAGTCGCTGGATTGAAGCTATTCCTGCCCGAGTCGCTGATAGCCGTACAATTTGCCGGTTTCTGAGAGAGAGCATCATTTCACAATTCGAGATACCAAATATTCTGATATCATATGGGGGCAGTCACTTCATAAATAGAGAGGTCAAGAAGTTAATGAAGGAATACAACATCGAGCACCGAGTTGCTTCTCCTTATCACCCTTAGACCAATGACATGGCAAAGCTTTCAAACAGAGAAATCAAGACGATCTTACAGTAACTTGTGAGGCCGGACATAAAGATCTAGTCCTAACTCTTGAACTTCGTCCTTTGGGCATACAAAACCACCTATAAGTCTCCCTTGGGCATGTCGCTTTATCATCTTATATATTGAAATGTGTGTCATTTGCCCATCGAGATCATTCAAAAATCACTATGGGTAGCGATGAATCTCCATTTTATCACCTTTATTCTATCATTTTAGCCTTAAAAACACTAGCCAATGCATGTAAATAACATTATTTTATACATATTTACATTCATTATTTATTCCATTTGTTGTAGATAAAACATTGTTTTTAATACCAAAATTAAAGAATAAAGAAAAGAAAAGAATAAATTACCAAAGGTACTTTATGACCCTAAACCCCGAGACCTAGACATTTTGATGACTGGGCCGACAAGGAATAAAGTAGGGGGAGATAAGGGCCCATAAATCAATAAATCACTCTTTTATTCATCAATAAGTATATTTTGGGAGCTATTTTATTTTCTATTATTTATACCTCGAATAAAGAAACTTCGTGCATGAAAGTCGTAGATAATAATATATAGAAAAATAAAAAATGGATTTCATACAAAAATAACATACAATGTACAAGTTATACTCTAAATAAAAAACCAAAACCCCACCTTCTTAGACCCATATCTCCTAAATAAAAAGTCAAAACATATAAAATCACATTTAACTGTATATAAATTTTAATAAGCTATTTAATGAAGGTACTTTCATATTTTTTGGAGTTAAGGTGTGAAAGTTAGGTTTTGGACCTTATTGTATAGTATACCTGAACAAAATATTCATTTTATTAATTCTTTATTATTTTTACAATTTAATAATTTTATAAATATGTAAATATTATTTATAATACATGTACATATTAAAATTATAATAAAACCATAAAGAAAGCATACAAATAAAATAACTTATATAATATATCGATGAAATACATATACTTATACCTATATAATGTACACCCCTATTTATTTAAGTATACAAATAACATCAGAAAAATACAACAAAAATATATTTATGTACATAAAAATAAGTTAGAAATATATAAATAAGAAAACTAAATAAGAAAATAAAAAAGGAAAAATAAAAATCAAATATCCAAAATATAAATGAATATATATAAGACCCTAAAAATTAACTTTTAATAAATAGACCAAAAAATAAATCAAAATCATATTAAAATACTACATAAAATAATAAACATTTCTTATTTATAATTAAACATTAATAAAATCATTTACTATTTTTAATTAATTAATTTCGAATAAAACAGACTGTTTTGTCCTTTAGTGTCTTGCATGGACCAATCCTGACGCTCCGTTTGTTGACCTCAGTCAGCTCAGTCCTTGCGCTTCTGACTCATCAGGCATGTCTTTTCTCTGCTTTTCTACCATTTTTTCCACTCGATCCATCGAGCCTTTTCATCATTTCTCTATGCCACAATCTACCTCAATCATCATTGATCTTCGCCTAATCCTTGGATCCCTTGTACAAAGACCAAATTTATCCCAAACCCTAGGTCAATAAGGACCACCTCTTTGTCTATAAATAAAATCCTCCACTCCTCCTTAGTCGCTTGATCCCTCTTGGAGCCATAGATCCTATCCTTGCGTGAGTGTTAGAGGCCAAGTGATAGTTGAGACCTTCCCCGAGCTTGGAGACATTGGAGCAAGGAGGAGAAGCGATCCACGATGGTGATCCGGCTTGCCCTGCTCCCTGCCAACACAACATATATAAGAGTTGTGTTTTAATTCCATCAGGTAGATTTCTTTACAGTCATTCATTTTTTGCATTTTATTTTGAGTTTTAATTAATGATTTAGGCTAGGTTAGCTTAGTCACCTCATCGGAGCTCTAGAACTCCGACCACTGTTTCACCGCTCGTGACTGCAGTTCCGACCCCCCTATCACATCCTTATGCTTTCCCATCACGTTCTTCATCTGATTCATCATCTGGACCAACCTGATCGCGCTCTGATCAGTGAATCTAAGCTCTCCCTCTGCCTTACACCGAAGCTTCGCCTCCCACCTCATCCTCCATGCTTCACAACTTCATATCTGGTCAAGATGAGTTGCCTCGAGCCATTGTATCTCTTCGTACAGGTGCTAAGGCCAAAGGGTCCCTCCTGGGACACAATCGCACCTGGATGAGGATCCCTAGGTGCTCCGACTTCAACCTAGCTCCAGGACCCCAATACTGGATCCCGAACCATTTTGTGAGTACGAGTCATTGCGGAAGGTTTCCTCGGTCATGTAGATCCAATAACCATCACCAAAGACCGTTGGATGTAGGAGAAATAATGGATCGATGGTCGGGGGAGGCCTCATTCTTCCCTGTTCTTCGCAAACAACAACTACCGTCCGATATGGGGAGGAACCCCAGATCCATCGTCTGCTGTTGGATATCGCAAGCCCCAACTGCTCGGTCTCGATCCGAAATCTAATCTCGAGCGTCCATGACCGAACCATCATCAAGCACAGAGAGTGCGACACGTGGCAAGTGAACTGATCAGAACCATCCATCTGCGTGCCTTTGGGGGTAAATTGCATATCTTCCCCCGTAATGTTTGTATTTATTTATTAATCATGTAAATAAAATGTGTAGTATAAATAAATTAGATATTTTGCATAAAGGCCCTATATTTATTGTAAATTGAAAATGGGTCCTGTCCACATCATCTCACGTGCTATCCCACATGAGGTGGTAAAATTGCATGCAAACCCTCACATGTTCTCACATTTATTTTTAGTCCATTAAATTTAAATACACACTGTATATTTTTGGGAAAATAGCATAAAGGATCATGTCTTTATTTTATTCAAAAATATGCCCTTCCTAGTTCATGTATTTTTAGTGCTTGAATTTCAGTTATTAAAAATAGCACCCATGCTCCACAAATTATGCAAAAAAGGTTAGATGTCTACTAGCATGTACTTCAGTACCACATTTTTATTTCTGCATTTTTTTGGCATTTTTACCATTTATTAAAAATCAAATGTGCACATTTTTGTTCCTGTCTAACTTAGAAAAAACCAAAAAAATAGAAAAAGTTGTGAAAAAATCCAAAAGAATCATATGTTGTCAATTTTACCTCATTCTATCTCTAGACCAAAAATCCCTAAAAATAGAAAAAGGAAAATCATAAAAATGAAAAAACTAAAAAATTCAAAAAAAAATGTTAAAAATCACCAAAAATTCTAAAAACTTTTATTTATGTCTTTTGATTTTTATTTATATTATTTTATATATATTAAAATTGATTTGAAGAATTTTGAATTTTATTTGCTATTTTGAATCTTCAATTCAATTCTACCCATTCATTTAATCCCTGATTTGGGATATTTTTGACTTTAACCTAAAAATTAGGAAAAATACAAAAAATCATAAAAATATGAGGAAATTATTAAAAACCCAAAAATATTTTAATCCATGTATTTTGTTTTAATTATTTTTTATAATTATATAACCCTACATTATATATAGCCTTATATGATCCTATATTATATAATTAATCAAAAAAAGAAAATTAAAAATCAGAAAAATATATTGAAAGGGGGATTATAGTTATGTGTGTGTGTATACATATATATTAAAAAATATGTATTATTTTCCTTAATAAAATAAATTTTTATTTCTTTTCAAATTAATTCTCTTTTTATTTAATTTTTGCCTCTTTGCTGCTGATGTGGCCCAATAGGGCACAGTCTTTGGTTGACCCAAGGTCAACTATCTGACCTCGCCCCTGAACCATGTCAGACAGCTCTTGCCCTCAATTTCTCGGTTGCACACCACCCGATCCTTGCATTTTTCAGGCTCGACGTCCTTTTGACTTTTAATCCTTGTTTGCCGGTTTTTCACGCGGGAATTATTCACCAGCCATCGATGCATCGAGTCACGAGTTCTCTTCATTCAAAGTCCTATGCTATTAACATCTCCTACGACGTCATTGGGATTTTGATCCTCTTCTGCATCAGATAAACCCTAACCCTCGCTAGATCGAGGTTGTTGGTGACAACAACTTTCCTCTCCGAGGTTCAACGAGCTTCTTGGAGCATCAACTCGAGTGATCCGCGTCACCGCCACCAGCTCCGCCACGACTTCCGCCCGCTCCGGTCCATGTCATGTAGCTTCTCTTTTTTCTCTATCTTTTGATTCCATAGAGAAGCAGTAGCATAGAGTCATCTTTTATTACATTTAATTCCATTTTAGATTTCGTAAAATAAAAATTTTTGTCTCGCCGGAGCTCCATCTCCGCCCCTCTCTTCCAGCCACACCGATCACTCTCTGCCTCACCGATCACCCCCAGATTGTTTCTCTTCACCTTTTGATCACCCAACACCACTTCACTCCCCTCGATCTCACACAAATGGGGGAGTCGTATCTCCATCCTCCGCCTTTCGCCAGAGATCGTCGCTCTGCCACATCTCGCATCCATCCGCCTCAAGAAGCCCTCCTTGGCTTCGTCTTTTTGCCCCTAACATGCTCCTACAGAGAACAAAGAGAAAAGACCTTGTTTCAGGGGGGGCATTGAAGCCCAGGAGCACCTCCAGATCTTGATCCTCACCGGATCCCCTCTTACGAGTCTTGAGCCATTTCGAAGACCCAACTTGGTGTGGATCTGCTCCTGAATTCTTCTCCGACACTCATCAGTGTGTTTGGCGTCAGGAGGTTCGAGATGCATCGTTTTCAAACTCGCTGGAGGCGAGTTCATCCTCTGTTCTTCCAACACCCTCAAGAGCCGTCCGATCATCAGTAGTTGCCCAGGTATGGGAGCCGTTGAATGCACCACAACTCCATCGTCAATCTCAGTCCCGAGGTCTAATCTGGGTTATTCAAGCGAAACACCATCGTGCGTTCTCGTGCCGCCACATGTCAAGTGAAATGACTTCGATCGTTGGATCACACTCTTGAGGGGGTAAATTGCAAATCTAGCCCCCACTTGTAGTATTTTATTTTGGTCCTCTAATATTTTAATTAGTTAAAAACTTTTGTGTATTTTGCATTGGGACCCTTGAGCTTTCTACTATTTACTTTTGGGTCTAGTCCACGTCACCTCACATGGGGTCTACATGAGGTGGTGATTTTGCATTTAAGCCCTCACGACTTTGTGTATATCGAGTTAGTCCAGAAACATTAAATATTAGTTGAATACTTTAGGGTAAATTGCAGAATCAATCTTGTGCTTATTTTTAATTGCAAATATGCCCCTACCAGTTCATTAATTTTTATGATTGCTTACCATTTATTAAAAAACATTATCCGTGCTACAAAAGTTCTCAAAAGTAGGGTTAAGTGCCTGCTTGCTTGTAGATTCATGCATATTTTTGCATTTGCATTTTAGGCATTTTAAATATTTATTAAAAATCAAAAGCGCATGTTATTGTCCATGTTTAAACTAAAAATTACCAAAAGTTAAAGCCTCTTTGGAAAATTCCCAAAAACTATATTGTATTTATTATTGTATTTTCCAACTTCAGACTAAAAATACTTAATATAGAAAAAGAAAAAGACTAAAATTGAAAAAGCTCCAAAATACTGTAAAAAAGATAAAAAAATCCTCGAAAATTCTAAAAATAGTTATTTTTTATTCTGAATTTTCTTTATAATATTATTTATCAATTAAAATTTCGGACACTTTTTGCTATTTTTAATCTTCAAATCAATTCGACCTACTTATTTAATCCATGTTTTAGGATATTTTTGACTTTAACAAATATATAAAAAATTAGCAAAATTTATCTAAAAAATCACAAAAATAATAATTTTTTTAAATATAAAAACATTTTATTTTGTACCTTTTGTTTATTTTTAGAAGTATTTACAATTTTATTATCCTATATTGTATATGTAGCATTGTATATTCTTATATTATATATTTATAAAGAAAAAGAAATTAAAATCAGAAAATATAAAAATAAATAAAAAATATGAAATTAGAAAAATTAAAAATATAAAAAACTAAAATTTTGTAAAAAATACAAAATTATAAACCAACAAAAATTTATAAATCCAAAAATACGAAAACCATTTATTGTCTTTCTTTGCTAATTTTTTATTGTCCATCCTCAATTGTTTCGTGTGTTCGACCCCTACTATACTTTCCACTATACATCTATTTAAAGGGTATGATTCACACTTTCTTGCTTTTGTGGGTTGATTTTTGTTTGATTTGACTCTTGTGAGTGGTTTCCTCATCAACAATTTATCTTTGCCTTCCGTGAGGATATTATTTTAGACCTTCCCAAAAGTAATCTCAACAAATGGCGCCGTAGATGTGGAGCAACACGTAGGATAAAATTTTCGATCATTTTTCTTCATTATTTTTCTTCATTTATTTCCTCTCTTATTTGACATATTTTCTTACTAGTGCTAATGCATTCTCTTTGATTTTTCTTACGAGGGACTTCGAGACGACGACGACCTCCTAGGTGGTTGGAGCACCTGAGTCAAGAAGACTTGGTCCTTCTACTTATGGACCAAGAGGAGAGAGCAAGAGAGAGAGAGAGAGATACTTAGCATAGGATTTAATGAGAGAGTGATTTATTTTTTGGATATATTAGTTTGTAATAATACATGTACTTTGGACTTTGGACAGTCGAGCCTAATTTCCAAGTGTTTGTTTACTTGGGAGCTCTCCGTGTTTTTCGTGATTTCTACCGTCTTTATTTTTTGTTGATTCCTGCATTTTGAGTTTTCCCCCTTTCTTTTCTTTATTTTCTATGATTGAGCCCTTAGGTCTAGGTGTGCTTGCTCGATAGCTAGGTCCACATCCGTAAGGAAATTCATGTTCCTATAGAATACTTTGCGATTGGACATAGCTCAATATAATTGTTAAAACTTAGGTTGATCATCAAGAACTAAGAGAGGCAACATATAACGCTTGCAGGACCCATTGTGGCGGGCACTGAGTTGTCGCCAAGACCGAACTTTTGGGTGATCATTCCATGGATTAACATTTTAGTTCTTCACATTAATAGCGTTGTATGTTCTTAGGATGATTTCATCATTGCATTTGCATATGGACTGTTTAAAAATTTCTGCCTTGCATCCCGCATGAAGAGAGCTAGGAATCACTGTGAGTCTTCTATCTAATCATTCATCATTATTTTCCAACTTGCATTGCATTTCTACCTTCTTCATCTAATTTTGACAACCTAGGCAAAAAGAAAATCTACAAAAACATTAGGCACTTGCATTGATTTTACTCAATGCAAGTGATAACACAAAAATTTAAAAAGAGACTACTAATTTCACTTTGACCTAAATAAAATCTGTAACGAATAGCATTGTTTGGGGTTCACAAAAAATTGTTTGGGGTTCACAAAGCCCACATTGATTCCAGGTACAACTTCATACTGAGTAAGGCATGACCCTTAAGGAATAGAGCCAAAAACTTGATCTATGGTTGCCTCAACAATCACCTGGGATCGATGAAGTATCAACGCTCCTATCGTACGTGGACGAGTAGGGTCTTGTAGAGTATAGTTTTCTCACCTTGTGTAGAATATCTAAATTGATTCGAAGTACTGAGCTTAGGACATGCCTCACAGGTGTGTCTGTCTCATCATTTCACGTCCGAGTAGGGCCTTGTACGCTCATAGGTGATTCCGTTGCGAGCTTGGTCTAAAGTATTTTAGTTTTCCATTATCGGCTTCCTCCCTCTATTTCTTTGGTAGATTAACCACTCAAGCACGAGGTTGAGGGCCTTATAGAGCGTAGATCATAGGATACAAAGGAGGTGGAACAAGTATAGGAGACTCATCCCGGTAGTACACGCTCTCCTCTAGGGCTAGCCTCTTAAGGAATCGTGACAATTTTTGTCTTAATCAATAACCCTAAAATAGAAAACATAAAAAATAGATGAACTCTTACAGTTCCATATTGGGTTGAGTTGGTGAACCAATTTTGTATTGTGTTTGTTCGGATCAAGTTTAGGATCTAAGATCAAAGTCCTGCGCATTTGCAACTTTTTGTCACATTTCCTCTTTTTGCATATTTCCTCTTAACTCCCCACTCACTTTGAGCTGTATACTGTTTTACACTCCCTTTTCTTGTTCATCTCCATAATACTTCATCTATCATCTATCATCTATCTCCTTTTGACCCTCTCAAGATGTCAGCCCACATATGGTTTAGTCGGGACTCCGCCGATACCTCCATCGATTCTTTGTCACCGACATCTCTAATAATACGGGGTGATTTCCAGGACATCGGTTTGGAATTTGTGAACTTTTCCTTGGACTGCCCTATCCTATCTTCTTTCAGTACCTGCCTTTCTCCAATAAATCTGCTATTCGAAATGGACTCGCAAACCGAACTACCACTTCCTCTTCAAATAAACTGGGATTACTCTTGTCACAGACCAAACCCCTTGTGGATGGAGATCAATTTCAATCAATATCCTATGATTCATTCACAATGATCTGGGATTGACCTTAATCCCAAATTTATCTCAACAATTGGTGTTCAGATAAAAACTGATTAGGGTTTATTCAACCATGCAGATCATGAACCTGATCAAGATACCAAACATCAATCAGAACTGGAAATGGCTCCCACTAGAAGAGGAAAGGGATCACAACCCAACTAGACGAGCATGCAGATCAGGGAGATGGGCAGTTCACCAAGTAGAATGAAGTCAACAACCAACTCATCTCATCAAATCAAGCCATCCAGCGGCAGTTGGCGAACCAAGAGTAGCCTGGGTCATTTTCCAAAACATGCTGAATGATTTGAGGATGAGGGATGACGAGAGGGATGCCATGAGAGAGGGTGGTTCTCATAGAGAAATTGAAGACTTGAATAAAGATGATATAGAACATTACATGTTAGTAGGTGGACCCCGTAATGAGGGGGGGGGGAGGAAAGACCACCGCAACCGAAGCCCACATTGAAATAGACTTATAATCCTAGGGCTGTCCATGTCACCGAGTGGATTCAGATTCCACCCATCCATGACCACTTTGAGCTAAAGCCATAGTTCTTGTCTCTGCTCCCAGCCTTCCACAGGAACACAACTGAAGAGCCATACATCCACCTACAATAATTCAGCCGCATCTGTGCAACAACCCATTACCCCAACATTCCTGTTGATGCGATTTTACGCGGTTTAAGAAGTTGATTTTACCACGTCGTTGTTTTCCCACGAAAAACCGTAATCAAACAAATAAAGTTACAACCACAAGCATAATAAAAACACACAATATGTATAGTGCAAGTAGATGTTTGTATCCGTATGGACTAAGCAAACTAGCAATTTTTATTCTTCTTTAAAACTTGATTCAAATTTTAATCTATTACGATGAAAGAAAAATTATGAGAGAATGTGATCTATGGTGAAAATACTTTCTAGAACTTAGAATAAGCAAATGTGGGTATGAGTGAAACTAAGTAAGGAAGTGGGGTATGAATCACAATTTAATATGGAAAAATGTGAGTCACTTGCAATTTTTCAAAGAGAATAATAGAATATAAACTTACGGTGCATATATTATAGAGAACTTAGAGTTGAGAATAACCTATAAAATAAGATTGCTTCCAAGTTCAACTTAAACAAAACACTAATGTAATAAAAATGCAAGACAAGCTTATAACACAAGAGTTGTTTTATTCCAAGCTCAACTTACATAAAATAACTTAAGGGAATAAAAATGCAAGAGGTAAATAAAGATGGGAAAGATATGCTTCTCTATTGGAATATGAAATCGAGGCAGTGGTGGTGGAGACGATGGCACAGGCTGGTATACGCGCAGGGGGATAAGCTTGGTGAGAGAAAGATGGTGTGTATTGGCATGAAGAGATCTTGATGGTTTCCTCCTCCTTTTTATAGTTGCAATGGGTGGCTTATTGTGTACCTACACATAAAGACAAAATTTAATGAATGCATGGGAATTGTATTTGCATGGAGAAGAGTTGCATGGGGAAGGTGGCTACGTAAGGCTCCATGCATGGGAATGGGAGAGTTTGAGTGGCTCCACACATGGGAAATAGACTGTGACTTTTACACAAATCACCCTCCCTTTTCTTTCCACTAAATATGTTAAGGAAATGAAACCTGAGTGGATTCATCCCGTGCATAAATGAAGATGCCCAAAGATAGACACAAGCCAATAAACATGGTTGCTCATGCAAAGGATAGGGACGACATCTCCAACCTAAGCATTATAGGGGGCCACCTGTCCAAAGTTGATATCATGGAGAAGAGGTCTCAGTACCTAGAGAAATTAGCCGTCACCAAAAAGATAACCTAGGGCTTGGAGAAGCTCAATTTGATTTCCCAACAACTGGAGAAGCTCGTTCGGGCACTGAATTCCAATGCCTGCAATTCTATATCTGTTACTGCCAAAACTCCTGCTGAGTAGAAGACAACATTGACACAACCTCCTTAGCCGAGTCTCCTACCGCCCCAACCCATCCACCATGTACATTACGTGCAAACTCGGAGCAACCCTCGCAGTCCCAGACACAGATGGTTGTTTACCAATCGGAGTCCCAACATACCTATCATGAGCAGTTTTATCCGGCACCCGGCGCTCATCCAATAGATCAATGGTGTGTGGAATAATGAATAATAGTTGATCCGTCCTTAGGGACAACCCCAGGGTCAGAACATGCACAACATGCCCTATCACCAGCAGCTGGGTGGAAGCTCCTACCAGTCCTCTCATTAGCAGCAGTCTCTACATCACAGGAACAACTGGAGGCAAGGATACCAACAGGATCCGCAACAATCTGGCTACAAGCAACATGGTTGCCATCAACGCAGCCGGGCTACTCATTATCAGAACTAGTACTCCAGTCCTCCTCAACATTCCTCATACCCTCCTACTCACTATCGGAACCACCAGGGTTACCAACAACAACCTCCCTGCAGTACCAGAGGCCTACACAAGCTAACTCTTTTGAGGATGTACCGGTTAACCAACCCTAGATTGTCTGGCTCAGTTGATCAAGAATATTGCATCTGATGGCGAGTCGTAAGCCCAACCATCAGAAGGGCCAAACAACATTTTTGCAGCACCAGAAGAAGAAACAAAAACACATAAAATGAAGAAAATCCAAAAACACCAAAAATCATTTGTTGTCTTTCTTTGCTAATTTTTTATTATCTATCCTTAGTTGTTTTCTATATTCGACCCCTACTATACTTGTTCAATACATCTATTTGTAGGGTATAATAAATTTTGTTTCACACTTGCTTGCTTTTGTGGGTTGATTGTTGTTCGATTTGACTCTTGTGAGCAGTCACCTTAGTGACATTTTGTCTTCACCTTTCGTGAGGATATTATTTTAGACCCTCGCAAAAGCCATCTCAATAATAGCCAATAATCAAGCTTGAGCTTCAAAGTCAGATACTTGTGAGCCTATAGCTGGATGACTTGGCTACACTGGTCATGCATCTCAAGATAGGTAGCTACACTGGCTACCGTCCATTCTTCTCTCCACCTTCTCTTCTTGAGCCAGTTTTACTTGAACTTAGAAGGGAATACCCCACTTCTCGAGGAAAGAGTTGTTGGATTGGGGAATTAGGATCACCATGTTGGGGAAAACTGACGTTTACCACTTCAGCCGAGGAGAGCTACATATCACACACATTTTACAAGATAGCTTCATAGTCATAAGGGTTTGCATATGAGTTGACTTGTTCTGACAAGGCTATTGAGGAGTCTTGAATAGAGCTTTGTGGGTCTCAGAGGCTGTTATGTTAAAAGTTCGGATCCAATAGAAGGTTCCGACCATACTTAAAATTCCAAAGGTACGACTGAGCTCTAAACTTTGATTTTATGAGGACAAGTTTAAAAGTTAAAATCAATCCAAGTTCTTTCCTTTTGTTTTCTTTATTTTCTCTTCTGCACTTATATGCATAAGTGTTTGCCAGGGACTAACTAAGGCAAGTATAGGGGGTGATGAATCCCCATTTCATCACCTTTATTCTTTCATTTTGGCCTTCATTCCCTTGCTAAATGCATGTAAATATCATTATTTTGCCTAAATTAACATTCATCATTTGTTGTATACATCTTTCTAAAACACTGTATTTAAAGTCAAAATTAAAGAATAAAGTAAAGAAAAGAAAAAGAAATAAAAGGTCAAAGGTATTTTTTGACCCTAAACCCCAGACCTAGGCATCATGATGAGTGGACCAACAAGGAATAAAGTAAGGGGAAATAAGGGTAAAAACACAATAAAAATCCTATTTATTTATTCTACAATAATGCACTTTTGGGGCCTATTTTATTCTTTATTATTTATAACTTCAAATAAATAAACTTTGTACATGAAAGTTGTAGATAAAAATTCAAAGAAAAAAATACAAAATTTATTTCGTACAAAAATAATATACATTGTACGTTAGAATACAATAAAACCATTAAAAATAAACTAAAATAAATAAGTATATAAAGTATATAGATGAATATACTATACTTATATCTATATAAAAATACTTCCATTTATTCAAGTATACAAATAACATAAGAAAAATAGAATAAAAATATATTTAAGTGTATCTAAATATGTTGTAAATATATAAACTATCTATATAAAATAATAAAATCTAAAATATAAAATAAAAATAAAAGACACATATATAGGTAAAAATACCTATAACTATACATGTAAATAATAACTTGTAATAAATAGCCTCGTAAAAAATAAAAAAAGAATTAAATATTATAGAAAATGATAAATATTTATTAATTTTATAACCTAAAATTAATAAATTCATTTTCTATTTTTTATTCATTTTACAAGGCATTTTTGCCTTGCATATTTTCGGCTGGTCTACGTGGACCAACCAGATTCATTCTTTTGTTGACCTCGATCAACTACCCCTTTGGCGCCTCTGACCTTTGTCAAAACCTCAAGCACTTAGTTTTCACCATTTCTCCTTGCGATCCAATGACTGAATCACCTTGAGCCTTGAACGAAAATTGCATATGGGATCTCCATGATTCATGCATGATCTTTAGATCCCATCAATCTCATTCTTAGCAGCCTCCATCCGATCTGCAAGTCGGCCTGGACCTTTGTCTATAAATAATACCTTCCTCCTCCGAATTCAATTTTGATCCCTCATCGATCCATGATTCCCCTTGCCTTGTGCGTAAGTGTGTTCTTAGTGACAGAGAGAAACCCCTGAGGTGTTGAAACAAAGCTAGGAGGAGAAGAGGCGGTCTGAGGCGTCGCTCCGGCGAGGTCTCTGCTCCTTGGTGCAAACCAGGTTTGAGTTGTGCATTTTCTATCTTCTCAGGTATATTTAGTCTTAGTTAGTTTATTCCTATCATTTATATCACACAGAGATCCTTAGTTTATCGTAGTTTTTGAAATTTGGATTATCAGAGCTCACTGCTCTAGCCATGTTTCACCGTAACTCAACCACGTTCTGACCCAGCTCTCATGTTCATTCCTTTCCCCTTCCCCTGTTGCATGTTTTCCCTGCTTCGAACCAACCTGATCCTTTGTGGATCAGCGAATCAGAGCTCCTCCTCCACCCTTCGTCGGAGCTTTTCCATCTCGCTCATTCCCGTTACACAACATCTTCATTTTGGCTCGAGGTGACTCGCCTCGAGCTCTTGACTCTTCTTCTATAGGTGTGCAACTCCAGAGACCATTATAGTGTAGATTTCACAGCAGAGAGAGGTTCCCAGGTGCACCATACTTCTCCGAGCTCCAGGTCTCTCCCCAGCGAGGTCCGAACCTTCTTGTCAGCACCAATGGGCGTGGGATGTCTCTAGGAAGCTCCAGGTGGCCGAGATGAGGAGAAAAGCACGATCGAAGGACGAACAAGTAAGTGTTCTTCCCTATTCTTCCTCCCCCTCTAGAGCCGTCGGATCTCTTGCGACACCCAACTCTAATCTAGGCAATTCACATTACACGAAATGATGCCTTGCTCCCAGCTATTGATCGAGTAAGTGGCACCTACGTGGTGCCACCACGACAATCCGTGGGTGCACATTAATAGGTAAATATCACAAATGCCCCACATTTTTTGTATATTTTTATTTAATATTTAAGTTTCAGTCTAAAGTGTAAATAATAGTGGTTATTTTGCATGGAGCCCCTCGCATTTTTATGTAATTACATTGATGTCTATGCTAGATCACCCTGAATACCCCCCACGCGAGGTTTGTACTTAGTCCAAAAAATTGTATATTTAGTGTTATTTTTTGTGAAAAAATTGTAAAGAGGACCTCAAACTTTTTGTATATTGCAAATATGACCTACCAGGTGCTTTTAATTTAAATATTAGTGGTTAAATTGCATATTCACCCCTGGATTTTATATTATAGTTCTAGAATGCATGTAAACTTTTTTATATTTGCAAAAAAGATCCCTACTCGTATTCTATTTTTGTGCATATTTGTTTAATTTTAATAAATGTCACTATGCTCCAAAAATTATGCAAAAATAGGACAATGTACCTAGATGCAAGCTTTTTCACATTATATATTTTGTTTTGTATTTTATGCACATTTACTATTTAATACAAAATTTAACATTTTATCCTTATTTTCTTTAAAAATACTAAAAATTATAAAACCTTTTTGAAAAATTCCAAAAAAATATTTTGATTATTATAATAATTTTAGCTTCAGATATAAAATCCTTAAAAATAGAAAAATAAAATGATAAAAAATTTAAAGATCTAAAATCCTATAAAAAAATATAAAAATTCTGTAAAAAATTCAAAAATATTTGTTTCCATTTTTTAATTTTATTTTTATATATTAGTACATATAAAAATTTGTTTTGGGAATTTTAAACTTTATTTACTATTTTTAAATCTCAAGATAGTTTGGTTCATTTATTTAATACTTATTTTAGGATATTTTTGACTTTAAAAATACCTATAAATTAACAAAAATATTTGAAAAATTGTAAAAAGATAAAAAATATAAAAATCCCAAAAACATTTTATTACAAATTTTGATTATTTTTAGTCATATGTATACTTATTGTACCCTATATTGTATTATATACATATATTTATCTATATATAGTTTTATTATTAATAATTATTATAAATTCCTTATAAGATTATATATATAATATAATCAGGAGTATATTTATTTATTTTCTGAGTTTTGTATATTTATAATATATACTTTATATCATATATACATTATCTCATATCTATTTATATACATGTATTTACATATATATGGGAAAATGTGGTTGCCCCCTAAGGGGAGCTAACTTATATCTCCTCGTCCCATTTTTCCCATTTTTTTAAAATGCTTTCGTGGATTTTCATAAATATGTTCCTATTTTATGTCATTCAAATTTCGTGTGAAACGGAGACTCCTGTGGTCTCCATCCAGACATGGTCGATTTCAACTATTCTTTGCCCATTAAAAATGATTGTCTGGATAAAGGGTGTAGGAGTCTTAATTTTGCACGATATTTGAATGACATTATATAGGGATATAGTAATGAATTTCCATGGAATTATTTTTAAAAAATTACAAAAAAATTAGAAAAATGGGGGTGGGGAGAGCTAAGTTAGGTTCCCCTTGGGACAACCCCATTTAGCCCTATATATTTATGTATTATTATATAATATTGAAATTAAAAGGAAACTAAAAATCAGAAAACTAAAAATAAAAATAAAAGAAAATTCAAATAAAATTTAAAAACAAAAAACCCACATAGAAAAAGAGAGAGTATTGTGTATATAATTCAAGATTAGCAATAATCATTAGGCTTCCTTGTTTGCTCTCAGTGGTTCAACCTCTACATACTTACGTGCTATACATCTTTGTTTGTAGAGTATAATAAATTCTACTTCACATTTTTTATCATTTATTGATTAATTATATATTATAGGTACTTGTTGTTTGAATTGGGATTCGTGAGCGGTCGCCTCTGCGGTACTATATCTTCTCTATTCTTTTACTGAGGATAGTTTTTAGACCCTCACAAATTCTCAGCTCAACAATGAGTATGCTCCGTGGGAGCATATAAGTATATGCTCACACCTTTATTTAGGTAATTTATTTATTTTTTTTAGAAATGAAACCTGAGTGGATTTACTTAGAATAATAAGTGAAATATGCGTTTCAAATTTCGTGTAAAAAACGTTCCTAACACTTTCGTCTAAAGGGGGTCAATTTTAGCAATTCTGAAATCGTTAAAATTTTACAGACTTGATTGAGGGGATAGAAGTCTCGAATTAAGTTGAATTTTGAATGGCATTATGGTGACATATTGTGATCTAAATTCCACTAGATTTCATTTTAGAAAAATAAAAAATACAGAAAAAGAGTGGGAGCATATTCCTTTTTTCCGTATATATAGGGGGTCTTTCCAATAGGATGTGTCCTTCCTGAGTTCAAGAAAGCCACCCTCTTTTTTGTAGAAAACACGGGCACTTTAGTAGAATACATACACAATTTGTATTATATCTGCACAATATAAATACAAAACTTCATATAAAACTTCACATTATAATACAAATTGTATATTTATTCTACTAAAGTTGTCGTGTTTTCTACAAAAGAGGGCCAACCTTCCTGAACTCAGAAAGAAATGTGTCCTACAGGAATATATATATATATATATATATATATATATATATATATATATATATATAGAAAAGGGAGCCTACACCCAGGGGTGTAGGTAACTACCTACACCCGACTCATTTTTTCATAGATTTTTGATTTTTTGAAATAAAATCTTGGGGGAATTAGATCACTATGTACCACCATGGTGTCATTCAAAATTCAACTTAATTCGAGACTCCTATCATCTTCATCAAGACTATCAAATTTTAACGGTCTCAGAATTACTGAAATTGACCCCTTCTAGATGAATGTGTTAGGAATGTTTGTTTTGCATGAAACTTGAAACACATATTCCTCTCAATATATTAAGAAAATCCCCCTAAGGTTTCATTCAAAAAAACTCAAAAATCATGCAAAAAAAGGTCGGGTTTAGGTAGTTACCTACACCCTGGGCTTAGGCTCCCAGCTCCCACACACACACACACACACACACACACACACACACACACACACACACACACACACACACACACACACATATATAGGATTTAATGGGGCTGCCCCCTTGGGCCAGCCAACATGGCTGCCTTGCCCCCTATTTTGACGCTATTTTTTTATTTTTTTTTGAAAAATATCACCATGTATATTCAACCCTATATCCCTCCTATATGCCATTCGAATTTCGTCAGAAATAGAGACTCCTACGGCCTCCATCGAGATAGTGTCGATTTAACAAATACTGTTACCGTTAAAAAATGACGGTCTGGATGGAGGCCGTAGGAGTCTTTGTTTCTGACAAAATTCGAATGACATATAGGAGGGATATAGGGATGAATATACATGGAGATATTTTAAAAAAACAAAAAAATACCGAAAATGGCGCGGGGGCAGCCCCATTAATCGCATATATATTGATTTAATGGGGCTGCCTCCTCGTGGCAGCCAACATGGTTGCCCCGCCCCCTATTTTGACTTTTTTTTATTTTTTTAAAATATCATCTTTTATATTCATCCCTATATCCCTCCTATATGCCATTCGAATTTTGTCAAAAACAGAGATTCTTACGGCCTCCATCGAGATAGTGTCGATTTAACAAATCCTGTTACCGTTAGAAAATAATTGTCTGGATGGAGACCGTAGGAGTCTCTATTTCTGACGAAATTCGAATGACATATAGGAGGGATATAGGGATGAATATACATGATAATATTTTAAAAAAATGTCAAAAATGGCGCGGGGGCAGTCATATTGACTGCCCCAAGGGGGCAGCCCCAATAATCTCTCTCTCCCTCTTCTCTCTCTCTCTCTCTATATATATATATATATATTTATAAATATAGGAGAAACTTCAAATGAGGCGGGGTCTCACCATATATATGGTGAGCCACCCTCAATTTAGGCATCTTTCCAATATATTTTACAATTTCTTGTTTCATACATATAACAATAAATATTAACACAACATGTATAGTGAAATAAAATTATGAAAATATTATTATACTGGATGGAAATGTTGATTTAAATTTAGATGCTATATTTTACAAAATACATTTTTTTACAATGTGCAGTTATGCTTTTACAAAACTGTTAATAGTTTTTACTAAATTCGCAGTGGCTTTTACAATTTCAGAAAAGCTCCCACCTCATTTGAAAGGTCCCCTATATATATATAGGGTTAAATGGGGCTGCCACATGGGGGAGCTAACTTGGCTCTCCCCGTGCTATTTCGCCCGATTTTTTTTTTGAAAATTTCTTTCGTGAATATTCATCACTATATCCCTATATTATGCTATTAAAATTTCGTGTGAAACAGAGACTTGTACGGCCTCCATCTAGACAGTCATTTTTTAACGGTAACAGAATTGCTAAAAACGACCCTTCTGGATAGAAGTCGTAGAAGTCTCTGTTCCACGTGAAATTTGAATGACATAATATAGAGATATATTGATGAAAATCCACGGAAGAAATTTTGAAAAAAAAAATAAAAAGGGGGCGGAATGGCGCGGGGGAGCCAAGTTAGCTCTCCCCATGGAGGCTGCCCCATTTTACCCACGACATTTCACCTGCTTTTTTTATTTTTTTTTGAAAATTTCTTCCGTAGATTTTCATCAATAAATACCTATATTATGTCATTTAAATTTCGCGTGAAACATAGATTCCTACGACCTCCATCCAGAAGGGTCGTTTTTAGCAATTTTTTTACCGTTAAAAAAAACTGTCTGGATGGAGGCCGTAGGGTCTCTGTTTCGCACGAAATTTTAATAGCATAATATATGGATATAGTGATGAATATTTACGGAAGAAATTTTCATGAAAATTTAAAAAAGGCGAAATACTGCGGGGGGAGCCAAGTTAGCTCCCCCACGACATTTCACCTGCTTTTTTTATTTTTTTTTTGAAAATTTCTTCCGTAGATTTTCATCAATAAATACCTATATTATGTCATTTAAATTTCGCGTGAAACATAGATTCCTACGACCTCCATCCAGAAGGGTCGTTTTTAGCAATTTTGTTACCGTTAAAAAAAACTGTCTGGATGGAGGCCGTAGGGTCTCTGTTTCGCACGAAATTTTAATAGCATAATATATGGATATAGTGATGAATATTTACGGAAGAAATTTTCATGAAAATTTAAAAAAGGCGAAATACTGCGGGGGGAGCCAAGTTAGCTCCCCCAAGGGGGCAGCCCCATTTAACCATATATATACATATACATATATATATATATATATATATATAGAGAGAGAGAGAGAGAGAGAGAGAGGAGTGATCCTATAAGAGCAAAAAATTGTGAGAGCATGAGAGGAATGATTCTGGACCACATGATTCCATTTTCTCTCTCATGGTCTTCTCTCTCCTGGGTGAACCATGTGGTCGAGAATCATCCCTCTCATGCTCTCACAACTTTTTGCTCTCACAATATCACTCCTCTATATATATATATAAAGAGAGAGAGAGAGAAAGAGAGAGAGGACGGGGAGCTTGTACCAAGGTGTGTGTAACTTTACATGCACTGTCGCTTATACCTTCCACATTTTTTTATTATTTTTTTCAAAAATACCATCATGTATATTCATCCATATATCCCTCTAATATGTCATTCGAATTTCGTCAGAAACAGAGACTCCTATGACCTCCATCCAGAACAGGTAATTTTAACAGTCTTAGAATTGCTGTAATCGACCTGTTCTGGATAGAGGTTATAGGAGTCTCTGTTTCCGACGAAATTCGAATAACATATTAGAGGGATATATGGATGAATATACATGGTAGTATTTTTATAAAAAGTAAAAAATGTGAAAGATATAAGCGTCGGTGCATGTAAAGTTACATGCACCTTTGTGCAAGCTCCCCATCCTCATATATATATAGGGTAAAATGGGGCTGCCTCCATGGGGGGAGCTAAATTGGCTTCCCCCGCCCTATTTCGCTCGGTTATTTTAATTTTTTTGAAAATTTCTTCCGTGAATTTTCATCAATATATCCCTATATTATGTCATTAAAATTTTGTGTGAAACAAAGACTCCTACGTCCTCCATCCAGACGTGGTCGTTTTTAACAATTTTGTTACCGTTAAAAAATGACTGTCTGGATGGACGCAGATGGAGTCTCTGTTTCACAAGAAATTTTAATGACATAATATAGGGATATAGCAATGAAAGTTTACGTAAGAAATTTTCAAAAAAAAAAAATTAGGCGAAAGGTGGCGGGGGGGAGCCAAGTTGCATCGCAGCAGAGTGGCTGGAGGTGGTGATCATGCACAGGAGTGCAGAAGGAGGCCGTCGAGGAGGAGATGCGTCGCAGCAGCACGACTAGAGTTGCTGGCCGTGCGGAGAGGAGGATTGGCTGTTGGAGCACCGCGAGGAGGAGGGAGTACGTGAGGGGAGAGGGCCGTTGGCCGTGCGCTACTTCTATACCTGCATGAGAAAATGAGAGAGAGAGAGAGAGAGAGATAGAAAAACGAGAGGGAGAGGGGTGCGTAAGAGGAGAGGAGCCTTGTATTTGCATGGGGTCATTTTATAAAGGTTCTATACATCTCTTAAACATGAAGAATCAAATGCATGTAAAGACAAAAATATTTAATTTCATTCATGCATGGGGAGAAGAGAGGAATTAACATGGTCGATTCTTTCATTTGCATGGGGGATGATCTTAATTTATATTAGTCATATGCACCTTTTCAAAGTGAAGTGAAAAGTCACATGCATGTATGACAAAAACAATAACTTCATGTAAGACAAAAACAATAAAGACTCTCATGCATGGGAAGGATATGGTCGGCTATAATTTGCGGGGATTGGGAGAGAGAAAGAGAGAATGAATAGAGGTGGTACACATGCATGTATGACATTTAATGAGTGGGAATTTTTCACTCTCACCCTTCCCCATTTCTTTCCAACAAAAAGGTGAAGTAAAATGTGTTGGATGTGTTATGTTATAAGCATACCCAATAATTCTTCATTCTCTCTGATAACAACAAATCGGAATTTTATAAATGATACTTGATCTCGGTTTAGAAGATGATCTTTAAGTGTACATAGAGATGTGTGAGAATATTTTTCTTCAGCTGACTTGTTGATTTTATGAGGATTTTATCTACTATGTGTGTAGGATGCATTTTGTGTGAATTTGGAGTTTACACATCAAAGACTAATATTGTATTTCACATAAATTAAGCATGTTATACCCACATATAATGTAATCATCAATTGTATATATATTTTACTATATAGCTATATTTTATTTATAAAAAGAAAAGAAATATAAAAAATATAAAAATCTAAAAATCTAAAAAGAAAACATAAAATAGAAAACTAAAAATCAAAATACAAAAATATAAAAACAAAAACAAAATAAAAAATAATAGAAATCCAAAAAACCATAAAAAGAAATATAGACAAAAGTCTCACAATTACTTTTGCATGCATTTTTTCCCGATCTATCCAGTTTGCTCCTTATGTTCGACACTCTACACCTACTTGCACACTATCTACGTCTTGTTGTAGAGTTAAATAAAATAAATTTTAACTCTACATTTATTTTCATTGCTTGATTATTTGTTGTGGGTTAATTGTTATCTTAATACAGATTTCGTGTAGTCACCTCGACGACTGTGTTCTCACCTTGTGTGGAACATACGATCGCTTGATTTATGCGTTAAACAAATGGTGTCGTTGTTGGGGAGCAACTGCGCTCGTATTGGCATTATTTTGATTGTGATTATTTGTCTTCCTTGTTTATATTTTGCTTTATTTATTTTCTGATTTATTTGATATTATTGTGACTTGTCTAAATCACCCTTTCTTTGTTGTCTTTGTTGCGAGGGACACGAATAGAGGGAGGAGCTCATCTAGGAGCACCTAGGCACCCACGTGAGGTAGTTTGACCTAGCACCAAGGAGGATTTAGATGGAATTTTGAAGACAATTTTTTGTGTATTTATTTTAGCATTTATTTTTGTAATTTAAGTGAGAGAGAGACCTTATAACTTGTAATATTTTAGGACTCTACCGCACTTCACACTTCACGAGGTCCAGTGCCCGAGGGATTTTCCCTTTGGGGCCTCGTCGGATTTTTCGTGGTTTTCATCACCTTTTTTCATTTGTTTTCTGATTTTTGTTTTCATTACTTTGTGTAATTGAGCCCTTATTGTAGGATTGCTTGTCGATATATTAAGGCCAAACACATAATACCATTGCATGTAACTGTAGACTCGTTTGGACTTAGTCAAATCTGAAAATTGCTATTTATTTGGATTTGAGATCGAGCGCCGAGAGAAGTGCTATACAACACTTGCAGGATCCATAGTGGCGGACACCGATGCACTTCAGAGATCGGACTTTTGGATCTCACTTTTAGATAGTTAGCATTTTGTCCTTCACGCTAATAACAATTTCTATACCTAGAGTGATTTCATCAATTGCATTGCATATAGTGTAGGTTTCAATTTTTATGAGCATCCTTGCATGTAGAGGTATAGAGGTAAGATGAGCATTTCTCTTTAGCATTCACCGTCATTTTTGCTTACATTGCTTTTCCGAATATCTACCTTTGATTTTGATTACCTAGTGAAGGATATTGAGGATCCTCAAGCGCATCACGGAAGCGTGACTATCGCATCTTATGCGATCGGGGCGATTAGTCGCACAACTCGCAAGGTGCAGCGGAATTTAAAAAATTTTAAAACATATGATGAAACCACATGATCACAAGAACGTTTCTTGGATCGTTTCATCAAACCACAAAGTATTAGAAATACCTCTCGAAGCGTGGTTGTGATCACAAGATCTCTAAAGCAAGAGATCCTCCTATCTCAAGTCCGATCCACGAAGACAGCACTTGCGGGCGCGATGATGAGACGCGTGACTCCCGCTATCCTCGATGAAGATACAAGCCTCGAATCCCCTGATTTCATCCAACGAAATCCGTCGTCTTCCTCTAGAGCAAGTGGCCCCAAAGAAAATGGAGATCCTCGAGTAGTCGAAGGTGAAGGCGAGAAGGTCTCTCTCAACACATAAGATGGATGGCCACCTTAGAGAGAGAGGACATCGAGAATGATAGAGAGAGAGAGAGTAAGCATGTACTCTTGTGTGTTCTTGATCTTCTCCAAAGGGCCAGGGTTGTCCACCTTATATATTAGTTTGGGATCCAATGGATCTCAATCCATGGCATACATAGATCCAACGGCTAGGTTGATCCATGTGTTAATCAACGACCATGATTATTGTTGGTTAAAAACCAACAATAATTAATTTATATCAAATTAATATATGTTGTATTATTATCAACACAATTTAATTTAACATAAATTAATTATTAAGAGATATCAAGATAACAAAAAAAGAGAGACAACAAATCATCCCTAAAAAATAGGGGGCGTCACCTATGACTAAGTCATTAGTGACGCCGCCCCTTTTTGGTGGTGATTTGTCTCCTTTTTATTTTATCCTATTATTTCTTAATAAATTGCAATAACTTATATTGCAATAATATCCAACAAATTAATTCCAAATTAATTTGTGAATATTTCAATCATGCCATTGAAAAATATGTGAATCATATTCACAACCCAAACTAATTTGTAAATTACATTTCCAATTAATTAATTAATGTGAATCCAATCCACATTAATAATTAACAAATGCTATTTACAAAATTTCTCTCTCTCTCTCTCTGTTATATATTATAAATCATATTTACAATATACACAGATACTATGGATAGCACTATCCACGATCTGCTTTTCCTTGATAACTAAATCTCATTTAATTATCTTGGACAATCATTCTTACAATATGAATCTTATTCATATTATACTTGATAATTAAATCTCATTTAATCATCAAGACCTTATTGCTTGGATACAAAATTCATCATAGGAATTATTCATGAACTCCTTCAAGAATAATGTGCTTTCTCCGTAGATACTTGGATATAAGGAAATGGCGATTGTATTGTTCCACGTATAGTGACTTGGATGTTGAGATCTCATCTCAAATCTAGATCTAATTCACCTCCCATAGATGCTTGATTAAATCAAGTTCGTGTACTTAATCTTCACATTGCATTTGCATCACATTCAGATCAATGTTCAGCACTTGGACTAAGATCAAGTTACTTCTCTACTGAGAGGAGTCACTAAAATTCAGACGTGTTTCGTGACTCTCTCGGACTGGAAGCGTCATGGTTATACAATCGTTTATGATCACATCACCCTCAGGTATTCCCAATACCTACACATCCTGTACACTGTAAGACCAATGATCAACCTGAAGATGAAGATCAATTTTACACTATCTTCTTCAGGGTTTGATCACCAAGTTTCTCAATCTTGGTCATTGGGATTTGGTATCGATCATATGCTTTCCCAAAGCATATATCATACCTTCAAATTCTTGTCATGCTTCCAAAGCACGACGACCATGCATGGAATTTGATCGGTCCCAATGCCTCATGAGTGAGTTCATGTTTTCCGGTTCATAAGTGAACCTGTATGATCCCTTTGAGAGATCGTATTACTTATATGCCCTTACATGCACACCAGCTCGCCGGTGTATAGACCTTAGTTAGGTCATCAACCTAATGGTCTGCCAAATGTACATACTCAGACATATAGTAACACATCTGTCTCTGGTCAGAGGATGTGTTCCTATGCTGTGATAACATTCAACATAGGACTTTGGTTATGTCAATCTCGCTAAGTCAACCCTTTGACCTAACTAATCTGACACCTCCGAATCACTATTCCCATGCAGAGGACCTGCATCAAGAGGTCGGTCAGATATCAGCCTATGTGAGAAAGGATTGCCATCTCCTACTCAGGCTGGAGATCATCTCTTAATAATCATTTGACGGTGCTTGATGAGTCCTCTATCTAACTCATTAGATATTCATCCAAACACCAACCTCTATGATTCATTTAATGAATCAACAACTATATGATTATCAAGACGGCCATGGTACATAACCCTAATTGTACAGCGGAACCTTATAGTGTATTCATTCACTTAATCTCAGAAAGGGAGTGAACAATCAATAACTTTTATTGATAAAACATATTTATTACAATAACATTTATTGTAAGAATGGTTTGCCTCGGGCTCACATGGCTAACAATCTCCCACTAGCCCTCAGAACCATTTAGGAACAGTCCTTAAACCCATACTCATAACATGCTGGTCGAAAACCTTCCGCGTCAGAGGTTTGGTAAGAGGATCAGCAACGTTGTCGGCAGAGGCCACCTTGGTGATGATGATATCACCATGGTTTTGAATCTCCCGAATGATGTGGTATTTCCTTTCCACATGCTTGCTCTTTTGATGCCATCTGGGTTCCTTTGCTTGGGCAATGGCTCCCATGTTATCGCAGAGTAACGAGATGGGAGTATCAGAGGAAACTATGCCAAGCTCCAAGATGAAATTGCGCAACCACACCGCCTCCTTTGCAGCATTCGATGCAGCGATGTATTCAGCTTCTGTTGTTGAATCCGTCGTAGTGTCCTACTTCTTGCTTCTCCAGCTCACAACACCACCGTTCAACAGGAATACAAACCCTGATGTCGACTTTCAATCATCAATATCCGACTAGAAGCCTGAATCTGTATATCCCAAGACTTGAAGATCACCATCTCCATAGACCAAGATGTAATCTTGCGTCCGTCTTAGATATTTGAATATGTTCTTTACTGCATTCTAATGTTGCTCTCCATAGCAAGATTGGTAACGACTTACCACTCCCACTGCATGGCAGATGTCTAGCCTAGTACACATCATGGCATACATTAAGCTTCCTACAGCTGATGCATAGGGGCATCCAGCCATGGCCTTCTTTTCCTCAACATTTTGAGGAGCCATCCCTTTAGATAGATGGATACCATGTCTTAAGGGGAGGAATCCTTTCTTGGAACTATCCATGCGGAATCGTTCAAGAATCTTCTTAATGTATCCATGTTGTGATAATCCCAATATCCTCTTTTCTCGGTTTCTGAACAACTTCGGGCCTAAGATGTAAGAGGCTTCTCCAAGATCTTTCATCTCGAAGGTATGAGATAGCCAAATCTTCACACTGGTCATCATTCATGTATCATTCCCAATGATAAGGATATCATCTACGTAAAGCACGATGAACACAATGGCGCTCCCACTAAGCTTCTTGTCCACACAAGGTTCATCAAGATTCTGCACAAAATCATAACTTTTTATGGTTTCGTCAAATCTGATGTTCCAGCTATGTTGTTTGAGC
Source organism: Ottelia alismoides (assembly GCA_037367405.1). Lineage (NCBI taxonomy): Eukaryota > Viridiplantae > Streptophyta > Magnoliopsida > Alismatales > Hydrocharitaceae > Ottelia > Ottelia alismoides. Next base: position 184,678 of record JAZKJV010008203.1, on the reverse strand, counting down.
CCATAGATGGATTTCTTTAGCTTGCATACTTTTCCATCCTCAACTATGAAGCCCTGGGGTTGCTCCATATAGATATCCTCCTCGAGGTATCCATTGAGGAAAGCTATCTTGATGTCCATCTGCCAGATGTCGTAGTCAAGAGATGCAGCTATAGCTAGCAGTGTCCTGATGGACTTAAGCATAGCCATAGGAGAGAACGTCTCATCGTAGTTGATGCCTTCTCTCTGTGTGTAGCCCTTGGCTACGAGCCGTGCCTTGAAAGTCTCTACTTTCCCATCAGGTCTCCTTTTTCTCTTGAAGATCCATTTACTCCCAATGGGTTTCACCCCTTTAGGTGGATCCTCTAGGGTCCATACACCATTCTTATGCATGGAGTCAATCTCTGACTTCATTGCTAGCATCCATATATCCATGTCATGATCCGTGAGTGCTTCATCAAATGAAGCAGGATCATTATCAGTTTCACTTGACACATGGAATCCATACCTTTCAGGTGGTTCAACCACCCTCGAACTCCTTCAAAGAGGTATGGGTGTTTCATCTTCATTTATCTCTTCAGTTTCTAGTTCAGGAATCTCAGAATCCTCGGGGGATTCAATGAGTGCCTCTACTTCATTTTTGTATTGACTTTTAATGAAATCATCCTCCAGAAATTTCACATCTCTAGAGACAAAAACCTTTTGGGTCTCAGGGTCATAAAGTTGATATTCAATACCATCTTTAACATACCCAATGAAGTAACACTCACAAGTGAGAGATTCTAGCTTACTTGCGTCCACATTCTTCGCATGGACCAAGCAACCCCAAACCCTCAAGTAATTAACACTAGGTTTGGTTCCATACCAGAGCTCATGAAGAGTCTTAGGCACAAATTTGCTAGGAATCTTATTCAGGATATATATTGCAGTCTCTACTGCATATCCCCAGAAACTAAGAGGTAAACTTGCTTTTCTCATCATTGAACGGACCATGTTCATGATGGTCATGTTGCGTCTTTCAGCAACACCATTAAGTTGGGGAGTTCCGGGGGGAGTGAGATTGGAGACAATTCCATTCTCTTTAAGATATCCATTGAATTCATCTGAGAGGTACTCGCCACCTTGGTCAGTTTCAGATTTATGATGTAGTAGGAAGATAAACCCGTATCGCGAATGGTCATCGATAAATGTCAAATAATATCGAAATCCTTTTCGGGTCGCGGTACTGAAGGGACCACATACATCAGTATGTATTAGGTCAAGAATACCTTTGCATCTCGTAACCTTGTTACGGAAAGGCATCCTGGTCATTTTACCTTGAATGCAATGTTCATAGGTAGGTAAAGATTGGACCTATAGAAAATCTAAGGGTCCATCCTTTATCAATCTATTGATCCTATCAACGGATAAATGATCTAGCCTTTGATGCCAAATCATATTCAAATGATTTCCATTCACCCTGGATCTTTTAGGGTTTTTAATTGTAGTGACATTCATGACACATTCATCAATGCACAATTCATAGAGTCCACCAGAAGTCAAAACACCATCCGCAATAAATTTATCATATTGATTAATGAGTAACTTATTACAGAAAAGGAAGGAATATCCATGTCTAACAAGCTTAGATACAAATATCAAATTCCTCCTGACTTCAGGTACATAAAGACACTCTTTAAGTACTAAGACTCGACCACTAGATAACGATAGTCGACAGGTCCCAATGGCGAGTGTTGCAACGCTTGCATCAGATCCCATCTGGATGACTATCTCCCCTTGCTTCAGATTCCTAGTTTCCTGAAACAAATGCAACGAATTGCATATATGAACAGAAGCACCAGAATCTACAACCCAACTTCCTTCTCATCCAACAAGAAAGCTATTTCAATGATGAAAGTAGATTTCATACCTGCTGGGGCTTTACCTTTGTCGACTGACTTCAGGTACTCTGGGTAGTTATGCCGCCAGTTCCCCGGCTTCTTGTAGTGGTGACAGACATCAGTCTTCTTTGATGTCATTAACGTGGAAGCACTGGAAGATGAACCAACTCCTTGATTCTTCTTCTTTCTATTCTGGGGCGAGCCCTTCCAAGAACCTTGCTTCCGACCGCGCTTTCCTTTTACTTGTGCAACCATTGCACTAGCAGAGGGGTCGTCCTTCTTCATTATATCTTCTGCATACTTTAATGCAGCTAACAACCCAACGTTACTGAAATAAACTTTGCTCATGTGATATGACACGACAAAGTTGTTGAAAGACTTAGGGAGCGATAGGAGAATAAAATCACCCTGCATATCAGCATCCATGAAGGCTCCCAAGGTTTCCAATTCAGAGAGGTACCCAAACACTTTGAGTACGTGTTCTCTAACAGAGGTCCCTTCCTGCATCTTGCAGTGAATAAGCTCTTTCATCACATTATAACGTTGTGTGCAGTTTATGTCATCGAACATCTCTTTCAGATTCAGCATGATTTCTTGGCATTGGTTCATTTCCACATGCTACTTCTGAAGCACATTGGACAATGAGCCAAGGATACAACACCTTGCCAAGTTATGATCTTCATCATATATCCCATTAAAAGTTTTATCTTCCGGAGTTAGAGGGTCTGCTATCTTGTCCTTGGTCAGCACATAAGAGATGCGCTCCGCAGATAGGACAAGATCCAAATTTCGGATCCAATCCGAATAATTTGGTCCGGTCAACTTATTGACCTCTAGGAACCTGCTCAGTGGGTTCATGGACTTCATTTTCTGAAATTAAGAATGCACTATATTAGAATATATAAATAATTATATATCCAATTTTAAAACATTTGATTAAGGCATTTTAAATCAAATTTGTCTCGCTATATCTACTATGAAAGATTATTCCCTAATCGTCTTTCAAAGTAAGAGATATACTTACCGCTATATCTCAAGCAAGATCTGGGATCTCCTCCCTATCTTTATCACATCCCAATAATATGAGAACCTGTGACTCGAATAAAGAGAAGCGGGAACACATTCTGCCTTGCAAGTCCAACTTGCATTTCCCAATTCGGTCTTTAACACCCGGGCCCACCACCCCTAAGATGATGTTGACCCGTTGCTAATTGAACCAACCGTCAATAGGCTTAATACTCGCTATACACAATCTAATATCGCCCCAATAATATGAGGACCCGATATTGGGGTCACTACTTATACGGCCTTACTCTTTCGAGAAGCAAAGAACCCGATCCAAATAATTATATATTGGATCTGTCACTTCGGACAGGCGTCTCCTATATATAACTTTTGACGACGAAATTCTTTGCCTTGACAGGAGACCATGGATGTCACTTATGTGATCCTCCACCTCTTATTCAAATTGAAATAATTAATTATCGTGAATCATATTCACATAATTAATTCTTCCAAGGAAAATACACATCTATTCATAAATAGAGTGTTTTAATAGGATATAATTAATTTAATCACATTAAATTAATTATCAATCCAATTTTCCATCAACAAACTTTGAATTTTACTTGAATAGTAGGTATAATCTCAAAGTACGTATTATTTCTAATTTTAATAATTAGAAAAAATACACTTTGATTTCTCTGACATTATCGAGTCCCTACCCGATGTCATGGCCAGTACTGACAAGAGTGGGACGGACCACATACATTGCAACCTGTTACACCAATGCTCTCCGACTAGACACCATATCCACCTCAGGGAAGGATAATGCCAGATAGATCATCATGTACTTTGAGATGCTCATCGGTCTTTCAACCGAAATTATACCATATGATATACATCAAAATAATTTTGATTATATTATGAGGAGATTTGATAAACAAATCCCCTATCCTATTCAAGCAAGAGGGTTTTACATGTAAAAGTTGTCCTACAACTATTGTAGGATGACCTAGGGTTTTGTATGCAAACAATGTTTGTTGATGATTTCATATTAACTAATGATCAAGATCAACTATCTTATCATTATGGTTAGTGGGATGTCATTCAAGGAAACGATTATCATCTCTAAATATTTCGCAAATACTTATCAATAATCATTCAGAAATTAACAATTAATTTTCATCAAATTAATTTGAATGACTATCACAAGGTTCTTGATCAAGTTTGTCAATTTCCAGTAGTGGCCTCTAATCACTAAAATTAACTTATCTTGATCAATTTAAATCCAAAATTCGCAAAATTAGTTATCTAAGATTGCCAACTTGATTTACAACAGAACCTAAGTGATATTTCACGCATGTCAAGGTGCATCAAAACAGTAATTAACTTATTAATCATGTTCAGATTTGTTGTTCCCGTAACAGTGAATACATGCTTATTCAAAAGGCCATATCTTGAGAAAATGAAATCCAAATTTCGTAAACTCAGAACCTATGATTTCCTTATTTAATGGGAAATAGAATTAAATTGAATATTTTGTGTTTAAACAATTTAAACGGTGCTGAAAAAATCCAATTACACAGAGGTGCAAAAATTAAAATGCGATAAAACTTTCGCGACCCTCTCAAACCCAAGTCGTCCTAGGTCTATGGATCGTATCCAAAACCTTTTCCGACCTAAGGCTATGATACCACTTGAAGAATATTGAGGATCCTCAAGCGCATCACAGAAGTGTGACGTTCGCATCTTATGCGATCGGGGCGACTAGTCGCAAGGTGCAGCGGAATTTAAAATTTTTTAAAACATATGATGAAACCACATGATCACAAGAATATTTCTTGGATCGTTTCATCAAACCACAAAGTATTAGAAAAACCTCTCGAAGCGTAGTTGCGATCACGAGATCTCTAAAGCAAGAGATCCTCTTGTCTCAAGTCTGATCCACGAAGACATCACTTGCGGGTGCGATGATGAGACGTGTTTGACTCCCGCAATCCTCAATGAAGATCCAAGCCTAGAATCCCCTGATTTTGTCCAACGAAATCCGTCGTATTTCTCCAGAGCAAGCAGCCCCAAAGAAGATGGAGATCCTCGAGTAGTCGAAGGTGAAGGCGAGAAGGTCTCTCTCAACATATAAGATGGACGACCACCTTAGAGAGAGAGAGGACGGCGAAAATGATAGAGAGAGAGTAAGCGTGTACTCTTGTGTGTTCTTGATCTTCTCCAAAGGGCTAGGGTTTCCCTCCTTATATATTAGTTTGGGATCCAATGGATCTCAATCCATGGCATACATAGATCCAACGGCTAGGTTGATCCATATGTTAATCAACGACCATGATTGTTGTTGGTTAAAAACAAACAATCACTAATTTTTATCAAATTAAATATATGTTGTATTATTATCAACACAATTTACTTTAACATAAATTAATTATTAAGAGATAACAAGATAACAAAAAAAGAGAGACAACAAATCATCCCTAAAAAATAGGGGGAGTCACCTATGACTAAGTCAATGGTGACGCCACCCCTTTTTGGTGGTGATTTGTCTCCTTTTTATTTTATCCTATTATTTCTTAATAAATTTCAATAACTTTTATTGCAATAATATTTACCAAATTAATTCCAAAATAATTTGTGAATATTTCAATCATGCCATTGAAAAATATGTGAATCATATTCACAACCCAAACTAATTTGTAAATTACATTTCCAATTAATTAATTAATGTGAATTCAATCCACATTAATAATTAACAAATGCTATTTACAAAATTTCTCTCTCTCTCTGTTATATATTATAAATCACATTTACAATATACACAGATATTATGGATAGCACTATTCACAATCTGCTTTTCCTTGATAACTTAATCTCATTTAATTATCTTGGACAATCATTCTCACAATATGAATCTTATTCATATTATACTTGATAATTAAATCTCATTTAATCATCAATACCTTCTTGCTTGGATACAAAATTTATCATAGGAATTATTCATGAACTCCTTCAAGAATAATGTGCTTTCTCCGCAGATACTTGGAGATATAGACATGGCGATTGTATTGTTCCACGTATAGTGACTTTGATGTTGAGATCTCATCTCAAATCCAAATCTAATGGACCTCCCATAGATGCTTGATTAAATCAAGTCCGTATACTTAATCTTCACATTGCATCTGAATCACATTCAGATCAATGTCCAACATTTGGACTAAGATCAAGTTACTTCTCTACTGAGAAGAGTCACTAAAATACAGACCTGTTTCATCACTCCCTCGGACTGGAAGCGTCATGGTTATACAATCTTTTATGATCACATCACCCTCAGGTATTCCCAATACCTACACATCCTGCATACTGGAAGACCAATGATCAACCTGAAGATGAAGATCAATTTTACACTGTCTTCTTCAGGGTTTGATCACCAAGTTTCTCAATCTTGGTCATTGGGATTTGGTATCGATCATATGCTTTCCCAAAGCATTTATCATACCTTCAAATTCTTGTCATGCTTCCAAAGCACGACGACCATACAAGGAATTTGATCAGTCCCAATACCTCATGAGTGAGCTCATGTCTTCTGATTCATAAGTGAACCTGTATGATCCCTTTGAGAGATCGTATTACTCATATGCCCTTACATGCACACCAACTCGCTGGTGTATAGACCTTGGCTAGGTCATCAACATAATGATCTGCCAAATGTACATACTCAGACGTATAATAACACATCTGTCTCCGGTCAGGGGATGTGTGCCTATGTTGTGACAGCATTCAACATAGGACTTTGGTTATCTCGATCTCACTAAGTCAACCCTTTGACCTAACTAATCTGACACCTCAGAATCACTATTCCCATGCAAAGGACCTACATCAAGAGGTCGGTCAGATATCAGCCTATGTGAGAAAGGATTGCCATCTCCTACTCAGGCTGGAGATCATCTCTTAATAATCATTTGACGGTGCTTGATGAGTTCTCTATCTAACTCATTAGATATTCATCTAAACACCAGCCTCTATGATTCATTTAATGAATCTACAGCTATATGATTATCAAGACGACCATGGTACATAACCCTAATTGTACAGAGGGACCTTATAGTGTATTCATTCACTTAAACTCAGAAAGGGAGTGAACAATCAATAACTTTTATTGATAAAACATATTTATTACAATAACATTTATTGTAAGAATGGTTCGCCTGGAGCTCACATGGCTAACACCTAGGTGCTAAGAAAAATTGACTCCTCGATAGTCGCATGCATTTCTTATTAAAAATCCAAAAAAAGAGATAACAATAAAATTGGGACTATTACTATTACTTGACCCTAAAAAAGATGAAAAATAAAAATATTTATCTTGGGGCGAGTAATCCCCTCATTATCTTCGATTTACATTGCTCGCGTGCACACTAAGGTTAGCGCCCAAATCCTATCAGCCAACCTAAGTGTTTGTAAAATTTTTTGACTTATCACCTAACTCTAAAACAAACAAGATAAAAAGATCGTACTTTTGCGGTCTTTATCGAGTCGAGTAGGTGAATTGAGGGGTTAGTTTTGTGTGTGTTTGTTTGTGATTACTTGTGTGCATTCTAGATCGTCTCTACGCATTTGCACCATTTTTTCACTTCTCTTGACTTGACCGTCGTGCTCTCTCAATTATTTTCCTTCTGTTTCGAGATGACCGACTGGAGCGTTTTCTATTTAGACATTGTGGATCCTTCGTACCCTCCAACCGGTCCACCTCCCTTTCTCCGGTAGAATTTTCTTCTGATTTTTGTACATATCCAGCTCAGCCACAGTATAAGACCTCAGACTTTTATCCACCTCCACCTTCACATTTTCCACCTTCACATCCACCCGAACTGATATGTTGGAGTCACCTCTCATGATGTCCCCACTTGAGACCTTGTCCTAGTTCATGGAGCATATGAATTCAAGGATTGACAACCTCACTTGCCTAAATAAGAGTCGTATTGATGCTTCACGATATGATGATTTAGACTTGATTGAGGATTCCCATGAGTGCTTGCAATCGCCAAAAATACAAAAAAAGAGAAGAATTCAAAAATCCAAAAAGAAATCGGGAGACACATTGTTGATTCAGACTGTGAGGAGAGAGCTCCAATGCCAGATCATTTACCCACACATCCATTCACATATAGTCCCATCCTTGACCTTGAGGATGACAATTTACAGGCTGGTCTTCGTCATCCTCGTGTAGATGATGATTCTGATCTCCTCCCTTGTATGGAGAAGATCCAAAAATTCAAAAAATATTGACTGAACCCGAATTGGTGGCCCCTATTCATGAGATCATTAAAGCCCCACTTCACCAGACCATGACCCAATTATCTGCTCTTTTTTCCAAGAAGAGAAAGAAGAAGAGCAGATATGAGCATCATATCTTGACAATGGCCACTGCCCACACCATCGCACACCGTTGAATCTCTAGAGAAAGGGACACTGCTACACCTTTCATTAGTTGCACAATCTCTGACCATGTGATTACACTCTCCTTGACGATTGTGCTTCAATTAGCATATTACCCTTCTCGTTGGTACAGTCTCTTCACTTAGGGCCTCTTAAGAAAACCAAGTTGATAGTTTAATTTATTGATAGATCTATTAAGAGGTCGAAGGGTATCCTTGAAAATGTCGTCATTTCGATTCAGAGCATGAGCTACACCGTTGATTTCGTTGTATTGCCCATGGAGACCTCTACTGGGGAGCACTCTCCAGTCATCATGGGACAACCTTTTCTCACATCTGCAAGAGTCGTTATTGACTATGAATCAGTAGAGATTTGCTTCTATCCTGTTGATGAGAGCGAAGTGATCATCACTGCACCCACTGCCGACCAGAGAACTGCATCTGATGCGACTTCGCCTATCTTAGCTGACCTCGAGGTCTATGACCTTGATGAGACGATCAGAGACTTTTGTTGCATGTTGGATTCCACTAAGACCTGAGAATTCCTCCCATGGAGGAAGACTCAGAAAGCATAGACCCCGGAGTTCCTTCTTCTGGTGTTTGGCAATGTGTTGATGACATCCGTGGGATTTACACGATTGACACATTTGAGCAGAGGATAGACCTTAATGAGACAAAGGCCGAATTTGATCTTGTTGCTTTTATCCATGAATTCAGGCCTTTTGATGAGAATGATGATCTGGCTGAGACTGTAGAGGACGAACACGATTCGACTACTTCCACAGATGAGTTCGTTCCTTTTGGTTTTGACCTAGTAGAAACCTCGTAGTACGACCTTGACTCTACTTCATCCGATGAAGAGTTCGTCCCTTTTCACTTCGACATCTATGAGACACCCAAGGCCGGACTTAGCCACACTACTTCCATTGACCTGTCTGTGCCTTTACGCCCAAGGATCACTGAGGATCTTCACCAGGCCGATCCTGATCGGCACATGTCTACTGAGGACCCTGATTTTGACCTGCATCTTGTCAGACGCATTCCTTAGCGGTCCCACAAGAAGGTTCGCTTTCTACCTTCTTGACCTCTGTACATCCATCTCTCTTGTATATTCTCTTTCGTTTTCTTCTATCCTTCTCTCGTTTCCCTCATCCACCCCATTCTCGTGTGTGCCTTGCTTAGGACATACTTTGTCCTAATTATAGGGGGCTGGACAAGCTGAGTGTTCATTCTTTGTTCGGTTTCATCACTTTTATCATTGCCTATACTTAGGGCTCTTTTACCGTAGGTAAAGGGGGAGTGATGTGTGCATCCTCTTCGATCTCTTCTTCCATCTTCATCTCTCTTTTCTTCTTTTCTTCTTTTCCTTTTCATTTTTCTTTTTATCGAAAAGGTGCCGCCCCTTGTTGTCAGTATTCTATACTTAGGACGTACTTTGTCCTGAGTATAGGGGGTGTGCACCCCGATTCTTTCATTCTTTGGTCCACTCCATTGTCTCCTCTTCTTGTCTATACTTAGGGATATCTTACCCTAATTATATGGGGAGACAGCCTGAGTACGATCTGTTCATTCCCACCCTTGACCCTCCTTGCTTTGTGTACAGATTGCTATACTTAAGATAATTTGATCCTAAGTATAGGGGGATGGTCGCCTTCTCATTTGTTTATTCATTTCCGTAATCGTTTATTCTTTAGACTTTTCTATACTCAGTATGAGTTATGTCTTCTCTTTTTCTCTCTGATATATGAGGATATACCTCAAGCTAAGTATAGGGGGCCGTATATACTTCGTATATACGTTAGCCATAACTCGTACTATCGTATTTTTAAATAATAAATATGGCTAAAAACATTAGTTAATTCATTAAAATCATTTAATAAAAAGATTTTAATTATTCCTCAAATTCTTTTCATATTTACTGATTAATAAATCGGATAAAAATATTTTTTGCAAATTATTTGAAAATAGTTTGAAAATATTTTTGAAAAATCTATTTGAAAAATCTTTTGAAAACTATTTGGAAAACATTTTGTTCAGTATTTTCGACCCTCGTAAAAACATTTTGTTTGTAAAACTATTTTCTCAGTGTGAAATAAAAATGTTTGAAAAATGGTTTGCAAATAATTTGGAAAATGGTTGCAAAAATATTTTGAAAAATCTATATACGGTTGAAAACCTTTGAAAATGATTTTCAAATGCGTGTAAAGGTTTCTAAAATTATTTGCAAAAATTATTTTGGACTTTTGTTTTCAAAATGGTATGTAAAATGATTTTCAAACAAGTTTGAGGTATATATACATCACACTAAAATTCTTTATATATATATATATATATGATCATTTATCCCTGGTAAATTCTTAAAAATTCCAACTCACGTAAATACAAAAAGCATCCTCCTTTAAATATTTGTACCTAGTTTTTATCCAAAATCTTTTGTTTTCAAAAATCACAAAAACATTTGCAAAATCTAAAATACCAAAAACATTTGCAAAACCTTTTTGGAAAACACCAAAAAATGCATATGCATCATCTTTTTCAAAAATCCATAAAAATTCAAAACTTTGAAAATTGCATCAAAAAATATTTTCTGCATTCTGCATAACATTTGCATAGCATTCGCAATTTTCTTATTGTGTTTGATAATTGAACAAGTCTGAGTAAAATATGAAGATAGGAGCTTGGTTGGACCATAAATCTACCTAATAACAGGAACCTTATAGGAGTTGGAATTGAGGTACTTCGGGTCTAGTTGACTTAATTCTTTGAGAATAACGAGTCTTGGTTCAATAGATTCTTGACTGCCTAAGTAGAGTACTTTAAAGCACACGCATGGCTCTTTCTTATAATGACCTAACTTGGACACCTGCACCTTTCACTTGTCTCAACTCAGTTGGAGTGGTGAGGGGATTAGATTTGCTGATATGAAATGCACACAAGTGGAAACATTTGTCCTCTTCTAGGGAGGGAAGTGCACCCCAACTTGTCCAATAGCAGAGATATCTAAAAATTGGAGAGTGCGGGTTGCAATAATGCTTCAAAAGTGGGATAGTCTACTGGCTCAAGAGGGAAAACTCCTTATGTAAATGTTGTTGTATATAAGTATTTCAAAAAAACAAGCAAAAACTCCAAAAAAGTGGGCATGCCTGTTTGAAAATAAAAATGCATGCCGGAGTGTATATATTAGTATAGTCAATAAGCAAGCTTGAGCTTCAAAGTCAAATCATGTGAGCCTACAGCTGGATGATTTGACTACATTGGTATTTCATCCTAGGATAGGTAGCTACACTGGCCGCCGTCCATTCTTCTCTTCACCCCCTCCTCTTGAGCTGGTTGTCACTTGAACTTAGAAGGGAATACCCCGCTCCTTGAGGAATTCGTTGCTGGATAGGGGAACCACTAGATTGTCAAGCTGGAGAAGTCAGTCTCTTTGTCATTTAAGTTGTGGAGAGCCACTATCACATATATTGTACGAGTCAGATTCTAGTCGTAAGGGTTTGCATATGAGTTGCAGCATTCTGACATGGCTATTGAGGAGACTTGAGCAAGGTTTTGGGATTCTCAAAGGCTATTGGATTTCAAATCCGATTCCCAATAAGGTTCTGCCTGCATTAAAATTCCAATGGTCCGACCTAATCTCCAAACGTTGATTTTATGAAGACAAGTTTGATAATTAAACTTAATCCACCTTTCTTCTTTTTCTTTTCTTTGTTTTTCTTTTCTGCACTTATTACATAAGTGTTTGCTAAGGATTAGCAAAGGCAAGTATCGAGGGGTGATGAATCTCTTTTGGTCTTAAAAACCTAGTAAATGCATGTAAATACCATTAATTTGCATAATTTAACCTTCATGCATTATTATATAAAGTGTGCGTAATATGTTATTTTTAATGTCAAAATTATAGAATAAAGAAAAGAAAAGAACAAGAATAAAATATGGAATATGATCCTAAACTGCGAGACCTAGGCATCTCGATGACTAGATCGACAAGGAATAAAGTAGGGGGAGATAAGGGCCAATAATACAATAAAATCCCTTTTATATATTCATTCTTTATTCATTTTTGGGACCTATTTTCCCCCCATTTTTACACCTTAAATAAAGAAACTTTGTACATGAAAGTTGTAGATAATAAAATATAGAAAAAACATAAAATTGAGCTTTATACAAAAACAATATACAAAATAAAAGTTACTCTAAATAAAATTCCAAAATCCCAACTTCCTATAACAATATCTCTCAAATAAAAACTCAAAGTATATCAAAACTACTTTAATTGTTTATAGCTTTTAATGAGCTATTTTATGAAGGTGGTTTCATATTTTTTGGAGTTAAGGTGTGAAAGTTAGGTTTTGGACTCTTATTGTATAATATACCCGATTAAAATAATCATTTTATTCATTATTCATTATTTTTTATAATTTTTATATTCTTATAATTCTGTAAATATTATTTATAATACATGTACATATTAAAACCGGAATAAACATAAATAAAAAACCAGAATACAATACTCATATAAAATACATAGATAAAATGCATAGACTTATACATATATATTTAATATACCTATTTTTTAATTGCATATATTATATCAAAAAATGTAATAAAAATATATTTAAGTATCTAAAAAGAAGTTATAATTTTCTAAAATAATAAATTTAAATAATAAAATCAAAAATACAAATTAAAAATAAAAGACTCAAAACATAGATGAATATACCTATATTCTAACCTTAAAAAATAACTTATAATTGTATACCTCTAAAAAATAAATAAATATCATAATAAAATAATTTAGAAAATAAGAAATATTTTTTATGTTATAACTTATAATTAATAAAATCATTTATTGATTCTTTTTTATTTTTTTATTTTTTTTCAAGCTTCTTTTTCCTGGTTGGTCCACGTGGACCAACTAGGTGGTCGGGAGGGTTGTCCTCGGTCAACTCCTCTGACCCGCCCAGTAGCCTTGTCAAAACTCGTTCCTAGCACATTTCTCGATCTCCCCTCCCCCTCGATACATCAATCGAGGGGATGTTGACTCTTTGTGAGACTTGCTCATTGTACATCCTCCATCAACGCCGATCCCTCTCCTAGGGCAGTGCGACTTTGATTCGATCAATCTCCCTCATTCTTCCCACCACCATCGACCACTTTTACATATGCCCATCCTACCTTCCTTCTCTGTTTTAACCCTTTTAGACCCTATTTTGGCCCACCCTCTCATGTGCTGCGGATAGAGGAGGGTGACAGGCTCCTCTCTAGCCCCTTGGGAGCGAGCTCAAGCGTGTTTTCAAGTGCTTCCACCATCTTCGTCGCCTTGCCGGCATTGTTGTCAATATCTCCTCGTCCAAGTCGGTGAGGTAATCTTTTTCTTGCATTTTTAGCTTATTTTTAATTGTAGGTTTCATTCTTGCTTTCGTTTCATATTTTAATTGTGTGTTTTAGCCTTAAATCACCCTCACGAAGTTCACCGGAGCTAGTCTCCAGCGAACCTCACTCACCGAACCCATTATTTCCCCAATGCTCCCAACCACCGCCATCTCTTCCCCCACCTCTTATCCTTCACCTCGAAACACTCCATTCAACTTGCTTCCTCCTGGAGTAGGATCTTGGCTGCTTAACATCCTCCACCTACCAGGGTAGCTCCACCCGTCTCCCTACGCTTCCATCTGCCCCACTACAGGGTCGAGGCAGTTTGCCCTCGACCCTCTTAACCCTTTTTGCAGGTACCTGGGCCATAAGAATGCCTGGAGGGCAATTCTGATCTTGTCGGAGGCACTTGGGGCCTCTCCTCTTCCCTGGCATCGTGTAGGATCTCCAGTGCATCCTGCGCCCTTTTGCCACCCCCAGCAGATAGAGGACCATCATAGGAGGAATTCAAGCCATTTTGGAGATTCAAGTAGCGCCAGAGGAGCAGTTTCTGACCGGAGGAAGTTCGTCTCCCAGGGGCTTCTTCACTGTACATCCTCAGCCCTCCTCCGCCGTCGATCCGAGCCAGTTCTTCTAGACGTGCAGCAGTCGTCTGATCCCCTCGCTTCTCCACCGTTGATCTCATTGTGGGGATCTAATCGCAATAGTCTGAAGCTAAACCGTATCACGCGCTCCTAGCGTGACGCGTGTCAAGTGAACGATCTACCGCTGTTTGATCAAGCTGTTGAGTGGGGGTAAATCTCATCTATACCCCCGTGTTTTTGCATATTTACTATTAGTCATGTAATTATTATAAGTAGTTTAAAACTTTTTATAATATTTGCATAAAGAACCTCGCACTTTTTTATTTGCTTTTTAGTCCTACTTTGAGTCAGCCGACAAACTCTGTGATTTTTTGCAACTAAGCCCTAACCAGTTTAGTTAATTATTGTTTGGTTAGAAATTTTGGAATATAAGTTATAACTTTCTAGAGAAATTGCATGGTGTCCTTAGACTTTTATGCTAATTACATTTATGCCCCGGCTAGTAGTGTAGTTTCTCTTTGTTTTCTTTATTTATTTAAAATATCACTTTTGCTCGAAAAAATTCCAAAAAATAGGATAGGTTTCTGTTAATGTGTTGATTGAAGCTCTCATTTTGCATTCATTTTTAGGCACTTTATATATTTTATAAAAATAAAAAATAGCCTAAAAAGTACATGTCTAGCCTATAAAACCCATAAAAAATATAAAATGTTTGAAAATTTTGAAAAAAAAATAGTTTTCATGTTTGATTATTTATTTTTCAATTTTAGAAATTAAAAACCTTAAAAATTACAAAAGAAAATTCTTAAAAAAATAAAAATCCCCAAAATCTCTCATGAAAATCTATAAAATTCACAAAAACTCTAAAAATAGTATTTTTCATTTTATAATGTTCTATATATTATTAATATTATATTAAAGTGATTTATAAAATTTTGGACTTAATTTTCTATTTTTAATTTCCATATCAATTTTGGGTATTTAATTAAACCCTGATTTAGGGTTTTTTTTGACTTTAAAAATATATAAAAATTAGCAAAAATTCAAAAAAAACATAAAATTAGTAAAAAAATAATTGAAAATGCAAAAATATTTTATTTTCTTTATTTTTAATATTTTTATTAATATATATAGTAGCATATTTTTATATATACTTTACTATATAGCTATATGTATTTATAAAAAGAAAAGAAATATAAAAAATCTAAAAATCTAAAAAGAAAACATAAAATAGATAATTAAAAATCAAAATATAAAATATAAAAACAAAAATAAAATAATAAAAATAATAAAATCTAAAAACCCACAAAAAGAAATATAGACAAAAAGCTCACAATCACTTTTGCATTCATTTTTGCTCGATCTATCTAGTTTGCTCCCTGTGTTCGACACTCTACACATACTTGCACACTATACACATCTTGTTGTAGATTTAAATAAAATAAATTTTAACTCCACATTTATTTCCGTTGCTTGATTATTTGTTGTGGGTTAATTGTTGTCTTAATCTAGATTTCTTGTGGGTCAACTCGATGATTGTGTTCTCGCCTTATGTGGAACATATGACCGCTCGATTTATGGGTTAAACACTAGATCTCTCTTTTGCGTGCTATTCTAGGTTTGTACACATATTTTTTATTTTTCTTTCTTTTCTTTTGTCTCTTATTTTCTATCTATACATATTTGTGGATCTGCTTAGTGCTGAGGAGTGAATACTTAGATTGAGTACCGCATGCTATGAGCAGGATTTTACAAGGCCCGTAGGATCCTATTTGTCAGACACCGAAAGCCCTACAAGATAAAACTTTGGATATTTATCAGAGATTACTTTCTATTGCTCTTCTCATTTTGTGATATTTCCACATTTTAGTTTTAGTGTCTGTATATTTTATTTTCTGCTCCGTTTTATTTTCTTATTATTTTTCGTAACTGTGCTTTGACATATCTTTTGTTTCTCTTTTTCTTGCAAGGGCCCGACGAGCGAGGGTAGAATTTCTAGGAGTGTCGACGCACTCGAGCGAAGTGGAGGCGTCTCATTCTTCATCGAGCGGTTGGAGAGTGTAGGAGCAGAAGATTTGGAGGATTCTTGGAGTAGTTTTTGCACATATATTTTTTGTTTTATTTTAGTCTTTTATTTTCCATTTTGTTTTTTTTATAATTTGTAATAACTTTAAGGCACTTGCGCTTTTTCTATTTTTTTGGACATTAGACTCTTGTGAATTAGGGGTCTATTTCACCAAGTGTCGATGCACTTGGGGGACCTCATCGGTTTTTGCTTTCTCACCTTTTATTTTTATTTCTTTTCTCATGGTTTTCTTATGCTTGAGCCCTTGGTATTAGGTCATATTTTCTTGGCCAAGCAAGGTAATTGATTATGTTCAAAGTCCTAAATAATAATATATGTTCCTATAGTGTAGATCGTAGGATTGGACTTAGTCAAATAAACATGTTCTTGCCCGTTAATAGAAGCTACTACTCGGACGTTACTCTTGCATCATTTAGGTTTGTTTATTTTATGTCTATATTTTTATGGGAGGATAATTTTGCATGTAGATTGTTGGTGTAAGGTACGCATCTTCTATCTCTTGCATGCATCATTAATTTCCATCGCATCGGCTTTACCAATCTCCTCCTTTGTTTTTTCTAACTTAGAAAATAAAGGAGTTGGAAAATTCGTTAGATAACTTTTTTAAAAAATCCAAAAAGTGATAACGAAATAAAAAAATATCTGCTAATCATACTTGACCTAAAACTAAACATAACAATCATATCATCATTGTTTTTTGCAGGTACTTATCTCCAGACAGAGTGGGTGAGGACATTGCCTTAAGGATAGAGCCCAAATCCCTAGACGTGTGTCGTAAGCACATGTACACTACTCCAGTTTATGATCGAGCTACAAGCACTTGCCTCAAACCTTAGAAAAACATTTTGGTGTGCTCTGCCTCATATCTCCCTTTGGGCCTGATATAACCCGACATCCCGAGCAAATGGTTCCATTATTTGGGGAGGTTTGAGGACGTATGCTGGGCGATAGGGAAACATCACCCTATGTGCTTGGTATTAACTAACTTTTTGTAGAATAACTAAACTTAAAATTCAAAAGATAATTGACCTAACTTTCATGGTCTTCACATGTGTTCAGTTGATGAATCGTGGGTTTGTATTTTGTTTGGTTGCTAGTGTAGAGATCCCATTACGCACTTCAAACCTTTTTTTTCTTTTTCTTCTTCATGTTTGACTTTGTATTCTCGCATCTTGCCTCTTGATATTGAAGATGTCAGATTGGAGTATTTTGTGCTCGGACTTTGCGAGATTATCGTTATGCACTCCAGTTCGGTCATTTTCACCTAATTAGGATGATTCTCATCTGGAATTCACTTCTTTATCCACATCCGCTATTCTTTCGCCAATAAATCCCTTATTTGAGTTTGACCCTAATATCAAACTATCATTTGAGACTCCAGGTTTTCTGAGGAATAATTGAGTACCTTGCACTTTTACAGAGACCAAGACTGATTCTGAGGACTCAATGCACCACCAAAGGGAAAGGGCCTAATTACTGAGCAAAAAGAGATAAACTCCACAATGTTGGCATCCATTCAGGCCATCCAATCGCAACTGACTGAGCAGGCCAATATCCAGACATGATTTCGTGATATGATCTTAGAGATGAGGAATGATACATGAGGGAGGAGGGAGGAGGATGAGCAGATGAAAGGAGGTGGTAATGGGGCGTAGGGGGCGATCCAGAGCATCCTAGAGTGAGCCTAAGCCTACACTGAGAGATGCCTATAACCCAGGCATAGGACACACTATGACATGGATTCAGATACTTGTTGTTCATGGGCATTTCGAGCTGAAGTCCACTATTCTTCCATGGCTCATTGTATTCCATGGACACATTCATGAGGGGCGATATATTCACCTCCAGTAGTTTGATTGCATATGCAACACTATCCACTACTCCAACATCTCTTTAGAGGTAGTGAAGATGATAACCTTCCCGTTTAGTCCAATAGACAAGACCTTATATTGGATTAACCATTTGGGAAAGGTTGCCACATACTGGGATGAGTTGAGATCTTCCTTTTTGAGCAAGTATTATCCCCTTGGACACCTCAATCAAATGTGATCGGTGATAGCCAACTTCTCCAAGTTCTCCCTTGAGCCTATTCACGAAGCATGGGAAAATTTCAAAGATTTGACGGAGAAGTGCACCCATCATGATATTTTCAAGACAAACCTAGTGTAGAATTTTTTGGGTGGTTTGATCATGGAAAAACAGAGATTGATAGATGCAGCTTGTGGGGGTCCCACTTCAATAAGGATGAGGATGTTCTTTATCAGATCTTTGAGGAGATGGCAGAGAGTTTAGCATCACTCTCTTCTTCCCATGCTTTCCAAAAGCTTCCTCTTCCTTATTCTACAACACCCCACAAGGTTGCCAACATGACGAAATCTCACGATGTGGATAGGGTGGACAACGTTGATCCGACCATTATTGGAAACCACCTATCCAAATTTGATATAATTGAAAAGCGATCACAAGAAGTTGATAAATTACAAGTGACCAAACGGAGAATGAAGCAGCTAGATAAGCTGGATGAGATTACTCATCATCTGAAGCTTCTTGTTAGTATCATTAGCTCATGCCAGATTCAGAGTGTCGCAATTGATACACCTGCAATGGAGCAGCCAAGCTCATCTACTACTTCAGCACTATAGAGTACCGAAGTACCTTATTCTACGGTCCAACACGCTTACTATGTGCAGACCGCGGATCAGGTCCAACAGTAGTTACTTCAATTGTGTTTGGTGCCATACTACCTGGAGTACTAGTTCATTAATGAATAGTATTCTCTACGTCCACCTTAGACCCATGAGGTAAACGATATTTGGTTTGACCAAGAGCAAACCCAACCCTTCCATCAGAGCAGGGTCAGTTGAGTACTCAGTCGAGTTGGAGGCCCGCTCACCATCTTAAGGGAGGGAGACCAAAGCCTTAGTACCATCAACCTTCACAGCATCACCACTATTCATCTCCATCTCAGTTCCATACTTGGAAACATGGATACCAATAGACGATGCAGCGTGCACAGTATTACTAGCCTTACTACCAGCAATAGCCAACATATTCTAGGCATTACTATTTGCATCATCCTCCTCCTTATACATATCGATAGCAATAGTATTCTTGATACCGGCCTCGGCACTACCAGACTTGACAACCCATTGTTGAGCATCCTGAGGCACCCTCGGTGAACCCAACACCAAAATAGCTAGACATTCTAATGAAGAATATGACTGATTTGACTCAGAGGGTTGATGACCTTACCACGATGGCTGTTCACCTTGTGAATATATCCATTAAATAATAAAAAATCCATAAAAGCCAATCCCATCCACTTTAGACGCAAGGAGCATGTATCCCATGATCCATCTACCCTGAGATATGTATGGCCTTTGATTTTACATGTTTACCTGACGCCATTTCTCTTGGGAGAGGTAGGAGATTGTAGTTGCCTGCACCTAGTTGAGATTGAGTGATCGAGTAGCTGAGAGAGCTACATCGACTATATCATTTTTGCCATTAGCAGAGCAGTGGTCCAGTGTTGCAGAGCCAGAGCATGGAGGAGCATCTTCAACTTCTTCTTCTTCTACACCACCACCACCACCATTATCCAGAAAATACCAAAAAGTGAATAAAGGAATTGTAGTGCTAAGTTAGCTATGAGGAAGAACATACCCATCGCAGAGTCTTCTTCAACACCAATAGACCGAGCAACCCATTTTGTTTTCCCTTTTATTTCTATTTCTACACCTATATTGGATGATACTGTACATATAGATTCTGATTATCCTTTTGTACATGTTGATTATGAGATTAATAAGAGAAATGAGCAATTTGTTTCTCCTGATTCTGTTCCATTTCCATCTGCCTTGAATAAAAGAAATATCCAAAAATTAAAAACAACACTTTCTTATCCTGGAGTGGTAGAGATACTTCGGAACATCATTTTAGAGATGCCACTCCTTAAGTCCATGGAGTACATGCCCACAATTAAAAATGGAATGAAAGAAGCATGTACCAGGAAGAGCCAACCAAAGCATAACATATGCTAGAGAATCGATAAGCATATTTTGACCTAGGCCACAGTTCACGCCATCAGCAACCTCGCACCCAAAATGAAAGATAAGGGATCACCTCACATCCGTTTTTTGATTTTATTATCAAGAGTTTGATCATACTCTTCTTGGTAGAGGATCCTTGATCAATCTTATTCCATCCTTGTTACTCTTCGATCGATCAGGATGATCATTTAGTTTTCTGATAGATCA
Source organism: Ottelia alismoides (assembly GCA_037367405.1). Lineage (NCBI taxonomy): Eukaryota > Viridiplantae > Streptophyta > Magnoliopsida > Alismatales > Hydrocharitaceae > Ottelia > Ottelia alismoides. The sequence continues at coordinate 164,078 of JAZKJV010008203.1, read as the reverse complement.
ATCAAGAGGCCGAGGGGCATTCTAGAGGATTTTATTGTATCAGTGCAAGGTATGAGCTTCCTAGTTGATTTTTTCATTATGCGTATGAATAGACCTGCATTGTTACTCCATACCCTGATCATACTTGGTCAGCCATTCCTACGAATGGGAGAAGTGGTAGTAGATTATGGTACTGGAGAGATCACATTTCACTCTTACTGTGATAAGGTGAAGATTGAGATGATCCTAGATCTGAGGCGATCATTGCCCCCAATAGTAGATGTGAGCCATCATCAGATTCTGAGGACTGTGATTTTCTAGCTGAGATTTAGGACATTGATATGTTTATTTATTTTATGGATACCCGGGAGTTATTTTCCCAAAAGGAACCCTGGAAAGCATAGTTGATTTTTGCTCCCTTGTTGATCATTCTAAGTTGTCAATTGATGGATTGTTTGAGCTATTTTCTAAGGATCACACTAAGTTGTCTGAGGTACATGCTGATGAGACTATTACCGAGTTTCTTGAGACACAGTCTGAGTTATATTTGGAGGTACATACTAAGATTCCTGAGATACTTTCTTCTGAGATTACTAATGGCATACTTCTTGCTGAGATATCTGATATTTTTATCGATGAGTTTGCTATGATCTTTGAGCGTCCTGATGAGCCATCCCTATATGAGAAGAGAGCATTCATTGCTAATCTTTGTGATACACTTCATGTTGAGCCTACAGTAGCCACAACAGACAGTTCACAGAGCGCGGATCATATACCTTATATCAATGTAGTTGCAGAGGTTGTTGTAGAGTAGATTCATACACTACCAGAGCTCAAAGTCTTACCTACATCTCTGAAGTATGCCTTCCTTGCAGGTGCCGCACAGATATTTCATGTCATCATCAGTTCACAGTTGATTGATGATCAGGAATCTCGCTTGCTAGAGGTTCTTGGGAGAAATCACGAGGCTACTGCCTGGAGTATTTCAGAACTCTGTAGGATTAGTCCAACTTTGTGCTCGCATCATATCTACTTAGAGAATGATAGTAGGATGACCTGTCAGTTTCAGCGTTGTTTGAATCATCTCTGGGATGTTGTCATGAAAGAGATCAGGAAATGGTGTGATGATGGTTTCATTTATCCCATTTCGGATTCTAAGTTGGTCAGCTTGTTGCACGTGTTCCCAAAGAAATTCGATATTACAACTGTGACGAACAACATTGGTGAGGAGATTATGACTTGTGTACCTACTTCATGGCGCATCTATGATCCACATACTAGAAGACCTAGAATAAACCCACACTCATGTGATAATCATAAGCTATTTAGATAAATAGCTTCGTAAGATAACTAGTCACTCTATTCCCGAAAGACCATGCCAAGTCCTTTTACATATTTGCATATCTCCTAGTAACAGTGCTCACATCCGATACGAATGTTGCATCTGATGCAACCAATACTCAATTTTGTTAAAACAACTATATAGCGTCTTTGACATTACAATTCAGTAATCGTTATAAACAGTATGTAGTTTCTATTATCCTTACCAGAATACCCTTATTACTAGAGATCTTATCTCCTTAGACTTAGACCCAATCTTAAGTCTTGTATATTATCTTCAGCTCGAACCTTTTAGATCATCATCTATAAAGTCTTAAAGTTCTTGAAGATAAGACTTTGAGTTCACCATCTCAAAAGTCTTATCATCTTTGAAAATATTATTATTACTTTAATCAAATTTTTTATCTCCATGGTAGGATTAGTAACAGTTTACTACTCCCACTGCATGGCAGATATCTGACATTTGTACACATCTATCACACACCAGGCTTCTAATAATCAATGCATAAGGGCAAGCGGCTTTAACATTCATTTCCTCCACTCTTTGAGGTGCTATCCCTTCAGATAGGTTAGTACCATATCTTAGGGGAAGGAATCCTTCCTTGTGGTTTTCCAAAAAAATGGATCATGTCCAAGGTGTACCACTAATGTGACAGTCCCAATACCCTCTTCTCTTTGCTTTTGAACATCTTCAAAACTAAGATCTAAGAGGTATCCTTAAGATCTTTCATCTCAAGGTATGGGACAACTAGATTATAAAACACTTATTATCATCCTTATAACATTCCAAATGATTAGGATTTCATCTGCATTTAGCACGATAAACACAATGACACTCCTACTAAGCTTCATATGGTTCATCGCGATTTTGTAAGAAATCATAACCTTTATAATTTCATTAAATCTGATGTTCTGACTAGTAGATGCATATTTTAGTCCATCGATGGATTTCTATTACACACTTTGCCTTCCTTAACTATGAATCTATTGATATGAGTCAAGAAAGGGATCCTAGTGCTGGTTTTGGAGGCCATGCGGTGCTTAACAAGTCAGGTCCGGCAATCATTGTATCGGTGCCTCTCGTAGTACTCAGATATCAATCGACCAAATCAACAATGATCAAAACCCATGGCAGTGTATGTGTAAATAGATCTTGCAGATGTAAGTGATGAAATTTATCTAACTCTACATGAAATGCGTATGAGGCAAACATGTAGAGTGTCGTCCACAGGAGCAAATAGGGATAGATCACAAGAGTCGAACCCAATCAAACAATCAAGCACAAAATTTGTTTGATTTGCAGTCTATTAGGTTTTTATGTAATTTTGTGTGTTTTAATTCTTTATGATTTATATTTGATTTTTTTATTTTATATGATTTTTATAGATTTTAATTTTGCAAATGTTTTTTAATTAATAGTTATAATAAATAAATATATAGTACTATATAGGTGAGATATATATAAAGAGAAATAAAAGGAGTCTTTATGTATTTCTAAAATATAACAAATGAAGTCAAAATACATAAAATAAAACATTTTTTGATTTTTTTTAATTTTTCTCTATTTATGGTATTTTAGGGAATTTTATGCTTTTTATGTATTTTTAAAAATTAAAATACACAAAATAAAAGAAACAAAAAATACAAGAACTTCAAACGAGCCTAAAAATATCTATCAAATAAGAAAGGGCCCAAAACTATTTTTCCTATATAGTAGATAAAATAAAGAAAATTGAAGCTTTAGACCATATTTTTCTTGATTTTCAAAAAAATGATTTTTTAAGGTTTTCTGTATTTTGCAATTTTTAAGATTTCCATTTTGTATTTTTTTATGAATTTTGTATATGTGATAAAGTACACTAAAATACGCCTACTCTATTTTTTGGGTAAATTTGGAATTATATTTAATTTTTTGTGATTTTTCTAAGTCAAAATAGTAAAATATAGCTACTTTTTTGTAATTTCATTAATTAGTAAAATAATAATAAATACCTTAATAAAAAATATATGTTATATAATATAATGTAATATATTTAAAATAATTTTCTTACAGTTTTTAGAGTTAATTAGATAATTAATATAATTAAAACAAAAACAAAAGTAGTAATACAAGGACCATTCTACAATTTCAAAAATCTTAGGCATGCATTTTCAATAAAATAGCAAAGTCCACAGTCCAATTCATAATTTTCCCAATTAATTATGCATTTAAAAATCACTGAAATGAACGGGAATCCAAGGAGCGGTCTTGTGGTCCACACAAGGCGAAGACCAACAGTCGTTGTCGTGACGGCTCACGAAGTCCTCAGTCAATTTCAACGTTCAAGTGTGTATATTATAAAACCCTACAAACATGTGTGTATAGTAGACAAGTATGGTAGGTTGTCGAACTCAGGGAACTAGGCGTGTAATAGGTAAAATATTTCTCTCTAAATAATATAGGTGTGTATATATGCACATATATGCACAATATTCAATAAAATGTTTTTGTGGGTTTCTAATTATTGAATTTTTTATTATATTTCTGATTTTAAATTTCTCTTTCTTTTTAATATAATATATATACGTAATATATAGTAATATGTATACTATATGGGATACATAATGTATATAATAAATATATATAAATCAAAAATACAAATAAAAACAATACTTTATATTTAAAAATTATTTAAAATATATTTAGGATATTTATAATAATTAATAATGATGATAAATATATAGCATAATATATATAGGCTACTTAGCGTATTATATTTATAAATATAGCTATATATAGTCAAAAATTACAAAATAAAAAATTCTATGTTTTTCAAATATTCTTTTGTTTTTTGGATTTTTTTGGATTTTTTGCTAATTTTTTTAAAAAAATTAGAAATAGTCCAAGATAGGGAATATTTAAATAAGATGACTTGTTTTGAGATTTAAAAATATAAAATGGGTCCAAAATTTCTCAAAACTAATTTTAGAATATACTATGTATATATAAAATATAGGACAGAAAACTTTTTTTATTTTCGAAAATATATTAAAAATTTTTTAAGGTTAGCAAGGGTTTTCTATTTTTAAGTTTCTTTTTATTTTTTTTTGTGATTTTTGGTCTAGAGTGATAAAATAGGGTAATAATATATATTTTTAGAATTTTTAAAAGGGTTTTTATACTTTTTTGTATTTTTAAGGTACACAGGGATAAAATGTTTTTTTAATTTATAATAAATAACAAATGCAACAAAAATGCTAAATAAATAAGATGGCGAGAATAAGCATCCAAGCAGGTACTTACTCCTAATTTTACATGTTTTTTGAGAATAGGAGCTATTTTAGAAAATAGAGAAATAAAAATAAAAATATAAGAACTTGTAGGTCTATTTTGTAATTAAAATAAACTTCGAGTGATTACATGCAAAAATACTAGAAACTTTGTACTGAAACTTGATTTTAAATATCAAAACGAAGGGATACTAGGGAAAAATGTCTACTCACGTGGGGGTCCATGTGAGGTGACTTGATAGAGGACTAAAGTGTAATATCCAAAATTTCTAAGGGCTTTGTTGCAATTTTCCCAAAAAGTTTATGTCCAATTAAAAAAATTTGCAGGGCCTTTTACAAAATAAAAAATGTGCGAGGGTACGAGGGGTTATATGATATTCACCCCACTTAAGTTAGTTTGATCCTTTCGTTCTCCAATTGTCACGTGCCTGATCGAATGGTGGAGGAGGCACAACGCTTCGCATTGCTTGGACAACCCATATTAGATTCGTGCCATGTTCTTCATCTAATGACGATAAGGCCTCTAAAAGAATGATGGACGAACTCGCTATCGTTGAACTTCGAGCAAGAATCCTAGAAGACGTTGGCGTCCTCTCCTCCAGCTGACGAATACTAGAGCTTGTTGTTGTTCCTTCACACGTGCAGGTACCTTTAAATGAGTCCCATATGACCTCTAAATGATCTGGAGTTTGGATTAGCTCTCGGTGACCTGGAGCCTATTCTCCGTCGCTCCTTGGCTCCACAGGGGACTTCAACACATGAGACTTGCACCAAAATTCTCCTTGTCTCAATGGTTATGTCCTCGACCTTTGGATGAAGTTGATGCGTAAGGGAATGAGTGGAGTGGCGAGCCTCCAGCTAGGTGTGGTAGAGCGGAACTCAATTCGCTAAATCTCAAGGGATTCAAGCTAAACATATGGGGGAAATGATGGAGAATGTGTAGGGGAGTGATATGGTGTGGAAATTAGGTCGTATCACAATGGGAAACAAGCTAATTTAGCCAGGAGATCGAGCTCCACGTCAAATGGGAATCTTGAATTACGCCTAATACCACTGATTGAAAGAAAAATTAAACTGTGGAATGATAACTTAACCAAAGTTTTACCTAAGAACAGATGAAAGATGACTCGATTTGATAGGGGTCAAAGAGGCAGAACTAGTTGACGGGAAGCCTCCATCGGTAGATTGAATCACCTTGTATAGTCTCTCCTTCTCACTGCAAATCCTTCCAATCAGATGTCATCACCAAGGGAAAGGGCTGATATGGATATGAGGGGCTAAGATTGGTCGTAGAGGGACTGAAATTGGCTAGGAGGTGGATGAGAAATACTTATAGGCAGAGCGAGGAGGTGGTTTGGATCTTCGATGCTACTCTGATCAATGAGGATCGAGGAAATCTCGAGGCTCGGCGTGGTAAAGCAGATCACATCTACAGGAATCGCTCAGCATGCCAAGCATATCATGATGGCCACGAATGGGAAAAAGGGGTGCAATCGTGGGGGTCTAACAAGTCTACTGCTCGAGGAAGAGAGTTGGTCCAGTTGACCGATGTCAACTAGAGTTGGCTTCTAGTTGGTCCATGTGGACCAACCAAAAAAACAAGGTTGAAATGTTTTATTAATTAGATAAAAAATAACAACTGATTTTATTAATTTTTGATGAAAACATAAAAAATGTTTGTAATTTTATATAGTATTTAATGCCTTTTTTATTTATTTTTTCAAGACTATTTTTATAAGTTAATTTTTACAAGTATAAATATAGGTATACATACACGTATTTTGGTATTATTATTCTTAATTTGTAAAATGTATTTTATTATTATATACATGTATTTATATTTTTTAATTTTTTTAAATACACATTTTAGTATTTTTGTTGTATTTTTCTAAATTTATATGTATGCTTAAATAAATATGTGTGTTTAATATATAGGTAAATGCATATATATATATAGGGAAAAGGGACGCTTCAATGGAGGGTGTAGCCAATTAGCTACACCCGACCATTTTTCTTATTGGTTTCTATTTTAAGGAAACATATGGGAATTTACTTAGTTTATTTAGTGGAATATATGTTTTAAATCTCATGCAAAACAAACATTCCTAACATTTCTATCTAGATAGGGTCAATTTAAACAATTTTGAGACTGTTAAAATCTGATAGCCTTGATGGAGATAATAAAAGTGTCAAATTTAGTTGAATGTGTCATCGAACCATGGTGATATATGGTGATTTAAATCCCCCTAATTTTCATTTCAAAAAAAATAAAAAAAACAATGAAAAAATGATCGAGTGCAGCTAGTTTGCTACACCCTCGGGTGTAGCTTCCCCAAACCCATATATATATATATATCAACTATGTATGAAAATAGACTTATTTATTTTATTGTATTTTTAATGGTTTAATTTATTTTGATTATGTACATATGTTTTAAATAATAAATACAATTTTATAAAATAAAAGAAATTGAAAAATATAAAGAATAAATATATTGAATATATAATACATGTGTAATGAACAATTGGGGCCTAAAATCTAACTTTTGCATCCTACCTCCAGATTGAACGAAGCCAACTTCATTAAATAACTTATTTAAATTTATATACAATAAATGGTGAGTTCGGTCAATTTTGATAGAGTATGGAGAAGATACAAGCTTGCAAAGTTTTTATTTTGTTTTTTTATTTTTTGTCTCGGGCACACTATGCATTATTTTTCAGTGAAATCAATTTTGTATTTTATCTACAATAATCATGTAGAAGGTTTTTTATTTGATGTCTAAAATAATAAAATAGATCCCAAAAAGCAATTATTGATGAATTAAAAACTAGGGTTTTGTGTATTTTCTGTATAATTCTTTAGCCATATCTCTTCCTAATTTATTCCTTATTGATCAAGTCATCATGATGACTAGGTCTCAAGGTCCAGGGTTATTCAATACCTTTGGTATTTTACTTCTTCTTTCTTTTTATCCTTTATTCTTTTATTATGGAATTAAATACAATATTTGTGCAGTATTTTATACAATATTTTGTACAATGTATAGACTGTTTATTTTCACAAATTAATGGTATATACATGCATTTAGATAGGGATTTTAGGCCAAAATGAAAGAAAAAAGGTGATGAAATGGAGATTCATTAGTGTATGGGAGGGATATTTATGCAAATAAGTAAGGGTCCACGGGTATCCAAGCAAATATCCGATGAATCTATAATTGATCATCACTATTCTCTCTTTTTATCCTTGAAGAATAAGAACTTAATTGTAAATCTTCATTAATTCCACATCTTTAGCAATAATCCTTCTCTTGGTAATTACCCCTAATTATTAACCCTAATTAATATATTATTATCACTAATATTTTCTTTATTTTCCCTTTTATTAACATTCCCAAAAATATATATTAAATTTTGTATATGTTTATTTTGATCTTAAAAAGCAATTGAAAATACAAAAAATATCAAAACCACGAAAATACAGTGTTTTTATCTATTAAAAATACTACCAAAAATATTTCCTTGTGTATTTGAAATCTTTGGACTCTTTGTTCAACATGAAACTTTTAGATCTCCTCAAGATCTACAACTTTCATGTTTTGACTTTTTGTTAATTCTACCCCATTTCTTTTTATTATTGATTTTTCCATTCTTTTTCTTTTTTTTCTAAATATTCGGGTGCAACCATGGGGCGCCCTCTTAGCAACCCACATGTTTGCTTCCCCTTATGACACCCAATCACTCCTTGGCCAACTGATCACCCTTAGCCCCCATCTCCACCATACATCTCCTACTCTTCTTCAGTCATCAGATCACTCACTCAGCTCCATCACAGCCGCCCACTGCTACCTTATTACCTATTGTCTGATCCCCCACTCTGATGCAATATAAGACACACCTAGATCACCAGATCCAACGGCCCCTGCTCATCTCACTCATCCTCACCATGGGATTACGCCAAAACTCCATCTCAACCCTCCATATCCGCCCGCACCTCGACCTCCAAATCAGATCTTCTGATCTGAGTCGTTATTCTTCTCCAGAGCAGCTTTTACCTCCATTACTCTGCCACCTCATTCCAGTCCAATACCAACTCGACGAAGCCCAAGCACCCCTTCCTTCGCGAGGGCGTTACTCAACCAAGACCTCATCTTTCGCCCTTCGCACAACCATTGCAAGCACACTCCACCATCACTGAAATAACTGATATCACCACCTTAAATAGCCCCACTCCTCCCCCATCACACCTTGTCCACCATTCCATGAACGAGGCCCAGCTTCCATTGCCCCTCCGGTGACAACAAAGGGGCAAATTTGGTGAGGCGATGATGACTTTGATTCAAGTGATGACCAATGGCGTTGACCGTCATGCCTTGGTCGCCTAGCAGCCAATCGAACATTGAGGACCGGCTGGCCTCATCATGCGATGACTCGACGATCACCTAGGTCCTCAGCCCAATACACCCCCTCCTCCAATTTCCAACGCTGATCAGGTATCCCTCCTCCTTTCTTTTTATTTGAATTTCTCTTATTTTCCTTGTTGCACATGATGCACCCCACCTCCACTTGACCATCCATCGAGCTTCACCACACCACCTCCATCTTCGTTGACCCCTCTGCTCGCCATCTTCTTCCTCCACAATCCCCCTCCATCCCAGTCCATATCATATGCAGGAGGCAGAAGACACTCCACTCCGAGCACAATCCCCTTCACTTCACACGGCTACCATACCATCCAATATGCTTTGGCTATGTAAACTAACCCTCTACAGGTCTATCCCCTCAATGACTAGATCTCCATACATTGCTCTGATCTAGAGCTCTCTCACCATCGAGCATGCGTCACAACAATTGTTCAACCCTCCCTGCATCATCTCTAGCCGATCAATAGCTTTTCCCGTCCCCAGCTAGCCTCACCGACCCTCCACGCAGCTCCCTAATGCTGGAGGATCTTTCAGGGGATCACTGGGGCCCCACCTTCACCGCCTCGTCTAATGATGGAGTTGAACGCTACTGGTGTCGTCCGATGAAGATGATGGGACGATCCTCATTTCATGCATGCCACAAACCCACACCTGAATGCTCGATGGACCCGAGCAAGGAACGAAGCATCGAGACACGACACGGGTCTCGAACTTGCAACCGATCCAAGACCTCGCTCCAAGCCTAGTTTTGTACGTGCCAAACGCTTGCTGCTGGGAAATATTGTATACTACCCCCTGCAGCTTCCAAATTTCACAAATAGGTCCATCCCTAGCGTACGTGGTTCATGTGCTGCGCTTGGGCATTTTGCAAAATAACCCTACTGGGTTTCCTTATTTGCGTAAATGCCCCTCCCAGGGGTTATTATGCATATTTATACTTTTTATTTACATTCTTTTGATTACAATTATGCCCCTAGAAACATAATGATCATATCTTGAGCATATGAACTCCGATTTAGTTGATTTCAGTGTCATTGTGTTGCTAATTTCATTTTCTATCTAATCATTTATTTCCTATTTTGACTCTAAATTGAACATGATATATTTTGAGATTTATAGTGTCAATTTATATTTTTTTACTTGATGCTATTAATTCATTTTAATGCATAATTTTTCTTTGAAATTAACTTATCTTTTATTGCTAATTGACTTGAATATTTTTTGAGTATATTTGTAAATGGTTTCATGCGTGATTATCTATTGCATAACATACACATTGCATCTCATTTTAATTGCATAAAACCAAACATAAATTAATTGTCTTGTACCTGCATAAATCTTTGCATTATTCATTCTCTGCATATTATTTATGCATTCCGTATTGTGCATATGTGTACCAGCATTATGAAGACCTACGCCTATGAATTTAATCACTCATTATTTAGTCAATATTTTTTGATGAATAGACGAGTAGGTTCGTGTCCCTGTATTCGACCTTGGTATCTTGCCAAGTAAAAATATTCCACAACAATCAATGATTGTGGTTTTTCACGAATCGAACTCTATATCGTATACTACAATTACCAGCAACTAAAGAGGTATTTTTCGAGCTCATCAAATCGCGTCGTTGTCGGGGACACGACTCATCAGAAGCTTCATGTTCCTTCTTCTTCAGTATGCAAGATGTACATGTATTAATAATTTCCAATACTTCCATTGAATTATAAACACATTAAGTAAAGAGTTTTGATGATCTAATCATCTTCCAACTCATCTCCACTAAATGTGGAATATCAAGGGCAAATAAAGTTGGAATCATGCAAAATAAATTCGAGTAGTTTGATGGTTTGATTCTCTACTTCATACAAGTTTTTGTTTCATGTTTCATGACGAGAAAACAATAAGCAAAATTAATTTTCTTATAGGTCTGTGAATACATCCAAAACAATTTTCATAGCGAGAACTCTTCAAATCATGTTCATGCACTTTTTGTACCAATTATAGGTTACAATTTTTGGGACATATTTAGACAGTATAAATACATTTTAGTAACCAAAAAACATGTCCAAATAGTTATATACAATAGGTTTTATTTTCATGAAAAAACCAATTCAAATCTTGCATCCAATGCAAAAATAATGAGTCTCACACATCTGAGACATGAACCTTGATCACTTAGGGTTTTGGATCGTATCCAAGACCTCAACCTGACTCTGATACCACTTGAAGGGTACGGAAAGATACTTACGCACATCACGGAAGTTTGGTGATCACATCATATGCGATCGAGAGCGATTAGTCACACTAGTTGCTCAGGGCAACGGAATTTAAAAACATTAAATATCCACGTGATCCAAGAACACTTCTCAGATCATTTCATATAAATCACAATGGAGTATAAGTATTACCTCTTGAAGTGTGGTTGCGATCGAAGTCTCTAAACGTAGATACCTCTTGTCTCAAGTCCAACCCGACGAAGGAGACGCTAGTGAGTGTGTTGATGAGACGTGGGCTTCTCGCAATCCAAGATGATTATCGAAGCGGTGAATCTCCTAATCTTGTCATACGAGATCTGATGTCTTCTTCAAGAGTGAAACACACCTAAGAGACAGAGATCCACGAGCGATCGAAGCGCAACATGACGATGTGGCAATGGCGATGATTCTCTCTAAGGTACAAAGTAGATGGCCACTTAGAGAGAGAGAGAGAGATGGGACGTGTAGTATGATAATGAGAGAGAGCGAGAGAGGTGATAAATGGTTATAAAAAATGCTAGGGTTGCGTCTTCTTGTATGGTATTTTGGAAGTCCATGGATCGCAATTCATGTGAAACACAAAATCAATGGTTGAGATTTGTTTTTATATTCAATGGCCATGATCTTGTTGTATAAAAATACAACAATAATTAGTTTACATTAAATTAAATATATATTGAATTATCGTCAACATAATTTAATTTTATTAAATCAATTTTGATAAGAGGATGAAGAATGAGTCCACTTATTGAATGTAGGGGGGGACGACCATGCTTGATCAAGTCAAGGGTGACCGTCCACCCTCCATATATGGAAGGTGGCTCATCCTTTTAATTTATGTGAGATTTTATGTCTCACATAATCCTCTATATATTTCCAACTATTTTTTATTGCAAATATATTCACAAAATTAACTCCAAATTAATTTGTGAATAATCCAGTCATGTCATTAAAAAAATATGAAAAATATTCATATACCCAAAAAACATGTAAATTGCATTTTCAATTAATTATCTAATGTGAATCCAATTCACATCAATAATAAATTCGTAACAATAAGCTCTCTCAAATATATATATATATATATAATATGGATAGTGTTATCTACACTATTCATATTCTTGATAATTAAAGCATATTTAATTATCTTGGATCATCATTCTCATGTATATATAAATCATATTCAATTATTCATGATAATAAATCACATTTATTTATCAATTTCTCGATGCTCGAATACATAAATCATCAATGGAATTATTGTTGAACTCTTTCAAGAATAATGTGCTTTCTTCGCTGATACATGGAGATAAGGACAAGGCAATTGTACGTTCCATGTATAGTGACTTGGATATTTAGATCATATCTCAATTCAGATCAAGGGGACCTCCCAAAGATGTTTGATTAAATCAAATACATAAATCTAATGTTCTCATTGCATCTGAATCATATTTAGATCAATATCTAACATTCGTACTATGATCATATTACTTCTCTATTGAGAGGAGTCACTAAAATCCGAACCTATTTCATCAGTTCCTAGGGATGGAAGCGTTATAGTTATACAATCATTTATGATCACATCACCCTTGAGTATTCCTAATACTCGTACATCTTGCATATTGAAAGATCTAGAATAAACCCAAAGATTTAGATAATTTAGACTATCTTCTTTAGGCATTTATCATTAAGTTTCTCATTTGATCATTGGGAGTTGGTATCGATCATATACATTCAAAAAAATATATATCATACCCAAGTATTGATCATATACTTTCCAGATCCATGTATCAAACTTACAAATTGAGTCAAGCTTCCAAGATGAGACGACCGTACATGGAATTCGATTCCCAATATCTCATTAGTGAGCTCATGTCTTTTGGTTCAATAATGAACCTATATGTTCCCTTTGAGAGATCGTATTATTCATATGACCTTGTATGCATACCAGCTCACCGGTATATAGACCTTGATTAGATCATCAACCTATCGGTTTTCCAAATGTACATACTCAAAAATATAGTAACACATTTGTCTCCGGTCAAAGGATGTGTGCCTATAGTATATGACTGAGTCCTTTGGTTATCTCGATCTCGTTATCTCAACTCTTTAACTTAACTTATCTACAAATCTCTATTCCTGTGCAGAGGACCTGTGTCAATAGGTCTATTAGATATCAGCCCATTAGAAAAAGGATTTTCATCTCCTTCTCAGGTTGGTGATCATCACTTAATAATCATTTGATGGTTCTTGATGAGTTCTGAATCTAACTCTTTAGATATTCATCCAAGCATCAAGCTCTATGATTCAACAATTGTATGATCATTAAGATGGACATGGTGCATAACCCTAATTATACTAAGGGACCTATTATGCAAATTAATTATTCTTCATTTCAGATCAAGGAATGATATTTGCAATAACAATAGTTGCATAATGGCTCATCGTGGGCTCTCATGTCCAACAAAAATTGCATATGGCTTTAGTGTATTCCTCGAGAAGAGTACAATAGTGTCCTTGAGCACTGTCATGAGCTCAAATCTGGTGGACACCATTCTAGAAGTCGGACAACAGCAAAAAATATTGTAGTATGGCCTCTGGTGGCCCACACTATTCAAGGATGCTAATGAGTATGATAAAGCCCGCATTGATTGTCATAAGATGGGAAAGACCCTTGGCATTAAAGATTATATGCCCCTCAAATTCATTCAGATATTTGATGTGTTCGATGCATGGGGCATTGTTTTCATGGGGCCATTTCCTAACAGCCAGGGCTATGAATACATCATGCGATACATTATGTGAGTCATTAGGTTGAAGCTATTCCTGCTCGAGTAGTCGATAGACGCACAATTTGCTGGCCTTGAAAGATAACACCATTTCACGACTCAGGATACCAAATATTCTTATCTCCGATGGGGGTAGTCACTTCATCAATAAAGATGTTAAGAAATTAGTGAAGGAATACACCATTGGACATCATGTCACGTCTCCTTATCATCCTCAATCTAATGGCTTGGCCAAATTATCCAATGAAGAAATCAAGATGATCCTACAAAAACATGTGCGAGTGGACAGAAAGAACGGGTCACAGCTTCTAGATTCAGTTATATGGGCATACAGAACCGCCTACAAATCTCCCTTGAGCATGTCATCCTATCACCTTGTCTATGGAAAGCATTATCATCTGCCCGTGGAACTCATTCATAAATCTCTTTCTTTAGTAAATATATGTAACCTCGACTCACAAAAAGGTAGTCAGAACAGAAAATTGGATCTGAACAAGATCCTGTAATTATGGGACTATGCACGTGACCATAGCTTAATCTACAAGGAGGAAGTCAAAGCAGGCATAACTGACACATCAGATGAATGACCTTTGAGCCTAGACAGAAAGTGTGTCTCTCGATACAAAGTTGAAGATCTTCCCATGCAAATTGAAGAGTAAATGGACATGTCCATTGGTGAATCTCCATTTCATCACCTTTATTCTATCATTTTGGTCTTTAAACCCTAGCAAAATGCATGTAAATAGCATTATTTTGCATAAATCAGCATAGAGTAATTATTGTGTAATTGTTGTATAAAATACTATGTTTAAAGCCAAAATAAAAGAATAAAGAAAAGGAAAAAAAGAAATGAAATACCATAGGTATAGAATGACCCTAAATCTTGAGACTTAGGCATCATGATGACTAGGTCGAAGATGAATATCCATTTCATCACCTCTATTCTATCATTTTAGCCTTAAAAACCCTATCTAATGCATGTATATAACATTATTTTGTACAAAATAAACACTCACTATTTATTACATTTATAGTATATAAAATATAGTTTTTAATGCTAAAACTATAGAATAAATAAAATAAAATAAAAATATTAAAATACCAAAGGTATTTTATGACCTTAAACCCCGAGACCAAGGCATCTTGACCACTGGGTCGACAAGGAATAAAGTAGGGGGAGATAAGGACCAATAAATCCAATAAAATCTCATTTATTTATTCATTATTAATTCATTTTTGGGGCCTATTTTATTTTCCACTGTTTATACCTCAAAAAAGAAATCATGTCCATGAAAGTTGTAGATAATAATATACAAAAAAATACAGAATTGATTTCATAAAAAAATAATATGCAATGTACTTTTTATAATATAAATAAAAAGCCAAAATACCAACTTTCCAATCCCATATCTCCTAAAAAACTAAAAAATGTGTCAAAATAACCTTTAATTGTATATAACTTTTAATAAGTTATTTAATGAAGGTGGTTTCATATTTTCTGGAGTCAAGATATGAAAGTTAGCTTTTAGACCCCTATTGTATAATATACACGCATAAAATTCATTTTATTTATTCTTTATTGTTTTTATACTTTTTTAAATATTTCTTATAATATATGTACATATTTAAAACACAATAAAATCATAATAAAACACAAAAAAATAAAATAATATACTAAAATACATAGATGAAATACTTACACTTACACCAATATAATTTCTACCCCTATTTATTTAATTGTAAATAATATATCAAAAAATATAATAAAAATATATTTATGTATATAAAAATAAGTTATATTTTTATAAAAAAAATAAAAAAAATAATAAAATCAAAAATACAAAATGAAAATAAAATAACCAAAATAAAGGTAAATATACCTATAAATGGAACCCTAAAAATTAACTTGTAATAATAAGTTCAAAAAATAAATAAAAATCATATTAAAATACTTTAGAAAATAATAAACATTTTTTATTTTATAATTTAAAATTATATAATCATTTATTATTTATTTCTGAATTTACAAATAATTTTAGGCCTACTTCTTCCTTGTTGGTCCACGTGGACCAACTAGCTTTCACCTTTGGTTGACCTCAGTGAACTCTCCGACCGAGGTCCTAGGGTTGGTAGACCTAGTGTTTCACCCTTTTTCTCTCTTTTTGCCAAGTCGATACAAGCATCACTTTGGTTGGATTTCTTCTACACTTTTTCATCTCTATTAATGGTTATTCGCGCACGCTCTTTTCTCAACCTTTGGATCAATGAAACGAGTCGACTCTTCGATCAAAGGAGCTTGTTCCAGTACTTGTATGAAAACACCCTCTCACTTTCCTCTTCAATTTTGAATCTCCTTTTGGTTGTGTTCTCTCCTCCTTTTTGCTCTCAAGTGCTCGAGGAGGGTGACAGCCTCCTCGCCTAGCAGTTTGGTTGATTGAAGACTAGCCTAGGGCAGACTTCCACCATCTCTGGTGATCACCACTGTCGTGAGTTCCGCTTCCTTGACTCCGACCGAGTGAGGTATCCCTTCTCTACTTTTTACATTAGTTTTAGTTATGGGTTTAATTCAATGCATTTAATTTTTCATTTAATCATTTGTTTTAGATTTAAAAACCATATTGTAGTTCGTCAGATGCTAGCTGCGGTGAACGTTTCCACTGTACTCCACCTTGTTTTCCGATCGCCATCCACCTCAACTTGATTCCCCTTTGCTTATGCTACGCAACCCCGCACTCCATTCAACCTCCTCCCGGTGCTCCTCCTCACCTCATCGGAGCCACTGCCGCCACGCTTCGCCACACCTCCATTCCACCCAACAGAACCCCTAGGACCCACATTTTTTCTTATATGTGCCTTTATTGCAGGTCCTAGAGGCCAAAATCCCCTCGAGGGGTCGTTTTTGGGACGAGCAGGTACCTGGAGCACCCTTCTCCTATGAGCTCGTTTGACTTCAATGGGGCTCTAGCGTAACTTCTGAAGCATTCATCTGAAGCGGAGCCCCTGCTATATTTTCCCCTCGCTCGAGCTTCCTAGATGGCCGAAGGAGCTCAGTAAAGTAGATTGAAACTCACCATTGGCAAGTTCTTGGCGCGTTCTTCCTATGCCTTTTCCCATTGTTTGATCATCCAGCCACTCCAGATCATCTAGTCGTCGTCCGATCTTCACTCGCCTCGATCGTTGGTTCCAACCATGTGATCTAATCCAGACTGTCAGACATCGAACAATCATTGTTGTACCAGAGCATGACACATGGCTATGTAAGGCACGCATCATCGTCCATCTATGTCCTTTGTTGGGTATTTTGCACCTCACACCCATCGTTATTGTATTTTATTAATTATTTTATAAACTTTCATCTACCTTTATAATATTTTTGTAATATTTGTAAAAAGAACCCTGCACTTTTTATATTTGCAAATTAGCTCAGTCCACATCACCTCACATGCCGTCCCACGTGAGGTGGCATTTTTTCTCTTGGACCCTATGGTTTTTGTTATTTCATTTTATTCCAAGAAATATTTATTCCAGTTATATAATTTTGGAAAATACAGAAAGGCCCTAGACTTTATTTTTAATTACATTCATGCCCCTACCAATTCATTGAATTTTTATGCAGTTGTTCTATTTATTAAATATAGTGTTTGTGCCCCAAAAATACAATAACAAATAGGTTAAGCTCCTGATTGCACAATCTTTCACGTCATATTTCTAGATGTGCAATTTAGGACATTCAAATATTTTATAAAAATCAAAAAGAGCACAAAAAGTCCCTGTTTGACTTATAAACCAAAAAATATATAAAGTCATTTTTAAAAAATTTGAAAAAAAATATATTTTTTTATTGAGTATTTTAAGCCTTTAGACCAAAAATCATTAAAAATAGAAAAAGAAAACTCATAAAAATTAAAAGGCCCCAAAACCCTTTATTAAAATCTTAAAAATTCCAAAAGTATCATTTTCTATTTTATGATTTTCTTTATATTATTATTTAAATATTAAAATTGATTTGAAGAATTTTTGGCATCATTTGATATTTTTCATGTTCATTTCAATTCAGCATATTTTAATAATCCCTGATTTGGGATTTTTTACTTTAAAAATCCTAAAATTAGCAAAATTATCTAAAGGTCACAAAATTGGTAAAAAGTATTTAAAAACTAAAAATATTTAATTATGTAATTTTTATTTATTTATAGTCATATGTATATCTATATTACCCTGTATTGTATATATAGCCATATATATTCTTATATATCTTTTATAAAAAGAAACGGAAATTAAAAATCATAAAATATAAAAAGAAAATAAAAATTACATAATTGAAAACAAAAAATATAAAAACAAAAATTTTAAAAATAATATAAAAATTAAAACCCACAAAAGTACATAGACAATAAAAAGCACATGATTTTGTGCATTCATCTGCCTCCTTTCTCTCGTTCACTCCTAATGTTCGACATCTACAGTACTTACAGCTATACACATACATTGTAGATTTATAATAAATTTTAACTCCACATATTTTACTTTTCATTGCTTAATTCTTAATTGTAGGTTAATTGTTGATTTATCAGGGTTTCTTGAGCGGTTGCCACAGCGACTTTGTCTTCGCCTTGTGAGGACATAATCGACCCTCGTGAAATCCAGGTTATCAAATGGTGCCATTGCTAGGGAGCAACATCATGTAGATTGGCTTTTTACCTGTGTCTTCTTGCTTGTCTATATTTTCCTCTGTTTGTTCTCTATTTTGATATTATTTTGTCGAACTTTCTAGCCACCCTCTTCTTGTTGACTTTGTTGCGAGGGCTACGGATCGAGAGAGGCCCTCTTTGGAGCGCATGTGCACATGTGTGAAGCAGTTCAGTGTTCTGACACAACACCAAAGGAGACTTAGAGGAATTTTTGAAGACAGAACCACTTTATTTTATTGTATTTATTCTGTAATTTAAGTGTGTGGGAGAGAGAAACATTTTATTATAATATTCAGGACTTCCTAGGACTCTGCCCTACTTCATGAGATCTAGTACCCAAGGGATTGTTCCCTTAGGGGCCTCGTCGATTTTTATCATTTTTCATCGCTTTTCTTTCATTCGTTTTCCGAGCTTTTTCTTTTCTTAGTTTGTGTGATTGAGCCCTAGCTTTAGGATCTGCTTGACGATAGATTAAGGCCAAACATATAATTACCATTGCATGGACCTATAGTTCCCGTTTGGACAATGTCAAATTTTGAATTGCCATTTATTTGTACTTGAGACCACGTGTCAAGAGAGGTCGCATACAACGTGTGCAAGACCCGTTATGGTAGGCACCAAGTGGTATCGAAGATCGAACCTTGGTTTCATTTCTAGATGGTTAGCATATCGTTCTTCATGTTAGGCAATTTCATCGACTTTGCATTTGCATATAGATTGGTTTCAATTCTGCTTAGCATCCTTGCATGAAGAGAGATGGAGGCAAGGTGAGCATTTCTATTTAGCATGCATCATTGATTTCGCCTCGCATTACTTTTCTGAATCTCTCCCTCTGATTTTGATCACCTAGGAGCTAAAGGAATTGATACCTCGTTAGGCTCGTATATTTCTATTAAAAATACAAAAAAGTTATAATCAATAAAATTGAGACTATTAATATTACTTAACCCTAAAATAAATCAAAAAGAAAATCCTCATCTTGGGGAGAGTAACACCCTCATTGTATTCATTTCAATTTGCTCACGTACGCACTAAGGTTAGTGCCCCAATCCCATGCCTCCTAAGTGTTTGTAAAATTTTTGTCTTCTCACCTAACTCTAAAACAAACAAGATAAAAAGACCGAACTTTTACGGTCTTCACCGAGTTGAGTAGGGGAATTGAGAGGTTTGATTAGTGTATACTTGTTTGTGATTGCTTATGTGTATACTCGATCTTCACTGCGCATTTACGCCTTTTTCTCACTTCTCTTGATTTGACTTTGTGTTCTCTCGACCATTTTCATTTTATTTCAGAGATGGGGCTGGAGCAAACTTTATCTGGACTTTGCGGATCCCTTGTACCCTCCAATCGGTAAATCTCCATTTTTCCATGAGGACTTTGCTCTTGAATTTTGTGCATACACGCTAATCCTATGTTCCAAGGAGCAGATTTTGATTTTGATCCACCTCCCTGTTATCAGGAGGACCTTGCTCCTGAGTATTCTTTTGTACATATCCATCTAACTCACTATTTCAGGACTCGAACTTTGACCCACCACTGCCATCGCATTTTTTTCCACCTGACCCACCTGAGACTGACCTTTGGGAGTCACCTCTTATGTTGTCCACAATTGAGACCTTGACCAAAACCATGAATCATTGAATTCGAGGATTTACGACCTCACTAGCCTAAATAAGAGACACATCGATGATTCACCATATGGATTTATGGATTCATTTGAGGACAACCATGAGAGCTTGCAATTGCCAAAAATACAAAAAAATGAGAAACTTTTAAAAAAACAAAAAGATTTTGGGAGATACAATTTCATATTGTGAGGAGAGGGCCCACCTGCCAGATTCTTTGACCACACATTCATTCACCCCTTGTCCCACCTTTCACCCTAATGATGACATTGTACAGACTACTCTTAGTCATTCTTGTGTATATTATGACTCTGATCTCCTCCCTTGTATGGAGGGGATCCAAAAAATCAAAAAATAGTAATTGAACCTGAAGTGGTGTCTACTATTCATGAGATCATTGAAGCCCCACTTCGCCAGGCCATGACCCATTTATCTGCTCCACAACTCAAGAAGAGAAAGAAAAAAAGAAGATCTGAGAATCATGTCTTGAACATGGTCACTACCTATGCCATCATCCATCACCCTTCTTCTAGGAAAGGGAATACTGCCACACCATTCATTAGATGCACCATCTCTGATTATTCATGTGATCACACTCTCCTTGACGGTGGTGCTTCAATTAGCATAATACCATTCTCGTTGGTACAGTCTCTTTACCTAGGGCCTCTCAAGAAAACCAAGATGATCGTTCAATTTGTTGATGGATTAATAAAGAGGCTGAATGGTATTTTAGAAAATGATGTCATTTGGATTGAGGGCATGAGCTACATTGTTGACTTTGTCGCATTACCCGTGGAGACATCCACCACTGGGTAGCACTCTCCAATCATCCTGGGACGACCCTTTCTCGACTATGTGAGAGTCTTTTTTATTGCGAATCAGGAGAGATTCGCTTCCGTATTGATGATGGGAGCGTTGTGATCATCACAGCACCTACTGTCGACTAGAGACCTGCACCTGATGTGATACATGTCTTAGCTGACCCTGAGGTCGATGACATATTTTCTCTTATCATAGAGGTTTGATTTATGACCGATGATGAGACCCGAGAATTCCTCTGAAGGGAGGAAGACTCGGAAAGCATAGACCTTGGAGTTTCATCTTCTTGTGATTAGCGTTGTGTTGATGACATCCGCATGATTTACATGATTGATACCTTTGAGCGGAGGGCAGGTTTACTAGAGACAGAGGAGGTCGAGTTTGATCTTATTGCTTTCATCAATAAATTCAGTCCTTTTGATGAGGATGATGATCCAGTTGAGACCTTAGAGGATAAACAGGACCTTACTACTTCCACAGATGAGTTCGTCCTTTTTTTGACTTAGGAGAGACTCGCCAGGCTGGACATGACCTGACTATTTCCATTTAAAAGATAGAGCCTTTTCACTTTGATATCTGCGAGACACCCCAGGCTGGACCTAGCCACACTTCTTCCACTTACCCGTTTGTGCCTTCTCACCTTAGGATTGCTGAAGATCTTCACCAGGTCGATCCTGATTGGTTTGTGTCTACTGGGGACCCCGATATTGACCTGCACCTTGTCAGATTCATCCCTTAGCAATCACGCAAGAAGGTTCGTTTTCTTCCTTCTCTATTCTTTGTATATCCATCTCATTGTATACTCACTTTCATTTTACCTCCTTTCATCCACCATTTCACTCCTCCACCCCATTTCTGTGTGTTGTCTTGCTTAGGACGTACTTTTTCCTAAGTATAGGGGGTGGACGAACCGAGTGTTTTTTCTTCATTATATTTCATCACTCCTGTTGTTGCTTAGGGATTCTTTACCGTAAGTGTAGGGGGTGATGCATACATTCTCTTCACGAGTTTCTCTTTTTCGTTTATCTTCATCTGTCTTTTTTTCTTTTCTACTTTTATTCCTTTCATTTTCATTTACTTTTTCTACAAAAAACATGTCACCCCTTTTTTGACCGTACCTATACTTAGGACGTACTTTGTCCCAAATAAAGGGGGGCGTGCACCCCGAGTTTTTCATTCTTTGATCCTCCTCATATATTTAGGGATATCTCAGCCTAAGTATATGGGGAGACAGACCGAGTGTGATTTCTTCATTCCCACCCTTGATCCTCCCTGCCTTGTGTACAATCTGTTATACTTAGGATTAGTTGATCCTAACTATAGAGGGGATGGTTGACTTCTCATTCATACATTTCTTCCTTCTTTTATTCATTATATATTCATTATTTTTTAGGCTTTTTTATACTCAGTATGAGGTATGTCCTCTTTTTCTCTCTGATCTATGAGGACATAGCTTAACCTAAGTATAGGGGGTCATATACTTTAACCATAACTAGTACTTTCGTATTTTTAATAATTATGGCTAAAATATTGTATAAAGTACTATATATACTTATATAATTCATTAAATCAATTAATAAAAATATGTTTATTATTCCTCGAATTCTTTTTGTATATACTAATTAAAAATCAGGTAAAAATATTTTTGCAAAATGTTTGAAAATTGTTTGAAAATCTTTTTGGAAAATCTTTTGAAAAGTATTTGGAAAATGTTTTGTTAAATATTTCCAACCTTTGTAAAATATGTGCTTGCAAAAATTCCTTTTCTTTGTGTAAAATAAAATGTTTTGAAAAACTATTTGCAAATGGTATGGAAAATTGTTGTGAAAATATTTTGAAAAATCTATATATATTGTTTAAAAAACCTTTACAAAAAGATTTCCAAATGTTTTTAAATATTTGTAAAAAATATTTGCAATAACTATTTTGGACTATAGTTTTCAAAATTGTTTGTAAAATCATTTTCAAATAAATTTAAGGAATATATACATCACCCAAAATATTGTGTAAATTCTTAAACTATATATATATATATTAACCAACTGTATATATACATGTCTATAAAAAAATAACATATTCCATGTGTAAATTCTTAAAACCCAACTCTTGTAAATATAAGATGCATCCTTGTGCAAATATTTTTACCTATCTTTTATTCCAAAACTTTTATTTCGAAAAATTCCAAAATCATTTGCAAAACTAAAAATTCCAAAAAAAATTGCAAAACCTTCTCAAAAATCCATAAAAAAATTCAAATTTTGAAAATTGCATCACAAAAATATTTCATTGCATTGTACATAGCATTTGCATAGCATTCGCATTTTTCAAATTGAGTGATGATTGAACTAGTATGAGTAAAGTCGAAGATTGGAGCTTGGTTGGACATTAATGCACCTAGCTTCACTAGAAACTTAGGGAACTAGATTTGAGGTGCTTCAGGTCTATTCAGACATAATTCTTTGAGACTCAGGGCTAGGTTCAAGACACCACAACTGCCTAACTATAACTTTTCGAGACACACGCATAATTCTTGTTGACTGTGACCTAACTTGGATACTTGAACCTTTCACTTGGCTCAACTCAGTTGGAGTGGTGAAGAGATTGGATTTGTTGGTGTGAGATGCACACGAGTGATAACATTTATCCTCGTCTAGGGAGGGAAGTGCACCCCAACACGTTCAGTGGCATCGAGTCTAAAGACAGGAGAGTGTAGGTTGCAATAATGCTTCAAAAGAGGGACAGTCTTTTGGCTCAAGAGGAAAAACTCCTTATGTAAATGTTGTTGTATATAATACTTCAAAAAATGAAAAAAAAAACAAAAACTCCAAAAAAGTGGACAAGCATGATTGAAAATAAAATGTCTATCAAAGTGTTCATATTTATATAGTTAATAAGCAAGCTTGAGCTTCAAAGTCTTATCATGTGAGTTTGCAGCTGGATGAGGGCTACAATGGTCATGCATCCCCGGATAGGTAGCTACACTGGCTACCGCCCATCCTTCTCTTTACCCCCTCCTCTTAAATCAGATGTACTTGAACTTAGAACGGAATCCTACGCTCCTCGAGGAAAGAGTTGTTGGATTGGGGAATCATTGGGTTGTCATACTGGAGAAATCGGTTCATTTGTCATTTCAATTGGGAAGAGTCATTATCACTTACATTGTAAAATTCAGTTTCATATTCATAAGGGTTTGTGTATGATGTAGACTAGTTCTGACATGGCTATTGAGGTGGTTTGAATTGAGTTATGTAATTCTTTAAGGTTGTTGTGTTTTAAATCTGATTCCTGACCAGATTCCGCACACATTCTCAGACCAAAGGTCTGACCTGAGCTCCAAACTTTGATTTTGTAAAGACAAGTTTGAGAATTAAAATCAATCCATTTTCTTTCTTTTTATTTTATTTGTTTTTATTTTATGCACTTATTGCATAAGTGTTTGCTAGGGACTAGTAAAGGCAAGTATAGGGGGTGATGAATCTCCATTTCAACACCTTTATTCTAACATTTTGGCCTTAAAAACCCTAGTTAATGCATGTATATATCATTATTTTGTACAAATTTATATATCATTATTTTGTACAAATTAACACCCATTACTTATTCCATTTATTGTATCTAAAATATAGTTTTTAATGCTAAAATTATAGAGTAAAGAAAAGAAAAGAAAAAGAATAAAATGCCAAAGCTATTTTATGACCCTAAACCCCTAGACATAAGCATCTTGATGACTGGGTCAACAAGGAATAAAGTAGGGGAGATAAGGGCCAATAAATCCAATAAAAACCACATTTATTTATTCATCGTTAATCATTTTGAGGACATATTTTATTTTCTACTTTTTATACCACAAATAAAGACATCTTGTACATGAAAGTTGTAGATAATAATATATAGAGAAATACAAAATTGATTTCATACAAAAATAATATACAGTGTACTTTTTATATTTTAAATAAAAAGCCAAAATCTTAACATCGTAGACCTGTCTCCTAAATAAAAATTCAAGATGTATCAAAATCACCTTTAATTTAATATATTTTTAATAAGAAATTTAATGAAGGTGGTTTCATTTTTTTCGAGTCACGATGTGAAAGTTAGGTTTTGGACTCCTATTATATAATATAACCGAATAAGTGTTCATTTTATTTATTCTTTATTGTTTTTATAATTTTACAAATATTATTTATATTATATGTACGTATTTAAAAACAATTAAAATAATATACTAAAATACATAGATGAAATACCGATATTTACACCTATATAATTTATACCCCTATTTATTTAAGTGTAAATATTATATAAGAAAAATATATAAAAATATACTTTTATATAAATAAATAATAATTTTATAAAATATGTAAATAAAATAAAAAATACTAAAAAAATAAAAACAACCAAAACATAGGTAAATATACCTATAAATGGAACCCTAAAAATTATCTTGTAATAAATAAGTTGAAAAAATAAATAAATATCATATTAAAATACTTTAGAAAATAATAAACATTTTTTTATTTTATAACTTAAAATTAATAAAATAATTTATTATTTATTTTTGAATTTATAAATAATTTTAGGTTTTTTTTTCTTGGGTGGTCCACGTAGACCAACCAGGTTTCACCTTTGGTTGACCTCGATCAACTCTCTGACCAAGGTCTTAGGGTTTTCAGACCTAGCATTTGACTCTTTCTCTCTTTTTCCCAAGTCGATAAAATCATCGATTTGGTTGGATTTCTTATGCACTTTTTCGTCTCGATCATTGTGACTCGCACACGCTCATTTCCTCGACTTTTGGATCAATGAAACGAGCCGACTCTTCGATCAAAGAAGCATGTTCCTTCCCTACAAAAACAACATGTCGCCTTCCTCTTCGATTTTGAATCTCCTCTTGGTTGTGTTCTCTCCTCCTTTTTGTGCTCAAGGGATCAAGGAGGATGACAGCCTCCTCTCCCAGTAGTTTGGTTGGTCGAGGATCAGCCTAGGGCAGACTTCCACCTTCTCCGCCGACCACCGCCGCCGTGAGATCCGCTTCCTTGGCTACAGCCAAGGTATCCCTTTTTTACTATTTAGTTTAGTTTTAGTTCTCGGTTTAATTCAGTGTATTTATTTTATCATTGAATTGTTTGTTTTAGCTTTAAAAACCTTAATTGTAGTTCTTCGAAGGCTAGCTACGGCAAATGTTTCCACCGTACTCCTCCTTGTTTTCCGACCGCCAACCACCTCACCTCACTTCCCCTTTGCTTCTACTACGCAACCCCCCAATCCATTCAACCTGATCTTCCTTGGAGCAGGATCCCGGTGCTCCTCCTCCTTACCTCGTCGGAGCCACTGCCGCCACGCTTCGTCGCACCTCCATTCCATCCAGTAGAACCCCCAGGACCCCTGTGTTTCTTTTATGAGCCTTTATTGCAGATCCTGGAGGCTAAAGACCCCTCGAGGGGTTGATTTTGAGCAGAGCAGGTACCTGGAGCCCCTCTTCTCCTCCGAGGCCATTCGACTTCAACGGTGCTCCGATGTAACTTGTGAAGCATCCATTTGAAGCGGAGGAGCCCCTGCTCCATTTTGCCCGTCGCTCGAGCTTCCCAGACGGCAAAAGGAGCTCAAGAGAGTGGATCAAAACTCGCCATCGACGAGTTCTTGATATGTTCTTTATGAGCCTCTTCCTGCCTTTCGATCATCCAACTGCTCCAGATCATCCAACGATCGTCTGATCTTCCTTCGCCTCGACCGTTGGTTCCAATCATGAGATCTAATCTTGACCATCAGAGGCCAAACTATCATCGATGCACCAGAGCACGACACGTGGCTAAGAGAGGCATGCATCACCGTCCATTAGTGCCCTTTATTGGGTAGTTTGCACCTCATACCCAGCATTTTTTGTATTTTATTAATTAATCTATAAACTTTCATCTTCCTTTATATTTTTTTATAATATTAGCAAAAAGAACCCTGCACCTTTTATATTTGCAAATTAGTCCAGTCCATGTCACCTCACGTGCGGTCCCACATGAGGGGACTCTTTTCACATGGGCCAATATAGTTTTAGTTGTTTTGTTTTGGTCCAAGAATATTTATTCTAATTTTTTGGAAATATTGCTGAAAGGCCCTAGACTCTATTTTTAATTACATTCATGCCCCTATTAGTTCATTTATTTTTTGTGCATTTGTTCTATTTATTAAATATAGTGTATGTGCTCCAAAAATTACCAAAAAAATAGGGTTAAGCTCCTTATAGCACACTTTTTCACGTCATATTTTTAGATTTGCAATTTAGGACTTTTCAATATTTTGTAAAAATCAAAAATAGCACAAAAGTCCCTGTTTGACTTATAAAATGCAAAAAAATATATAATAATTTTGAAAAAAAACTCCAAAAAAATATTGTGTTTTTTTAAGTATTTTAAGCCTTCAAACAAAAAATCGCTAAAAATAGAAAAGGAAAACTCATAAAAATTAAAAAGCCCTAAATTCATTATAAAAAACTAAAAAAAATCTCGAAAATTCCAAAAATATCTTTTTCTTTTTTATATGTTCTTTATTATTATTTACGTATTAAAATTAATTTGAGGAATTTTCGACATCATTTGACATTTTTCATCTTCATTTCAATTCAGTCTATTTTATTAATCCCTGAATTGGGATATTCGTGATGTTAAAAATCCATAAAAAATTAGCAAAAATATATTAAAAAAATCAAAAAAATAGTAAAAAATTATTTTAAACACAAAAATATTTAATTCTATAATTTTTTTATTTTCAATCATATTCATATCTATATTACCCTATATTGTATACATAGCCTTGTATATCCTTATATATCTTTTATAAAAAGAAAAAGAATTTAAAATCAGAAAATATAAGAAGAAAATAAAAATATATAATTAAAAATCAAAAAATATAAAAACAAGAATTAAAAAATAATATAGAAAAATTAAGAAGCCACAAAAATACATGGACAACAAGAAACACATGATTTTGTGCATTCATTTGCCTCCTTTCTCCTGTTTTCTCTCTGTGTTCAACCTCTATAGTACTTACAACTATACACATACATTGTAGAGTTATAATAAATTTTAACTCCACATATTTTGCTTTTTGTTACTTGATTATTAATTATGGGTTAATTGTTGATTTATCTGGGTTTCTTGAGCAGTCACAGCAGCGACTTTGTCTTCGCCTTGTGAGGACGTAATTGACCCTCATGAAATCTTGGTTATCAGTCGACAATGAAGAAAGTAGGGGGAGATAAGGGACAATAAATACAATAAAACCCTAATATGTAAATTCACTAATAAGTCTTTTTGAGCCTATTTTATTCTTTATTTTTTATAAATCGAATCAATAAACTTTGTACATGAAAGTTGTAGATAAAAATATATAGAAAAATGCAAAATTTATTTCACATAAAAATAGTGTACAATGTGTCTTCAACACTCAGAATAAAAATCCAAAATCCCAACTTTACAGAACTATATCTTCGCCATATACTTAAAACTCATCAAAATCAATTTAATTTTATATAACTTTTAATTAGCTATTTAATGAAGGAACCTTCATTTAATTTGGAAATAAGATGCAAAAGTTAGGTTTTGAACCCCTATTGTACATTAGAGCTGAATAAAATAGTCAGTTTATTTATTCTTTATTTTCTTCATTACTTTATATTTCTATTATTTTGTAACTATTAGTTATAAAATATTTTCTTTATTAGAATAAAATAAAACCATTAAAAATACACTAAAATAAATAAGTATACAAAAATACATAGATGAATTATACAAATACATACCTATATAATAAATACATATATTTAATTAAGTGTACATAATACTTCAGAAAATTACAACAAAAATATATTTATGTACGTTTAAATAATTTGTAAATATATAAATAATGTACATAAAATAATAAAATCTAAATACAAATTAAAATGAAATGCATATTACATATGTAAAAATATGTTATATTTATACTTGTAAGAAAGTAACCAAAAAACAAACTTGTAAAAATAAAGGGAAAATTAAAAGTAAAATACTATATAAAAAATAAATATTATTTTATGTTTTAACCTAAAATTAATAAAATCATTTCAAATTTTATTTTGAATTAATAATGAATTTCATGATATTTCGTCGTGTAGCCCACCTACATGGACTAATAGGAGGGCGGTCTGAGTTGACCCCAATCAACTCTCCGCCCCTCCTTTGGTTTGTGCCCGACATGCCTACACCATTGACTTCCTTGATTTATGTCATGGGATTCTTTCACCATTTGGCCTCGATTCCTTCTTGACATCTTCTCCTCAATCTTTTCTCTTCCATGCGTACATGAAACCTCGGCCAATGGATCAGTGCATTTGGCAGAATCCACTCTTAAACCTAAACTTGTACATATACCTCCACCTCGTCCCATTTGGATTTGATCACTCTTCATCCATCAAAATCCTAACCCTAGCCATGCTTGAGATTCCTAGTGATAGCAGGGGTTTTGACAAGGGTCCAGCGAGAAGGAGAGGGTGTGAATCGAGAAGATCCAGCCTCGTCGGAATCCCTCTGTCGTGTGTTTTGCTCACGATCGTCACAGGTTAGGTGAGCCTCTATCTTTTGCATTTTTGATTCCTGGTACCTAGATTAGGGTAGATTAGTCATTTTTCAGTTAATTTTGCTTATTATTCTGTAAAATCGAAAACTCAAAGTTCATCGGAATTGAGCTCTACAAACCTAATTAATCGTTTCTCAACTATTTTCCGACCTCACCGATTGTCTCTTCTCCTTCCCCTTTCGCTTCTCCATCTCCTCGACCACCTACGCACCCATGATTTACTCCAGATAAGTGGATATGTGCTCCATCAATTGCCCTTCATCGGAGCACATCATTCCACCTCACCAGCCCACTATCCTTTGCCAATAAAGTCTTAGATCCTTCACCATTGCACCGTCGTGTTTTCCATACCCTTTGCAAATCCTAAAGACTCCATCTGAGGAGTATCCACACCAAGAAAAGACCTCCAGGGCTCCTCTGATGAGCCTCGAACCTATTTGAGCCATCCAAGAGCAGCGGAACACCTCCAGGATTGCGATTGAACATGTGAGCAGCAACCGAGGAGTTCGGAGGAGGAAGAATCGAAGGATACAAGCTCGGGAGTGACATAGTTCATCCATGTTCGTCGCGCTAAGAAGCTGCCATTGGATCAGCAGAGAAGCTCTAGTTTTGATGATGTCAATCGGATCGCGAGCAATCAAATCCATTGATCGGCGGAGCGGTATCACCACTAGATGGCGAGACATGGATATATGGAAGCTCATTAGCCATCGGATCGTCCAGTAGGGCTATTTTACTCTCCCAACCCTCGCATTTTTTAATTTTATTTTTAACCCAAAAATATTTATCTGTAGTTATAGGATTTTTTAAAAGTTGCATTCAGAACGTTAAGTTTTTAGTATTTGCAAATTGGTCCCTCGCTATGTCACCTCACATGCTTGTGCGTGTGAGGGGAGGGCATTTTGAAGAGGAACCCTCAGATATTTTGTGTTTCTTTTTACTCTTTAAAATTGAAAATCCAATGCAATTTATTTTGGTTAAATTGCAAGTAGGACCTGCTACTTTTGTAAATTGCATTTATATACCTCCTCGCGTGTAATGATTTCAATATTCTGAGCATTTTACATTTTCAATGCTAGAATAATTTGAGGGGTTCAAAAATCATTAAATATTTCTTGGAAATTACAATAGGTCCTTGCTAATGCAATTATTTTTTATTTCACTTATTTGCATTATTAAAAATAACAAATTACATATAAAAATTATAGGCAAAATATTTTAAGTGCTTAAACTGATTATAAATCACATATATTTTTCATGGGCTATTTAAATAGATTTTCCTATATTTAAAAGTACAAAAATCTTGCATTTAGCTCCTGTTTGTATTTACAAATACATAAAAATTATAAAATTATTTTGAAAAATTTCAAAAAAATGGATTTTGTGTATTACTCTATTTTGTAACTACAGGCAAAAAATCCCGAAAAATATCAAAAGAAAATAACTTAAAACTAGAAAGCTCCAAAATCATGTAAAAATGATAAAAAATTCTACAACAATCCAAAAATATTCGTTTGTGTTTCTAAATTTTGTTTAATATATATATTAAAAATAGTTTTAGGAATTTTTGGAACTTTTATCTATTTTTAAATCCTAAAGCAATTCATCATATTCATTTCATTCACTATTTGCCTATTTTTATTTAATTTGAAATATAAAAAATGAGCTCAAATTTTGAGGAAAATAACGAAAATAGAGATAATTATAAATAAAGCCAAAAATATTTTGTTTTCTGATTTTTGAAGTATTTATATCTATTTTATGAATTAAAACCCACATTTATTTATGTAGTTATATTTACTTATATTGTTATTATTATTAAAAATCCCAAAAAAAATATTTTTAATACCCTTAAAAATAAAAATGATTGCACTTTAGGATATTTTTATAATTTTTTCTCTATTTCGTTTATTTATTATCTATATATATATATATATATTATATTCATCATATATATAAGAAGAAGAAAAGAAAACTAATAATCAGAAAATACAAGAAAACTGAAAATTATAAAATTAAATAACATAAAAAAATAAAAAAAATAAAAAAATAATTAATTAAAACACCATAAAAAATAAAACAATCTTCGCAAAAACAACAAAATAATTCTCAATTGTTTTGTCATTTATTGTTGTCTACTCCCCATGCTCCACTTGTTCGACACTTTACACTACTTGGCCGATACATATCATTTGTAGAGTTATAATAAATTTTAATTCCACATTTTGCTTTGTATTGCTATATTAATTTGTAGGTAAATCATTGATCACTTGACTTTCGTGAGCGATCGCCACAATGACATTATATTCTCTCCTCGTGAAGATATTTTAGACCCTCGCAAAAACTGAGTCATCAGCTATACATTGTGAAGATTGTGCATGACAATGGAAGTATTTTCATATCCGAATTGTCACCTGACGCACATCCATTCATCGTCAATGATCAGTTGTTGAAGCTGTATCTAGAGCATGATACATTCATGGTCGTTGTCGATTCAATTCAAATGGAATTTGATGAAGATATCTCTACAACAACAACCAAGATAGATAATGCAGATAAAAATATCTTTGATTGATTTTCTTATTTTCTTCTTTTCATTTCTATTCTTTATTCTTCTATATGGCACTCATCCCATTCATATGTGTTATACTTAGGATATACTTCTTCCTAAGTATAGGGGGATGAGTGTATTCGGGTTATTCATTAATTCGTTTTCTTTCTTGTCTCTCAATTTGTTGATACTCTGTCTATACTTAGGGATATTTCATCCTTACTATAGGGGGAACAAGCGAAGCCCATTAATTTTGTAAATTTTGATCCTCGATCATCCACATTTTCTATACAGCCTACTATACGTAGGATTAGTTGATCCTAAATATAGTGGGGACGATCGACTTCTCATTCTTTTAGTCGTTGTAGTATAGACTTTCATATACTTAGCACGAATTATGTCTTCCTTTTTCTCTTCGATCACTATGAGTACACAGCTCATGGTATGTATAGGGGGCATATATACATTGTATATACCTTAGCCATAACTCGTATTTTTTCATTTTTGCATAATATGGATAATATACTATATATTAAGGGTGCACAGTTAATCAACTGTAAAGAATACACTTATTACACTTTAATTATAAGTAAACTTTTTCAAAAATTCTTTGTAAATATGACTAATAAATCGGTTCAAAATTGTTTTGCAAATTTTTTTGAAAAAATGGTTGGAAAATGTCTCGAAAATCTTTTGAAAATCATCTAGAAAACTTTTTGTAAAATGTTTTCAAACCTTTGTAAAAATGGATTTTTACCCTGCAAACCCTAAAAACTTTGCCAATTACCTCTATGACCTTTGAAACAACATAATTCCCCCCTCGACCCCTTAAACTTGCCAGCTCTTACCTCATGAACCCTGTAGTTAATCTATTTGAAGCTCGTGAGGGTTCTTGGGGTAATTTATAGGGTCGATGGGGTAATTACGTTGTGCAAAAGGTCGTAGAGGTAATTGACAAAGTTTATAGGGTCTGTCGGGTAAAAATCCCTTGTAAAAATCTATTGTAAATATTTGAAAAAAATCATTTTTATTTGTTTGAATAAAACGTTTTGAAATTACTTTGCAAATGATGTGGAAAATGGTTGTAAAAATATTTTGAAAAAATCTACCTATACCTTTAAATAGCCTTAGCAAACTGATTTTCAAATTTTTTAAATGTTCATAAATGTTTGTAAAATTATATGCAAAATAAAATTTTCAAAATGTTTGTAAAAATTCTTGTAAAAATATTTTCAAATTATTTTGACAACCTTATACTTATCAAATAAAATTCTTTATACATGTATAACCCTTGTACAAAAAATCTGTGAATAACCACTAACTTCTATATAAACTTCCAATATAAATTCTACACCCAACTCTCATAGATATTCACGCACTCCCGTGTAAACATTTGTAAATACTTCTTTCACTAACCTTCATAAAAAATCCCTAAAATTTTCAGAATTTTCAAAAACCTATAAAATTTTGTAAAATGTTTTTTGAAATTGCATAAAATTTGTAAAACTTTTCAAAAATACATAAAAAGTTCGAAATAAAAAATGTTACACAAAAAGGTTTTCTTGCATTACATAGCAATGTATTTTTCAGAACGATCAAGACAATTGAATAAGTCTAAATAAAGTCTGAAGATTGGAGCTTGGTCTAGACCTTAATCCAACTAATTTCAGAGGAATCCAATAAGGATTGGAATTGAGATGCTTCTGGTCAGCTTTACTTAATTCTTTAGATTCCATGAGTCTATGTTCATGAGTTGATTCAGTGTTTCTAACTAGAACCCTTCATGTCATCCGTATGACACATGAGACATTGGCTTGACCAGAAACCTCGCACTTAACACTTAGCTCATCCCAAATGGATTATTGGAAGTTCTTGGAGTTTAAGTCGGAATGATACTAGGTAGCTTCGTCAAGGATGGCTCAGGAACCATTCTTAGGGACTACTGAAACCGATACTTCAACCCACTTCCTCTGGTAGCATGGACATCTAATGAAAGACTGGATTGACATAATGCTTCGGATGAGGAATGGTCTGACAGCACAATTTTTTCCAAGACCCCAAAACATGGGCAGATCTTAAGATTCTATATTTGTCGGAGCAAAACAAGAATGTATAATAATGAAATACAAAGAAAAATACAAAAAGAATCCTACACCAAAATTAAAGCCAGCTTCTTAGTGAATACTCAGTTACATTGGTCGAGCTTCACAAGGGAATGAGACTACACTGGTCCATTTCCACTTGTTTTCCCATTCTTCTAACTTCTCCCTTTTCAGTTGTGAACTAGCATGCACCTGACTTTTAAAGGAAATATCTGTCTCCTTGAGGACAAGTTTTCATAGGCGGAGACTCCTTATTAGTCCAGTAGTTTGTCTTGGAAGATCTAAATATATTCAAACACATGGTACTTGTCATTTCATGGTTGCAAGAGTATGCGACTGATAGGATGGTTCTAATCAGATTGCGAATTGAATATATTAGAGTATGATGGAACCTAAGGATTTATGTGCCACACTTCCTAACCTTAATGTTGTTTCGAACAAACCAAGAATCCAATTTTAAGAGTAAAAAGTTGTTCCAAATTCTTTCTTTTTCTTTCCTTTATTTTCTTTTTCTGCACCCATTAGCTTAGGTGTTTGCTAGGGACTAACAAAGGCAAGTACTGGTGGTGATGAATCCCCATTTCATCACCTTTATTCTTTAATTTTGGCCTTATATCCCTATCTAAATGCACATATATAACATTAATTTGTTCAAAAAACACTTAGTTATTTACTTATAAATATTGTATAATAACATGTATTTAATTCCAAAATAAAAGAATAAAGGAAAGAAAAGAACAAGAATGAAGTCTCAAAGACATTGAGTGACCCTAAACCCTGAGATTCAGTCATCATGATGACTTGGTCGACACGGAATAAAGTAGGGGGAATAGAGCAAACAAGTTGCATAGAATACCACACAAAAATTGTAATTCTTTAACCCGTTATATTACCTTTTGGGACATGTTTTATTCTTTATTACTTACACTTCAAATCAATAAACTTTGAACATAAAAGGTGTACCTAAAAATACAAAGAAAAATACAAAATTAATTTCACTGAAAAATAATGCATAGTGCACCTAGGATACACAGAACAAAAGGCCATAAAGAAAACTCCCTAGACCCAGATCTCCTCCATACAAACTCAAAATTGACAAAACTCGCCTTTAATATTCAAAAAATAATATCTATTTAATGAAGGTGGTTTCATTTAATGTGGAGTTGAGATGTAAAACTCACCTTTATTTTTTTTGCATCCCTATTTTCTGGGTGTTCCACAAGAGCGTCTTCTGTTGACCATAGGTCAAATGTACCATCCTCTCTTCTGATCCCTATCAAAACATGCACACCCCTTCCTTCTCTATTTTTTTTGCATTGAACCACTACTCAAGCTCCTTGAATCCTTCAGCAAACATCTTCGCCTCAATCTCCTCCATCTTGCTATGATTCTAGATCCTATGTACATCCACACAATCGACAGGATTCTTGTGATTAACCCACCTACTATGTTTTGTTTATAAATAAACCTAGGTTCCACCTTTTTGATTTTTGATCCTTCCTTCACCATCTGTAACCTCATAGGACTCCCTTGTGTTGCAGCTCTGGTGACAACAGAGCTCAGAGCTCCCAAGACTGTCGACGAGGATAAGGGTTGTGAGGAATTAGTCCACCACCACCAGCTTCCCAGCTCCGGCGAAGGTTCTCTTGCAACTTGACTCCGATCATGTAGAGTTGTTTCCCTAGCATTTTTATATTGCATTTCAATTTCGCAAGTTAGTTTAGCCTTTAAATTTTGCATGTAGCATGTAGCTAACATTAACTCAGAGATCTTAGTTGGCTGGAGCTCTGGCTCTAGCTTGAAACCTATTGTAATTACCCATATTCTAACCCGCCTTTTTGCCCCCAATTCGTTCCCTGACACGTTCTCCATCGAAGCCCTCATTTCCCCCTTTGATTTTGCAAGAATCAAGGTATGTTGGAGCTTCTTCTTTCATCTCCTATCAAAGCTCAACCGTCCCTTCATTCCCTTTCTATTACAGCTTCAAGTTTGGTCGAGGCGCTTGTCCTCAAACTAAGGAGGAATTATGTACATGTGACAAACTTTGGAAGGCACCAGGACCGTAGAATTGCGAGACATCTGCTCCAAGTCAGGAAGAGCACCAAGACCTCCACGTCCCCATTGATGGAACTTGGAAGCTTTTAGAGGGCACCATCAGACACATATAGAGCCCGAGAAGCTTTTAGAATGGTTGGTGCAGATCTAGCTAGCTAGAGATGCCACGAATCAATGTTTGAAGATCGAGGAAGAATACCTTCTTACTCGTTCTACATGATACCTTTAGAGATCCATGATCAAGAACATCACCCAGATTTAATACGGGTCGTCTAGTTCAAGGCGATATGAAGTCCTCTGCCCATCGTTCGATCGATTTCAAGATGCCACGTAGAGCACTTCCAAGTTCCCAATCCACACCTTTAAGGGGTAAAGTTATAAGTAACCCCTCCTTTTTTACATTTACCAAATAGCGATGTAAATATTAATTGTCTTGTAAATTTGTTTATGTAAAATTTGCATCAGAACCCCACACTTTATTGAATATTGCATACAGTTTAATGCTAGCTCAACTCTCGTAGTCCCCTGCATCAGGCGGGTGCATTTTGCATAGAGGTCCCTCCGAATTCCTCTATTTTTTAGTGCCTAAATTTGTAATATAAGTGTTAAAGTTTTAGAGAAATTGCTAGTAGACACTTGGATCATATTTTTATTGCAAAAATACCCCAGCCAATAATGTATTTATTTATGTACTTTTTTATTTTTGGTAATTAGCTACTATGCTCAATTAATTTAGGGAAAATTGTTGTAAATGCCCTATCTGATGCTTGTACAAGCACGTATTTTTAATTATCATTTTCCGGCATTTTTTCATTTGCTAAAAAATAAAATAGAAATTATTTATTCCAAGATAACAGAGAAAATTACAAAAAAAATATAAATCCTTCTTTAAAAATTACAAAAAATAGATTACATATATTACTATATATTCTAACTCTAGATCAAAAATCACAAAAAAATATAAAAGAAAAACACTAAAAATGAAACCCTAAAAAGTATATAAAAATTAGTGAAAAATTCTAAAAAAATCCAAAAAAATAATTTTATGTCATATATTTTTCTTTATATATATACTTTATATTAAAAATAGTTTTGAGAAGGTGGACATATTATTTATGTAAAAAACCCAAAACAATTCGACATATTTATATAACTCGATGTTTTGATATTTTTAAAATTTTAAAAATGCATAAAATTAACAAAAATATAAGAAAAATCACAAAAATAGATAAAATTATCAAGATCTCAAGAACATTTTTTGTAATTTATACTTATCTTTAAAAATATAAGACCTTATATAGGTTATATATTATGTATTACTTTTATACATATTATTACTATTCTTAATTATAATTACTTAATATATTTTTAAAAACCTTTAAAAATAAAAAGTATTATTCCTGCGTATATGTCTTATACTTTCATTTATTTATTTATTACATATCATATATATTGCAATATGCAAATTACTATATATATTATACCTTAAAAACAAAAAGGAAATAAAAAAATAGAAATTTAAAATATAAAAAAATATATAACAATAAAATAAATAATAATTAAATATATTAAGAACCCACGATAAATTAAAAGGTAGAAAAAGTACAAAATAATTGTTGTTTAATTTGCATTAACTGACAATAACTATACCTATCCCCATTGCTCTTTGTGCATTATACACATATTTTGTAGAGTTAAAATAAAAATAAATTTTACTCATTCATTTGCATTGAATTATCATACATTGTGAGTTGATTTTTTTGATTGAGTTGATTGATTACTTGAAGAGAGATGAGAGTTGGCAAAGGGTCGAGACAATGATTGTTGGATCTGACTTGTCAGACACTGTAGGATCCTCCAAGACCAGACATTAGGCACCCCCGGTCGATCACCTCAACAAATGGCGACGATGCCATGGAGCAACGCTTAGGATAGGATTTTTTGTACATATATCTCTTTTTATTTATCTGTCTTTTATTTATTTTTATAAATAATTATTTATCTATTTCTGACCAATTTCATTGTTATTTTCTTTGCAAGGGACCACGGAGTGAAGGCGGGTTTCTAAGGAAGGTCGGTGCACCTGAGCTACGTGCAGATCAGCTCTTTCTTTGTGAGTTGATTGGAGAGAGCAAGGAGGAGACAGAGCAACTTAGCATAGTTCTTTTCTTTGGAGTCTATGTTACCTCTTCATTCCCTATTATTTCAGCTTCAAGTTTGGTCGAGGCGCTTTGCCTCGAACCAAGGAGGAACTCTGTGTAGCTTCCAAGCTTTGGAAGGCACCTGGAGCATGGAATTGACGTGAGACATCTTCTCATGTCAGGAAGAGCACCAACACTTCGAGGTCCCCACAAATGGGACCTAGAAGCTATTAGAAGGCACCATCAGATGCAGATAGAGCAAAAGAATGCTTTGGGTCGGTCGGTGCAGATCCTGCTCATCGTTGATGCCTGGAATCGATGTTTGAAGATCTGAGAAGAAAATCTACTTCCCTGTTCTTTGTGATACCTTCAGGGATGCATAATCAAGAACACAACTCAAATCTAATCAGGTCGTCCAGTTGAAGGTGAAATGAAGTCCTCTACCCGTCATTCGATCGACTTAAAGACGCCACATGGAGCGCTTCCAAGCGCCCGATCCGCGCCTTTGAGGACTAAAGTTATAAGTATACCTTCCCTTTTTTATATTTACCAAGTAGTCATGTAAATATAATTGTAGTATAAATATTTTTGTAAAAATTTCATCGGACCTTCACACTTTATTGAATATTACATACAGGTCCGTGCCAGCTCACCTCACGTTGTCCCCCAAGCAAGGCAGGTGCATTTTGCACAGAGGCACCTCTAGCTTCCTCTATTTTCTCTTTAGTGTTTAAATTTGTAATATAAGTGTTAAACTTTTGAGAAAATTGCACAGAGACCCTTGGATAATATTTTTATTGCAAAAATACCCATGGTAGGAATGCATTTATTTATTTGCTTTTCTATTTTTATAATTAGATCTTTTGCTCTATTATATTTGGGAAAATATATGTAGATGCCATGTCTGATTCTTGTACATTACATATTTTTAGTTAGCATCTTACTACGATTTCCATTTATTAAAAATAGAATAGATATTATTTATTCCTTGTTAACATAGAAAATACAAGA
This sequence comes from Ottelia alismoides, assembly GCA_037367405.1. NCBI lineage: Eukaryota > Viridiplantae > Streptophyta > Magnoliopsida > Alismatales > Hydrocharitaceae > Ottelia > Ottelia alismoides. Next base: position 124,417 of record JAZKJV010008203.1, on the reverse strand, counting down.
AATTATAAAACCCTACTTTGAAAATTCCAAAAAAAGTACAATATATATTATTATATATTCTAACTCCAGAACAAAATCATAAAAACATATAAAATAAAAACATTAAAATAGAAAAAAAATAGAAAACCATGAAAACACTATAAAAATCAGTAAAAAATTATAAAATTCCAAAAAAGAAGTATTATGTTCTATATTTGTATTTATATTATATACTATATATTAAAAATAATTTTGGGAAATTTGGACCTATTATTTGTTTGTGAATCTCAAAATAATTTGGCCCACTTATATAATTCACTATTTTGATATTCTTTATACTTAGAAATACATAAAAAATAACAAAAATTATAAGAAAAATCACAAAACATAGAATATTATTATTACTATTATTAAATTATAAATACTTAATATTTTTTGAAAAAACTTTAAAAAATAAAAAGGATTGTTCATGTATATATTTTCTATATTTTCATTCATTTATTTATTATATATCATATATTGTAATGTACAAAATACTATATATATTATACCTTAAAAATAAAAAGAAAATACAACACTAGAAATTTAATAATATAGAAAATATAAAATATTAAAACTCCATAAAAAAGTAAATATAATTTAAACCCATAAAAGATTAAAAAGCATAAAATGTACTAAATAATTATTGTTTATATTTCATTAAGTGATAATAATTATATCTATTCCCATTGCTCTATGTGGTTTGACACTCTACATACTTATACACTATACATATATTTTGTAGAGTTAAAATACAAATAAATTTTGACTCACATATTTGCATTGAATTATCCAACGTTGTGGGTTGATTGTTTGTTTGAGTTGATTGAGTATGTGTAGAGAGCTGAGAGAGGATTGATAAACTGATTGCTGGATCCGACTTATCAAACATCGCATGCTCCTTCAAGATCAGATGATAGGCACCCCTGATCAATCTCCTCAACAGCAATACATCATTCCAATTACTAAGACCTTTGATATTATCAGTCACCTTGCTCCCATGGCATGTTAATATTGTGAACTACATTGTCTCTAAGGAAGTTCCACAAGATTGGCCAAAGTTGAAAGTGGAAAAAGTCATGTCCGAGATACATTTTTACCAATGGGAGGATCCATATTTGTTTTGAGGGAGCAGATTGCATCTGGCGAAGGTATTTCTTGAGGAGGACTGTGCAAGTGTCCTAGAGCATTGCCACAAGTTGGAGTCTGGTGGACACCACTCTGGGAAGCGTATCGCGATGAAAATTCTTCAATGTGTCCTATGGTGGTTGACTCGTTTTAAAGATTTTACTGAATATGTGAAAGATTGTACTAACTGTTAGAAGATGGGTGGTACCATCAGTTCTAGAGATACCATGCCTCTAAACTACATTCAAATATTAGATGTCTTTGATGCATGGGGTATCGACTTCATGGGCCCATTTCTAAACTGCCGGGTGTTTTACTACATCTTGCTTGTCATCGATTATACCAGTCGATGGGTAGAGTCTATCCCTGCTCAAGTCATCGACATTCGCACTGTATGTTTCTTTCTCAAAGATAGCATCATTTTGTGGCTTGGGATTCCTGGTATTCTCATATTCGATGGGGGCAACCATTTTATCAACAAAGAAATCAAGAAGCACGTGAAGGAGTACGACACCGAACATCGGATCACATCTCCTTACCTCCTGCAGATTAATGGCTTGACCAAATGTTCAAACAAGGAAATCAAGATGATCCTACTGAAACTTGTGGGTCCTTATTGGAAGAATTGGATGCAACTTCTCAACTTAGTTCTATGGACTTATCGTACAATGTATAAGTCCCCTTTAGGCATGTCTTCCTATCACCTGGCATATGGCAGGCCATGCCACTTGCCCATCGAGCTCATATACAAATCATTATGATCAATCAGTGTATGCAACTTGGTCATAGAGAAAGCCGACAAGAACCAAAAGATATACATGAACTAATTTTTGGAATTTTGAGACTCTACATGCGACAACAACCTCATGAATAAAGAGAAAGTCAAGAGATGGCATGATAAGCATATCATATAGTAGTCTTTCAAGACGAATCAGAAGGTGTGGTTGTTCGATGCAAAGTTGTTGTTGTTTCTAAGCACGCTGAAAAGTGAATGGTCATAACCCTTTATTGTCAAAAATGTGCATGACAATGGTAGCATCATCATATCTGGATTGTCAGCTGATGCACAATCATTTGTAGTAAATGGACAGCTTCTGAAGTATACATAGAGTATGATGCATTCCTCTCCATTGTGGATTCGATACAAGTGGCATTTCAAGATGAGCTTCTAGAGGTTGAAATATGGGACATGTGAGCTTCAAAAACATCTTTTATTTTCTTCGTTTCTTTTTTCTTCTTCTCATTTCTTTTGCATTCATGGCATTCTTTCATATTTTCATTCATCGGCATGTTATGGCAGAAAGAACAGCACGAGTTATGTATCCCTTTCTGCTCTTCGACCACTATGAGGACATAGTTCACACTAAGTATGGGGGTGTCATATATACCACCTAGTATATACTTTAGCCAAAACTCATACTTTCACATTTTTAATAATATGGCTTTAAAAATAAGGGGTAAGTGTATAGAATTCAAATACACTTATAAATCTATTGCAAAAAAACTTTTGAACCCAATTGGAAAATCTTTTTAAATGTGATTAAATATAATGGTTTATAAATGTCTTACAAAAAATTGAAGATATTAATTGTCTTGAAAAATCTTTTGAACCCATTTGGAAAATCTTTGTAAAATATCTTCCAACCTTTGTAAAATTTTATATGTATTTTTTTGTCAAATTTGTTTTTGTTGTTTGAATAAAATCTTTTGAAAAAATACTTTGTAAACAATTTGGAAAACGGTTGTGAACTTCTTTGAAAAATCTATTTATAACTTTTTGAAAAATTTTGCAAAATGATTTTCAACCTTTGTAAATATTTGTAAAAAAATATTTTCAAAATAAAGTTTTCAAAATGTTTGCACAAATATTTTCAAATGTTTTGAACACCATGTATGTAATTGTGTAAATAACAACTCAAATATAATTCTTTATAAATCTTTGTATAAAAAATATGAATAACAATTTACACTTAATTTGTGCATATTTGTGTACAAATTCCCATGTAAAATCCACAACCAACCTTCATAAATACAACACTCACTCCTATGTAAATATATGTACGTATACCATGCACTAACATATATCAGAAACCTCTAAAAATCCAAAATTTTTAGAACCCCGCAGATGCAAAATGTTTTCAAAATTGCATAAAATTTTTCAAAACAATTTCAAAAACCCATAGAAATTTCAAAATCATAAAATATATTCGACAAAAATATATGTATTCGCATTTGCTTTTTCAGAATGATAATGACAATTAAACTAGTCTGGAATAAAATCTGAAGATTGGAACTTGGTTGGACCTTAATCAACTTAAGAGCAGGAACCTTATAAGAAGTAGATTTGAGTCTCTTTATGTCTGCTAGATTTAATTCTTTGATAGCACAAGACTGGGTTCAATGTCATCTTGACTGCCAACTAGAATATTTCAAGATGCATGCATGACTCTTGAAGACAGTGACCTAACTTGGATGCGTGCACCTCACCACTTAGCTCAACACAGTTGGAGTGGTGAGGGGTTGGATTTTCCGGCAGGAGACACATGCAAATGGAAACATATGTAGTCACTCTATTTGGCTAATGCCCCCCAACCAATCCAGTAGCGATAAGGTCTAAAGACAGGATGTTGTGGGTTGCAATAAAGCTTCAAAAGACGGATTGTCTACTGGATCAAGAGGAAAAATTCCTTATGTAGATGTTATTGTATATATTTAAAAATGCAAAATCATAAACTCCAAAAAGAATAGGCAGGTAGAAATCAAAGAAATCAATTCTTGTTGGAGTATGTATTCAATAATCAAAGTTTATGCTTCAAAGTCAAAGAATTTATGGATGCCTTCAACTAGATGGCTTGGCTACACTGGTCAAGCATTCTAGGATATGTAGTTACATAGGCTATCATCCATTCTCTTCTCTACTCCCTCTTTCTTGAGCTGGTTGTACATGAACTTAGAAGGGATAACCTGGCTCCTTAGGGGAAAGAGTTGTTGGATTTCGGAATTAGGGTCACCATGTTGGAGAAGATTATCTCTTTATCATTTCAGTTGTGGGGAGTTACATATCACTTACAGTATACAAGTAATACTAATAATCATAAGGGTTTGTGTAGACTTGTTATGACATGTCTTTTGAGGAGATTTGGATAGAGTTTTGTGGTTCATAAGGATTGTTGAGTTTCAAGTCCGATTCGCAATAATGTTCCAAACATGTTAAAATCAAAAGGTTTGACTGAGATCCAAACTTTGATTTTATGAATATAAGTTTAATTAACAAAATCATTCCGACTTATTTCTTTTTCTTTTCTTTATTTTCTTTTTAGCATTCATTTTCAATAAGTGTTTTCTACGAACTAGCAAAGGTAAGTATAGGGGTGATGAATCTCCATTTCATCACCTTTATTCTATCATTTTGGCCTTAATGTATGTAAATAACATTAACTTATACAAAATAACATTTATTATTTAATCTGTAAATACTGTATAAATATTGGTTTTTAATTCCAAAATAAAAGAAAGAAGGAAAAAAGAAAAAGAAATGAAGTATTGAAAATACTGAAATCCCTAAACCTTGAGACCAAGTCAATATTCACTTCGTCGACCAGAAATAAAGTATGAGGAGATAGGGAAATAAATTATATATAAATGACACACAAAACCCTAATTCAATTAATCAAAAATATCTAATATTTCTCCTTTTTTATTATTCATTTTGCAAACCTCAAATAAACATTTGTTCAACTTGAAACTTGTACATATTGATGTATAGAAAATTATAAAAATAATTGCATTTGAAAATAATATAATGTTCAACGAGGACACGTAGATGAAAAGGTCGTAAACAAAAATTCACAAATCAATATCTTCTCAATATGAACTCGAAATTCACAAGACTCGCCACTATTGTATTTAAAATGAAATTATCTATTTAATGAAGGCAGTTTCATTTAAAATGGAGTTAAAATTCAAAGTTGGTTTTTTGGGGTCACGTTGTACTATATATCTTCATATTTTATATTTTTAATATTCTTATATTTTTAGATACTTGTAAATACTATTTGAAACATTTTTAAAATACAAAGATAAAATAAAATAGTTCAAATACATTAAAATGAATAGTATATTAATATATATAATATACCTATAATGTATGTACATTATTTATTTATATGTAATATATAAATATGTATTAAATTATACTATAAATATATAAAATGTGTATATATGATAATAAAATAAAAATATAAAATAAAAATAAAATAGAGAAAACATAGGTAAATACACATATAAGTCTACTTGTAAAAACTAACACCTAGTAAATAAGGTTGTATAAATAAATAAAAATTTGCCTACAAAAATACATAAAATAATAAACATTTTTTTAGGTTTTAACTTTTATTTAATAAAATACCTAGCTAATTTATTTCTATTTATTTCTTTATTTTTTGCAATTTTTTTTCCAATTCTGGTCTGATGTGGACCAATTAGAGGCAGTCCTTCGTTGACCTTGGGTCAACTGCCCCTCCTGGAGCCTTGTGTCTGTCAGGTTGTCTCCTCCCCCTTTTCCTCCTTATTTCCCGCATGACAATATTCAAATTTCCTGGAGTTCTGAACAAAATTTGCGGATTAGATCTCCCTAATTCACGCCTATTCTTAATATCCTATGGATCTTCATCGATCTGGGTGAAACCCTCTTCGCATGATTACTCATCGCCTCTTCTATTTAACCTTCCATCCGAACATCATCACAAGTTTAATCCCTTCTTATTCAACATAACCCCTTGCAATCACTTCCTGGTGTGAGCTCTTCATGACAGGAAGAGTCTATGCATGATTCCAAGGTGAGGAGAAGATCTGTTAAGGTGATTCAACCCCATTGCATGAGCACCTCTAGCGGTTCTACTTCCATGCCCGCCAGATAGGTGAGGCCCCATTTTTTATGTCATTTTCGTTGGTTTTTCAAATCTTAACGTAGCAGCATGCTTTGTTTCCTTTGATTTATGTCAAAATCCAAAATCCCAAAAACAATGGGGAGCCCTTGAGCTCCAGGTATGTTCTCGGTCAAACATCATCATTCTGACTCGCTCAACACCCCATTTTGCACCCCATCACATTCTTCATCTATAGATCACCTGTCTCACCTCGATTCTATACGAATCAGGTTCCTCAGATCTCATCCATCATGCTCGAAGAAGATTAGAACCATTCCCCCTCATGTTATATTCAATCAACTCCAAATGATGTCGAGTCAGTTTGTCCTTAACCTGAGACTATTTCCATGCAGGAACAAGCCCACAAGGACCACATCTGGGGTTGATTCAAATCATGTACAGTACCTCTAGGTTCTATGCTTCTTCTTCAAGCTCTAGGTCACCATTGATGGGACTTGGATCCATCTGAGGCATTGAGCAGCTGCGGAATCATCTTGGGAACCTAACGAGCATTTCAGCATCTCGAACAAAGTCCAAAGAAGGAAGATTTGTGCGATTGAAGTTCATAAGGAACGAGTTCTTGTCTTGTTCTTCATGAACGTCACAACACCATTAGATCAAGAAGGGCCCCTCAAGGTCAGCAACCACCATAGGATTTGGAGCTTCATCGTCATTTAATCGGGATCCAAGATCTAATCTTGGTTGAGTATCTACGAATCGATATCACGCAATCTAGATCGTCCAAGGTTTAAGTGATTTAATCTAAGTGTCGGTTAGCACATAGGTTTTCAGTATTTTGTAACTTCACCCTCCTGTATTTTTCATTTTTGGTTTAGTCCTCAAACTTTTCTTTGTAGTGTAATTAATTTTGTAATATTTTCAAGTGGACCCTTAAACTAGTTTATTATTGCACTTAAGTCCCTTGCAAGGTCAACTCATGTACCATACACGTGAGATTCTTGGGTATTTTGCAAGGATACTCTCTTGGGTTTCTTTATTTCTTTTTGGTGCCATAACATGTGGATTAAGTGTAAATTGTTTTCTGAAATTTGCATGTTTATTCAAGGAAGTTGTTTTATTTGCAAAAAAACCCATGTCGGTGCTTATTTATTGTGAAATATTTGGGTTTATTTGTAGAATTGGTCTTGAACTTTGACACATTGTTATTAAATGAATTTAAACTTCCTGGAAATTTCATTTGGGTCCTTTATTTCCTTAATTGATTTATTTTGTGTATTTTAAGTGTTTTAAATAGCTTTTCATGTCTAAAAACTCTAGAAAATTACTTTAATTTCCTAAAACTCTATTTTATGACACATATTTTTATTGGAGCAATTAAAGTTATTTTTTTAATTTATAAAAATCCAAAAATATTGTGTATTTCCCTGTTTTAGTTGAGAAAAATTATAAAAAAAATTTCAAAACCTCCCCCAAAAATCCCCCAAAAATATGTTATTTATAATCTATAGTGTTCTAACGCATACCAAAAAATCACAAAATTTACAAAACCAAAACCTTACAAATGATAAAACTTTGAAAAACTTATAAAATCATAAAAAAACTCCACAAAAATCCAAAAATAGTCTTTAAACCTTCTGAATTTTCTTTATTTTATCTAGTTTATAGGAAAATTGATCTTAGCCCCTATCTAAGTTGTTAGATATTTATTAGGCACATTTCAATCTCTTGATTTTTCTATTTTACACTATTTTGTTTTTTCTATTTTTTAAAATCCATAAAAATTCTCAAAAAAACATCAAAAATAAAGAAAACTCTAAAAAGAACAAAAATATTTTATTTTGAAAATGTTGACTTTATTTGGTATTTTAAACTTTCAAAAAGGGTCAAATTTCCTTTATTTTATGAATACATATATATATCCCTATTAAATAAATATACATATATTAATTATTTATATATACATATATATTATTATATTTATATTACTAAAAAATTAAAAATCATTAAAAATATTTGAAAAATAAAAAAACATATGATTAAAAACCCACAAAAATATTTGAAAAGTAAAAATAAATAAATCACTTAAGGTGATAGTTCACTTTTTCTTGATTCCCCTCTGCTATCTATGTTACAATACTCTACATACTTATACATTATACACATATTTTGTAGAGATAAAATAAAAATAATTTTTGACTCACACATTTGCATTATTTTATCATACAATGTGGGTTGATTGTTGATTGTTTCGAATTGACCAGGTACCGAGTGTCGTGAGAGCAGCCGATATTGCGATTGTCGGATCTGACTTGTCAGACACCGCAAGCCCTATAAGACCAGATGTTAGACACCTTGATATTTGTGAGCTATCACGTGGTTACGCAAGTTCATTCTGGAACTTGGTGTAGTTTCCTCTAATACTCCAATCCCATTGCTTTGAGATAACATGAAATCCATAACTCAAGAGAAGGAATCTAGATGGCATCGAAAGAGCAAATACGTAGACAGGAATTACCACATCATTCAGGAGATTCAAAAGCATGGTGACATTGTCGTCACCAAGGTGACCTCTACCGATAATGTTGCCAATCCCCTTACCAAACAATTACCCAAAAGGTTTTTGACCAGCATATAATGAGCACGAGTTTAAGTATTGTACCTGAATGATTTTGAGGGTTAGTGGGAGATTGTTAGGCATGTGATCCTCAGGCAAACCATTTCTACAATAAATGTTACTGCAAGCTTTTGATATATCAATAAAAGTTAATGATTTATTTCTCTCCTTATCTGAGATTAAATGAATGAATGCACTTATAAGGTCCCTTAATACAATTAGGGTTATGTACCATGTCCATCTTAATAATCATAGAGCTGTTGATTAAATGGTTGAATCATAGATGTTGGTGCTTGGATGATATCCAGAGAGTTAGATTGAGGGCTCATCATGCACCGTCAAATCATTGTTGAGAAAGGATCTCTAGCTTGAGAAGGAGATGACAATCCTTCTCTAAAGGTTGATATATGACCGACCACTTGATGTAGGTCCTCTGCATATGAAAAAAGATTCGGAGATGACGGACAAGTTAAGTCAAAGAGTTGACTTAACTAGATCGAGATAACCAAGATCTTTGTTGCATGTTGTCATGACATAAGCATGCATCCTCTAACCGGAGATAAATGTATTACTATATGTCTATGTTTGTACATTAGGCAAACCATTGGGTTAGTGGCCTAATCAAGGTCTATACACCGATGAGTTGATTTGTGTATGAAGGCATATGAGTAATATGATCTCTCAAAGGGATCATACGTACTCACTATTGAACTGGAAGATATGAGCTCACTCATGAGATATTGGGCTAACAAAATTCCATGCATGGTCGTCTTGCCTAGTAAGCTTGCCAGAATTTGTAAGTATGATATATGCTTTTGGAAAGCATATGATCGATATCAACTCCCAATGATCTAATGAGAAACTTAATGATAAAACCATAAAGGAGATAGTTCAAATATGATATAAAATAGATTATTCTAGGTCTTCCCGGACATAAGGGTATTAGGAATAGTCGAGAGTGATGTGAACGTAAACGATTGTATAACCATAACACTTCCATTCTAAGGGAGCGATGAAACGGGTTTGGATTTTAGTGACTCATCTCATAGGATTAGTAACCCGATCTTAGTCCAAATGTTCGACAATGATCCGATATGTGATTTAGATGCAATGAGAATATTAGATGTACAGTTTGATTTAATCAAACATCTTTAAGAGATCGCCTAGACCTGGATATGAGATAAGATTTCAGTATCCAAGTCATTATACATGGAATGTACAATCACTATGTCCTTATCACCAAGTATCTACGAAGACGGCACATTGTTCTTGAAAGAATTCAAGAATAATTCTCTTATTGAAAATATATCTGAGCATTGGAAAATTGATTATTAAATATGGTTTAATTTTCATGAATAATGTGAATTTGATTTATATTATTTGGACACATGAGAAGAGTCATCTAAGATAACTAAATGAGATTTAATTATCAAAGATATTACCGATGTGGATATCACTATACACAATAATCATAAGTATTATAAATATGATTTATAATATCATAGAGATATTTAATTGCAAATAGGATTTACAAATTAAATGTTAATGTGAATTGGATTCACATTGTATAATAAATTGTAAATGTAACTTACACTATGTATTGTATGATTGACTATGATTCATAATTGTCAATTGTAAGATTGAATTATCACAAAATAATTTGAAATTATTTTGGTGAAATTTTAAGAAATAATAGTTGTTACACATGTGGAATATTTGATGATATATGAGATATCATCAAAATTTTAAGGAAGTGGAGTCCTCTCCTTATTAGGAATGGACGGTCACATGGAGATTCTCTCCATGGTGGTCGTCCATCTTGGATATGAAAGGAGGCTCCACTCCTTTCCATATTATTCCATATGAATTGATTTAATTGAATTTAAATTTATTGAATATTATTCAACATATCTATTTTCTTTTAAATTAATTAATTATTGTTAAAATTTTATGCAATAAAATCACGACCATTGGTTTCAAATAGGAGTACCTCTCAACGATCCAATTTGTTATAAAGAAAGGCTAGTCCTAACACTTTCTCTTACAACATCAACACACAAGTTGAAAGCAACAAATCTCTCTCTCTCTCTCTGTTCATCTCCTACATGTCTAAAAGGTTCTCTCTCAACCCTAATGGCCGTCCATTTGTGGTTATTGAGAGCATCGTCATCGTCATGCTGCCATTGTGCTACCGAATCGATTGTCCGTGGATCTCCACCTTTTTCAATGCTTTGTGCTCGTGAGGAAGGATACAGATTTCGTAAGATGAAATGATGAGGTTTCAGATCATCAACTCAGATTGCAGGAGGCATGCATCTCATTTACACACCCTCAAGTGCATTCCTCGTTGGATCGAACTTGAGACAGGAGGTCTCTTTATTTAGAGACACACGATCGTAAACATGCTTCAATAGGTAATCATATTACTCGTTTGTGATCTTGATGAAATAATATGAGAAAGATTATCATGTCATGTGGGTTCATCTTTGTTAAATTTTTTAATTTCCGACACCCCTTACAACTAGTATGACTGGTTGTTCTTGATCGCATGTGATGCGATCTTCACAATTTCGTGATGCACTAAGGCTTAAACTCTAGCCTTCAGTACTTCCACTGCAAATGATGCATAGGTGATGAGAGTGCCTCCCCTCACGGTTATTTATGTCATCGAATTGTAGCGACTGCAGAGAAGCGCGCCGATCAAATAAAATTTAGAAGAAAGAGAATGAATAGATGAATGATAAGAAATAATATTCTCTCTCTCTCTTCGGTTTCACTTTATATTTATCAGGTAAGTGTCTATGTGTCGAACAAAAGGAGGCATGAAGTATACTTACAATTAGAGAATCGGATTTGTGATTTAATTTCTTCTTCGAAAGCTCTTTTTGTGGGGTTTTTTTAGTTGGTTTTTATTTTTGCAAATTTTATTTTATTTTTGTTTTTTAATTTTAATTTTATTTTCAAAGGATGATTTAGCTGACCCTACTTAATGTGGGAAAAGACTTTGTTGTTGTTGTTTATTTGACTTTTAAAGGATGATTAATTTGGAAAAATGGTGGTACTATATAGTAGGTGGAATATAGTGTAGTGTATTATTCTAATGTAATGAAGAAAAGGAAATGGATTTTTTATTTTTGAAAATGGAAAATAGAGTTGCAAAATGATATCTATATAGTAGATAGGTGGAGTATGATATAGATAATGCTATATAGGTAATGACGTGAAGAAAAACCAAGCAACGAGCTCAAGAAGACACACAGCAAATCCCAAAATGTAGACACTATTTCTAAAATCAAAACAAAATAAATAAGTGATTAAAATCCTCAAAATATAAACCAAAACCAAGCTAGGGTAGTTAGGTAACTACCCTAGAAAAATCAACAAGAAATAAAATGTCTAGAGTGTCTGAATGTCACATATAGTCCAGGGCTACAAATGTAAGAGAAATATCTGGAAAGAAACAAAGTCTTAGCATTTAGGTCCCTGTGGAGGGAACTAAATGCAATATCTAACAATATCTATGCAATCTAGAATTTCTGAGTCTTGTTGGGTTCATTGTGCAATTTGCCCACGACGTTTCACTTAACAGCTAGGATTATATGTTGCAGATGAGATCTCGTCCGTCTGTTGATGACATGCGTTGCCAATCTACGCAATCTGACGCTTATCAAGTTCTTCCCCAATTGGAAGAATACGACAATGAGGGTTTGCTTCTTGGTGGATCTAGCAGTGTTTGGCGATAGCGCAAGAGGCTAATATGGCTCTGGCAGGTCCTGAAGGGGCTCCTCCCCCTTCGAGTTCCCCTGCTACATTAGAATCGAAGATGAAAGATGAAGTGTTTATTCATGGTTCCAGGATTGCAAGTTAGGCTTCCAGGTGCAAGTTCTTGTGCATCTCCATAATAAGGATTGTACGTCCAATCTCTAGATGAAGATGTTCTGTGGGAGTCGCTCCAACAAAGGAAAACAACCTGCAAGAAATATTTGGGCTCGATTCTAATATAATCGGCCTGGAGTAGTGGTGGAGTTCTTGCCCAGAACTGAACATGTAAAGTGCTCAGCAAAGCAAACTTGGGCTTCAAAATCTAACAAGGAATCGAACCAAATGAAAGGGCTTTTGAATGTAAATGGAAGAGATGTGATTAAAATTACTATGAACAATGATTGAGTGGGCCTAAAAGGGATGAAAAATGTCAATATTTGTGGATGAACTCACCTGTGAAATAGAGGTATAAGACATCCAATTGTCACTAAAGAACTCAGTGGAAGCTCGAGCATTACACAGCAAATCTTATTGTGATTCAAGGCCACGAAGACCTGGAACTCCTTCCATGATCTCCCCTCTTCCTCGTTGAAGATAAAGCTCCCTCGTCTATCACCCAAGGAGGAAGATGCAAACCTTTGAAGGTGGGGCTTCAGGCAGATAGAACTAGAAATGAAGAAAGTTAGCTGAATGCGCCCAATTGGTTGAATTATATAGAGAAGAGGAGAAGGAGCTAGGGTGGTGTGCAGATCAGGCGTGGAAGATAATTGAATAAGTTAAAGGATCCAAGGGTTAGAATGGAATTAGCTAAAGAATCGAAGGCTGTGAAAACTGTTGAAGTTGGGCGTTCAATCAGCCAAACGGCCTGGCTTCTTCGAGAAGAAGCATGTGGTGCTTACATGTGTCAGTGCCACATAATTTCCAAAGTAGAAATACATTATTATTTACATAATATATATTGGATAGATTTATTTTTAAAAAAAATAAAATGAAATATATATATATAAATTATGATATATATTCCATATTAAATAATATATATTTTATGATATATAAATAAAATACCAATAAATATATATAATACACCTTATAAATAATATTTATATTTTTTAAACTGAATACATTCATAAATAAAGTACCATTTTTATATTTTAGTAATTTATATAATATTAAATAATGTTTATATGAATTTTTGTAGATTTTAATAATTTATTTTTTAGATTTATAAATACATGTATGTACACTATATTTCATTTTATCTATTTTAAGGGTTTTTTATTTAATTAAAATTATTAAATAAGGATTTTATTTTATAAATAAACTACAAGATAAAGAAAATAATTAAAAGTTACTAAATCAATTGTACTAGGAGTAGTATGTACAAAATAAATTTAACAGCCCAGAAACCTAATTGTCATTAGGTCCAAAAAGCGACTTTTTGCAAATGGGCTCCATTTTCGATTAAATCGCCTTCATTAATTAGAGAATTTTATATCTTGAACGTTAAATGTGAGTAGAGTGAAATTAGAGTTCATATAATGAAATTATGAAGTTCAGAAGTTGGAAATTTGATAATTTAGAAGTATGTTTACTTGTCATAATTACATGTTGGACTTTTTTATTATATATATTATACACAATGATGAATTATTTTGTGAAAAATATGTACATATGAATTAAATAACATTAGATGAAGATTTTATATTTATAATAAATAAATGGAATTAATGTTTTATGTACATGTTCAGTTATTTTTATAGTATCTTCCTTATCTCCCCCTACTTTATTGTTTGTCGATGAAGCCATGCTAACTTGGTCTTAGAGATTAGGTTATATAAATATATCCTAAAACTATGTTTATATTTCTTAATCCATCTTGTACAATATATTTTTACAGTCTACCTTATTTTCTTTTTTTTATTTTTTTATTTTTTTCTTTATGCATAAAAATGAGTTTTTATTCATGAATGTGCTTTTGATAAAAAGTTGATATTAATGCATATTTATATGTATTTGTTAAGTATTTTAAGACAAAATGCAATAGAAACATTATTGAATCATGGATTTACTGGTAGGGTGCCAATTAAGAAACCCATTAGCATAGCCAGGCTTAGGAACCTTCACTGTTCCAATTTGAGACAACACAATTGGTACATATTGTATTAAGAGAATTATCAATCTTTCGACTATATATGATATAATCAATAACATTCGGAGATTTAGGAATTTAAAACTCTTTTTAATTTCGATAATCTTTAGTGCAACAATCTAGACAATTCGTGAAATTCATCTAATCGAATTAACGATTTGTAATTGAATTTCAAATATCCAAGTGCATAAATCATCAATGGAGATATAAAATAAAAAATCTTTCTAATTTATTGAATATATTAAACAAACAATGATTTTAGATTCGAATTTGCAAGTTGCGACAATAACATTTCAAATTAAAAAGCATTATATAACTCGGGCTTAAAATTCTTTGTGACCTCAAATATTTTCAAAATATTAGGTCCAAATCCTGATGTCAATATATCAAGTATATCTTCATCTATTTTGAATCTCAAAATATGAGAAACAAGTCAGTAAAATAATCGAGTCCTCTTCCAACTTCGTCTATGGAGAAATCCAATTTCTCAAAGCTGCACGATTGGAACCACACGAAACTTTTTCGCACTTATTGGGGACTTTATTTATGACTATTAGTAAGTATTTTAGCATGTTATATGATTAAAAAACAACATCTAAATTTTTATAATTTTAATGTTACGATCTTTGATCGAAATCAGAATTTACGATTGTTTTTAACATCTGAATCTTTTCCAAAATCCACCAACTATTGGTGCATCTTTTGGGAAAGAGTCCAGACATTTAGACCTAATATATGATGAAAATATGTTTGAAATAGGGGAGAACTTTAGTGACTTCAAAAAATCGACAAAATATTTGAATCATTAAAATAATCGCAAGACAATGTACTCGATGGTAAGGATTATCAGAAAGATTATTCGTTGGACTTTGATGCAATCTAAATCCTCTAAAGTAAATTTACGGTACCGATTAAAAGAAAGTAGATAAACTTTTTATGAACTTCTCATCATGGAAACACAGAAATTAGCAAGTAATGTGCAAAAAAACTATGTGTATTCATCACATGAACAAGAAATTTTATCACAATGATTTGTGCTTAGTAAAATAATTAATAAAAGAAATAATTTTCCTAAAAAGGTTTCTTATATTCTACTAAAATTTAATAGGAGATAAGAGTTACCTCTTGAAGCATGATTTTTTAAGAAAAGAGACCTCCTGAATGAAGTTTAACCTGAGGAATCTTCTTGTAGGCGCAGTGATGAGACACGTTGCTTCCACAAACTTTGATATCTACTTCTTCATGAAGTTGTCCACCCAATAATGAGCCTAAGAAGATCTGAATCTTCTGATTTTGTCTCATGAAATTGAGACTTCTTCCATGTACGTAAAACACAACGAAGAAGACGATCTTCTCTCTTACAGGGCCACGCCAATGAACAGAAGAAGCATGATTGATGGTGGACGTGTAGGGCTGTAGAGAGAGAGGGAAGGACATGTATTAGAGAGTTGTCTACTCTCTAAACTCCTCTCTCAATGATCAAGGCTATTTGGGCACTTAAAAGATAAAGACTTTCATCTATTTCATGTGTCTTCAAAAGAGACACATGTCCTCTCTTGTATACTCATGTAAATGTCCATTAGAGTCTTACTCTAAGGGGACACTGCTATGATGATGGCCTTTAGATCCTCTTTAGATGAACAACGAAGGGCTAGGATCATATCCTAGTCTTAACTAGGAATGTGAGGGCAAGTTGCATTCTAATTATCATCAAGCAACAAATTAAAATCATAACTAAGAGAGTTATAATCCAATTAGTACTCATGATGAACTTATACCTTGTCCTAATTGTTGTCCTAATTGATTGTTATATATCTTCGTCGTATTTCAATAATCATAACTGGGAAATTTATGAGAGATACATCACAACCAAATATAAATCAAATTTACATTTAATTTCCAATGTCAATCCAAATAACATTTATGCCTTGAAATATTATATTAATCATAGTCATATATATATATTATCATGAATCAATATTCATATCAATTAAATGTATATGACGTGGACTACATCCAGAAAACACTTGATATACATGTATCCATGATAATAACAAATATTATCATATTACTGATATTATTAATTACAAGTCATAATCTAAAAAAGGACTCGTAAGTAGAAATATCAGATACTTGGAGATAATGTTGGTGAGATCATACTATCCACGTATAGTGACTTGAAATTTAGATAAGTATCGAATTTCATGGTTTATACCATTTTTAGCAAAAATACGCCACTTACGAATGTTGTGCTCGATCTTTAAATAGTTCACACTCTAAATGAGCTCAACGAAACACATCACACTCTTCATGAGCTGGAGAATGCATCAATGAGCTGAATCAGCTTCCTTGACTTTTTAATCATAGTTCAAACCATTTGTAGTTTAGAAAAAGACATGATTTACATGAGAGTAAACATCTGTCATGTTGCAGAAATCGTAAGATGTTATCAATCCTATTGAATATCTTCAAATGCTTGAAGAAAACTCAAGATTATATATATATATATAATTTAAACTAAATATCATCCGGTATGATAACGATTTGATAATATTTAAAATTCGATGTTTAATAGAAAGGGAAAGGGGTGGCTGCACTGGGTGGTGCAGCTAAGTGGCTGCACCCGCCCTCCCTGCCGTCTGATCGCCAAGATCAACGGTGATCCGCAGAGCCGACCCGCGCCCAGGCGCGCCTGATCCGCACGTGATCTGCCTGCGTGATCTGCGCCGTTGATCTTGGCGATCAGACGGCAGGGAGGGCGGGTGCAGCCACTTAGCTGCACCACCCGGTGCAGCCACCCCTTTCCCTAATAGAAATTGTCATTGAGTAGTGACTTGGAATATACAACAAAGGTTTTGGGTTATTTATTGGGTTCAATCAGATTTTGATAACGCTGCTCTCTTCTTCCCCTGTCTTTTAATTCTGAAGTCGATTTGAAACCATATCAATCGAAATCGCGAAGGCTTCTCGTCATCACACGGCACCGCGACCATGCTCCAACACGCGCAGCTGCTGGCAGGGGCATTATTCGTACTACTGTGTCCGTGATGCCTCCTCATCAATCCGATTGTACACATGGCTTTCTTTGTCCCCATTCATCGATTGCCTCGAAATGACAAGTAAAAAAAAGTAAACTCGTGGGCTCCGATAATTGTCGCGACGGTGACTACTGCGTACGACAATATAATGCATCATCACACGTCGCGTCAATACTTGAGTGCCATGGATCATAAACAGGAGCAGCAGGTGGTTTAAAATGGACTTAGCTTGCACAAGTTATGAAATAATATAATATCCCTATTTGTATACGAATCCGTGAAGCCTTCCCTCCAGGCTGGCACTTACCCATCACGCAAAAGTGCACAAAATCTGACGCTCTCTTTTGTACGTTCCATTCACGTCCTTGCCATTATTCCCCACACACAAACTGCTTATATCCGACAAGAGAAATTACCGCCCAACATCAATGACATTCTGATCTATGCATTCTTAATTAAGTTTTAAATGACCATCAATGTGGTGTTGATGTAAGTGATGCATTATATATTGACAGAAAAGAAAAAGGAGTCTCCTTCGTTAAGTACCTTTACTTATTTTATTTTTTTCATTACTTTTTTAAAAAAAATCTAAACTTATATTTTTCATAATTATATGACTCTAATATATTATTTCAACTTCATTAGAAACGGAGACTCTTATACCCTCCATCTAGACAACTAATTTTAACGATCTTAGAATTGCTGTAATCGATCTGTTTTGGATGGAAATCATATGAGTCTATGTTTCTGATGAAATTGGATTGACATATTAATGGAACATAGTTATGAAAGTAAATGATAATATTATCCAAAAAAGTAAAAAAAGTGACGAAAAATGCGCATTGAATAGGTAAAGTTATCTACTTCATGAAGTATAAAAATAGAGTGGGTTGATCCTATAAGGGTCAAAATATGTGAAAGCATGAGTAATGAATCTAGACCACTAAATTATGTCATCTCTCTCCTAATTTATTGCAGGAGGAGAGAGAAGAGCATAATCTAGTTGTCCAGATTCACTGCTCTCATGCTCTCGGATATTTTAGCTCTCACAGGATCAGCCATGTATATACAGCGGTGATCCTGTGAGAGCATGAGAGCAGTGAATCTGGACACTAGAATTTGCTCTTCTCTACTGCAATCAATGAGAAGAGAGATACCAGAATTTAATGGTACAGAATCAGTTCTCTCATACTCTCACGGATTTTGGCTCCCACAGGATCACCCATATATATATATATATATATATATATATATAGGGCAGGGAGCCTGCACCCAGTGGTGTAGGAAACTCCCTGCACCCACCCCATTTTAGCATTATTTTTTTACTTTTTTTGAATTAAAAGTTGGGGGGATTTACTTAATATGTTGAGAGGAATAAGTGTTTCAAATTTCATGTAAAATAAACATTCCTAACATGTTCATCTAAAAGGGGTCTATTTCAGCAATTCTAAGACCGTTAAAATTTGATAGTCTTGATGGAGGTGATAGAAGTGTCGAATTAAGTTGAATTTGAAAATGACAACATGGTGATACATGGTGATCTAAATTCCCCAAGGTTTTATTTAAAAAATCAAAAAATAATTAAAAATTAGGCTGGGTGTAGGGAATTTCCTGCACCCGCCGGTGTAGAGTCCTTTTTCCCATATTTATATATATATATATACACACACACACACACATACACACACACACACAAACACACACACACACACACACACACACACATATATATATATATATGAGAAAAGGGAGTATACACCGGCGGGTGCAGCTAACTAGCTACACCCGACCATTTTTCTTATTGATTTTTTTATTTTTTTTGAAAAAACTTTTAGAGAATTACTTAGTTTATTGACAAGAATATGTGTTTCAAATTTCATGCAAAAGAAACACTCTTAGCATGCCCATCTAGATACGGTCAATTTCAATAATTATGAAACCGTTAAAATATCATAACCTTAATGGAGATGATAGAAATGTCGAATTTAGTTGAAATTGGTATGATATCATGGTGATATATGGTGATTTAAATTCCCCTATGTTTCATTTCAAAAACATAAAAAACCAATGAAAAAATAGCCGGGTGCAGCTAGTTAGCTACACCCGCCTGTGCAGCTTCCCCAACCCATATATATATATATATATATATATATATATATTGGTATTTTTTATTTTATTTTGACAAAAATATTGTAATGTATATTCATCCCTATATCTCTCATATATGTCATTTGAATTTCGTCAGAAACGGAGACTTCTAAGGCCTGCATAGAGATGGTGTCAATTTAAAAAATCATGTTACCGTTAAAAAATGATTGTCTGAATGGAGGCCGTAGGAGTCTCTGTTTCTTACGAAATTCAAATGGCATATAACATGGATATAGAGATGAATATACATGGCGATATTTTTTGAAAAAAATAAAAAAAAACGTCGAAAATGACGCGGGGGCAGCCAACACAAGGGGGCAGCCCCATTAACCTCATATATGTGTATATATATATATATATATATATATATATATATATATATATATATATATATATATATATATGTATATATATATACACACACACATATGGTAAAATGAGGCTGCCCCCATGGGGGGAGCTAACTTGGCTCCCCCGCCCCATTTCGTCCGATATTTTTATTTTTTTCGAAAACTTCTTCCGTGAATTTTCATCAATATATCCCTATAATATGTCATTAAAATTTTGTGCGAAACAGAGACTCCTACGGCCTCCATCCAGACGGGGCCTCCATCCTACGGTATATTCATCTTTTTTTATTTTTTTTCGAAAATATCATGATGGATTTTTATAACTATATCCTTCTAATATGTCATTCGAATTTCATCAGAAACAGAGATTCTTACAGCCTCC
Source organism: Ottelia alismoides (assembly GCA_037367405.1). Lineage (NCBI taxonomy): Eukaryota > Viridiplantae > Streptophyta > Magnoliopsida > Alismatales > Hydrocharitaceae > Ottelia > Ottelia alismoides. The sequence continues at coordinate 103,939 of JAZKJV010008203.1, read as the reverse complement.
ATCTAGACAGTCATTTTTAACGGTCATAGATTTGTTGTATTTTACCTGTTCTAAATGGAGGCTGTAGGAGTTTCTATTTCTGATGAAATTTGAATGACATATTAAAGGGTTATAGTTAAAAAATCCATTATAGGGATATATTGATGAAAATCCACGAAGAAATTTCAAAAAAAAGGGCGAAATGACGCGGGAGGGGGGGTAAGTTAGCTCCCCCCATGGGGCTACCCCCTGGGGGGGAGCAATTTCCTCCTCGACGACCTTCTCTCCTCGGCTCCATACTCGTGTGTGCGATCAGCCCACGCATCTTTCCGCACACTCCCGTCTCTGTCATCATCATCACCTTCACTCTGGAATCAAATAGAGAAGCATTTCTTTCCTATTTTATTTGTCGCGTGAAATTTTATCATCTTGGTTAGTTGGTTTAAGTTAAATTTGAAGGAACAACTCTTTTGGTGTAAGCTACTCTCAAATCTAATTTCTCTTGAAAGTATGTTCTTTGCAAGTTTTATGTTCCATTATTCTTTCTAAAAAATATATTGCAAGTAAATCTCATCTTCACATATTACATTACGAATCAACCCCCATTTTTCTTACTTAGTTGCATTCACATCCATATTTAGTTAACCTAAGCTTTTGGAAAAAACACTTTCTCCGTAGATCGTATTGTTCCCATCATTTGTCTTTCGTTGCAACAGATCTAAATTCAAATCAAGTTTTAAAGAACAAAAATTGCAAGTTTGCTTAGTCCCTGCGGATACGAACGTCTACTTGCACTATACAACTCATATTTTTTCTAACATGCTTGTAGTTGTAATCTTATTTGTTTGATTGCGATTTTGCGTGGGACAACAACGACAGGGTAAAAGCAACTTTTTAAACCGCGTAAAATCACATCAACATTTTTGCGTCGTTGCCGGGGAGTAGGGAACATTTGCAATTTTTTTCTTCATTCCTGACTTATTTTCGATATTCTAATCCGTGCAATTTTTTTATTTCAGGTACTTGAACTCTGAAAAAGAAAAAAAATGAAGATCCATGCATTTTTTAGCGAACTTGTAATTTGTTTTAAGTTGAAAAATTTTGTAATCTTAATTTCTCCCCCCTTCTCGAGAAAGCTCGCCATCAGCAGGACAAAATATTACGGATTAGCACCAGAAGTGCAGGCACTGTGAGCTTCTCTTTATCTTAGGCATCCTAGGTTTTTAAATTTTTGCATTTGTTTGTGTTCCGAACTTAAACTGAAAAAAAATTAAAAAATACTTCTTCTTTGCATCATCTCTGTGGTCTTCTCCCTCTGCTCACCTAAGAAGATCACAAAAACGTGCTTTATCATGCTAAAAAAGATAAGCTTGATAGGCCACCGCAGTGGCCCGAGCAGAAAGCGGGCAAAATTCCTGAATGCTTGTTTTGATGCACATGTATGACATATAAATCACGAGCACATAGAACCCTTGGATAGAGACAAAAATCCCTGGTGCTACGTGGGATTGCAGAGAGAAATCGTAACTCCTCGACACGTTGGGTACAGGTTCTTGTGGGAAGAAGCAGATCCTCGATCTGAGTACCACACCCTGGATCCCCCAGCCAGATTTGGACATCGATTTCTCACAATCTTCCACACCCACCTCATCTTTAAGGACTCTAATTTCTCTGAAAACTTCTGTTGAATCACAAAAGTAAAATTGAAAAGATAACCGCTCCCGCAGTAATTTTTGTGTGAGTTTGTGAATCAACAACTTGTCTGGTGTTTGTGCTGTGTATGCTAGGTCGTAGGTCTCTGAAAGAACCATTGCAACAACCATTAGAGTACGACCCGATCTATAAAAGACAAACATACCCATCTCCTTCAACTGAGAAACCTGAGAATTCACCTGACATGGGAGAAGCAAAACCGAGCACCATGGACCTCATCTTCCAAAAGCTATAACTTTTGAGAGAAGAGAATGCGACAATCCGACATACCATAGCTCCTCTCATCCGACCACCGCCCATCAGCACACATTATTTCTATGCAGCAGAGGACACAGTCCATTGGGTCCAAAATCACACCCAGCCCAAACAGCTGATTGAGCCTTTACTGACACAACCAACCTCAGCTGTAGATTTTGATGCTTTGACCCAGGTCATTCAACAACTGGCTGCAACACAACAAAAGTCCAATCAAGCCAATACACTAAGTGAGAGACCCAACATACTTGAACGACCGTTCTTGGCCACTGCCAAGGCATATTTTGACTGTGAAGATGAGAGAGTGGAATTGAAAATCAATGATAAAGATATTCATGTAGATCATGTCACCCTTACTTCTGGTGACTTTGAAATTGAGGACTGTGAATGGATAGAGAACTATGCTATTCTTGATGATTTTGCCCCTGTCTATCTTCCAAAGACCCTCTGGAGGTTAGTCTGAATACCTCACAACTCGCTCATAAGGACATGTCTCATCTAGACTCTGCACTTGATGCCCCACCATGCCCTCTCACTGATCGGGAAATTTTTGAATTAGATGAAGCCTGGGAAACACTAAATACTAATCTCAAATTAACTTCAGCCCTGGGTATGCCAAAGATGAAGACATGTTTTGATGATAGCATTGATCCTTCCTCAGACGATTTTGAAAGTTATGAACCTCGGTGTATTAATGATATCAATTGGTCTGATACAAAAAGCTGAAATTGAGGATGGCACTTATGTTGAGTGGGAAGAAGAAACAGATGGAGATATACCATTTAATGTTGATTCCGGATGTGATTTTTCAATTAAGGAAAGTACAGATTTTGAGTTGAAGTCTGAGGACATATCAGACAATGAGTTGACTTCTTCATGTACCAAAACTCCCTTCCAATCAACACATGATGATATGTTGAAGATTTTTTGCGATGACTCATTAAAAGATGAAATTTCCAATTCCATTACCCCCACCATAAGGAAAGAAGATCAAATCAATTCAGTCGATGACTATATGGATACATCTTCTACTACCGAGTCTGATCAAAGTGATTTTCTATTCTCTGATCCTTTTTGGGCTGATATCAAGAAACTACTCAAAACAATCGAAGAAAAACGTCCATTAGCCAATATTCCCCCGCTCCTGGCCTCTGAACCTCCTAATAATATGTCTTTGAAAGAATCATCTTTGTGGCTTATGAAGAGAACTGAAATAAACTTAACAATAGATGCCACTGAGGATAGCCATGATGATTATTTGAGGAAAAATGATGATTTATCACAATATACAGAGAACCTCATGGAGGAATCAATTCTTGATCATGTAGAGCTCGACTTCAATTCATCATATCTGGTCCATGAGCCCTTCACCAGTCCACCCATTTCACTCCCATCACATCCAATCCAAGATCAAACTGATTCATCTCTCATTTCGATTCATCAACCAATTAATGTCTTTACCGTATTAATGAGCGCACACATTTATCAAATTCATCAACTGCACTCTCATATATGGGTCAGGATATATGTATCATATCAAGAATTTCATTTGGGTTTTCTGAATACAGCTTCTGCACTCACACGTAACACTGGATACTCTTGATAAGCTGAATCATCGAGTTGGGACGTTAAACCAACAACATTTTGTGGGTCCACACCCATAGGTATCTTTTCCTTTCTTTGTATCCTTCTCTTTCCTCTTTGCATTAGATAAGTATGGGGGTCCATCTCCACACTTTACAAAAAAACAACAACAAAAACCAAAAAAATACTTTTCACTCACTCCTTCTTTTGGTCTTCCTATTACACCTTGTCCTCACCATGGGGATATGGTCTCTGATAAGTATGGGGGGGTGTCTGCATAGTTTTCAAAATTTCATACTTTTCAAAACAATTAAAAAATCTTCAAAAATTTTGCAAAAATTCCCTAAAAAAAGTTTTTTTATTTTCAAGAAAACCACCAAAAATACATCCTTCCTAGTTTTATCCTATCTTTTGAGAAAGCAGATCTTCATTGCATAGATCATAGATTGAGGTTGAGTTGACCCTAATCCACTTAACTTCATCAGAATTTCACTAGGCATGAGTTTTTAAGCTTTCTTCAGGTCCATATGGACTTTATTCTCTCAGTTCCACTAACTCTACTGGTGAATGAACTTCTGTATCTAACTAGATCACCTGAGCAACTAGTAGCACTCTTAAACTCTTCAGTGGATATTAAACAACTGCACATTGCACTTATCTTGATTGAGTTGAGTTTACGAGATACAATTACAATCTAGTTGAGGTGAGGAGTTGTCCTCTTGGTTGTGTCAATGCCTGAACCTTATCTATAGCCAGTGAAGGAACTTGACTCAGGGGTAACATGATCTCTCTAGTCTAAGTATGTCAGCAAATAAGCCAGTATCGTGCCTCCAAAGTCAATATTAAGCCGATACTACCTTTGATGCCAAACCCAAGACAAAAAGCACCACAAAAGGCATATCACAATACAAATACCAAAAACCACCAATCATGCAAAGATACGCAAAGCAAAAGCAAAGAAGACCACCAAATAACCCTCTTCCACCAAAAAGCCGTGGTAGTAGCCCAATGATGCTACCCAAATTCTCAAAAGATGCCCAAAGAGGTCCAAGGTTATGCTCTGCAAAAGGAAAAAATGAGAGCAACGGACCAAAGAGGTCTACGGAAAACCCCAAAAATTAAGACCCATTCTCCAATAACTATGGCCTATTTTTTCTATGCTGACATACTTGGGTGAAAGGAGAATATGCCTGAATCCAGGTGAGGACTGAGGCTATATGTATAGGGAATCATTCGGTACCTCGATAGATTGTGTTGATAGCTCGTTCTCTTGACTCACGAAAGCTAAAACTATCACTAACACTGTTTATATCCACTGAAGGTCAAAGAGAATACCTGTTTCTTAGAGCTGACCTGATCGACCTTCTGAAACCATGTCTGATTTTGTTGGAACTGAGAGACTGTTGAAACTACAAAACTCGAGTCAAATCGACGATTCGAACAAATCATTAATCCATAGGTCAACTCTACTGAAGTCCGTGTATTTGTGTGGTCATGAACTGAAAACTCGAAGACTTTGTGGGTATGTTTGCTGCAAACCCTCACCAAATCCATCTTGGCTATTCGCCTTGTCCTTCATTATTACTTAACTTATTTTTGCTCGGAACTAGCAAAACTTAAGTATGGGGGTGTGATGATTACATTATATGTGGGTATAACATGCTTAATTTATGTGAAATACAATATTAATCTTTGATGTGTAAACTCCAAATTCACACAAGTTGCATCCTACACACATAGTAGATAAAATCCTCATAAAATCAACAAATCAGCTGAAGAAAAACATTCTCACACATCTCTATGTACACTTAAAGATCATCTTCTAAACTGAGATCAAGTATCATTTATAAAATTCCGATTTGTTGTTATCAGAGAGAATAAAGAATTATTGGGTATGCTTATAACATAAAACATCCAACACATTTTACTTCACCTTTTTGTTGGAAAGAAATGGGGAAGGGTGAGAGTGAAAAATTCCCACCCATTAAATGTCATACATGCATGTGTACCACCTTTATTCATTTTCTCTTTCTCTCTCCCAATCCCCACAAATTATAGCCGACCATATCCTTCCCATGCATGAGAGTCTTTATTGTTTTTGCCTTATATGAAGTTATTATTTTTGTCAGACATGCATGTGACTTTTCACTTCACTTTGAAAAGGTGCATATGACTAATATAAATTAAGACCATCCCCCATACAAATGAAAGAATCGATCATGTTAATTCCTCTCTTCTCCCCATGCATGAATGAAATTAAATATTTTTGTCTTTACATGCGTGTGACTCTTCATGTTGAAGAGTTGCATAGAACATTTATAAAATGACCCCATGCAAATACAAGGCTCCTCTCCTCTTACGCACCCCTCTCCCTCTCGTTTCTCTCTTTCTCTCTCTCTCTCGCCAACGACCCTTTCCCCTCATGCACTCCCTCCTCCTCGTGGTGCTTCAACAACCAATTCTCCTCTCCGCACAGCCAACAACTCCAGTCGTGCTGCTGCGACGCATCTCCTCCTCGACGGCCTCCTTCTGCACTCCTGTGCGTGATCACCAACTCCAGCCACTCTGCTGCGACGCATTTCCTCCTCGACGATCTTCTCTCCTCGGCTCCATACTCGTGTGTGCGATCAGCCCACGCATCTTCCCGCACACTCCCATCTCTGCTATCACCGTCGCCTTCACTCTGGAATCAAATAGAGAAGCATTTCTTTCCTATTTTATTTGTCGCGTGAAATTTTATCATCTTGGTTAGTTGGTTTAAGTTAAATTTGAAGGAACAACTCTTTTGGTGTAAGCTACTCTCAAATCTAATTTCTTTTGAAAGTATGTTCTTTGCAAGTTTTATGTTCCATTATTCTCTCTAAAAAATTTATTGCAAGTAAATCTCATCTTCCCATATTACATTACGAATCAACCCCCATTTTTCTTACTTAGTTGAATTCACATCCATATTTAGTTAATCTGTGCTTTTGGAAAAAATACTTTCTCCGTAGATCGTATTGTTCCCATCATTTGTCTTTCGTTGCAACAGATCTAAATTCAAATCAAGTTTTAAAGAACAAAAATTGCAAGTTTGCTTAGTCCCTGCGGATACGAACCTCTACTTGCACTATACAACTCATATTTTTTCTAACATGCTTGTAGTTGTAATCTTTTCTGTTTGATTGCGATTTTGCGTGGGACAACAACGACAGGGTAAAAGCAACTTTTTAAACCGCGTAAAATCGCATCAACAACAATATAAGCCACTATATATATATATATATATTAATAAAAATAGTCAAAATAAATAAAATAAAATATTTTTGGGATTTCAAATTTTTTTACTATTTTTGTGATTTTTTAGGAATTTTCTCTAATTTTTATATATTTTTAAAGTAAAAAATACCCTAAATTAGGGTCTAATTAACTATCTGAAATTGATATGGAAATTAAAAATAGAAAATTAAGTCTAAAATTTTCCAAATTAATTTTATATAATATTAATATTATATAGAAATTTATAAAATAAAAATACTATTTTTAGAGTTTTTGTAAATTTTGTAGATTTTTATGAGAGTTTTTTTGGGGATTTTTATTTTTTAAGAATTTTCTTTTGTAATTTTTAGATTTTTCAATTTCTGAAGTTGGAAAATAAATAACAAGCATAAAAACAATTTTTTTTTGGAATTTTTCAAAAACATTTTATATTTCTATGGGTTTTATTGGCTAAACGAGGACTTTTTAGGGTATTTTTGATTTTTATAAAATATTTAAACTTACTAAAAATGTAATGCAAAATGATAGCGTGAATCAACACATTAACAATCACCTATCTTAATTTTTCTGGGATTTTTTCGAGCAAAAGTGATATTTTAAATAAATAGAGAAAACAAAGAGAAACTACACAGTAGCAAGGGCATAAATGTAATTAGCATAAAAGTCTGGGGCCACCTTGCCATTTCACCAAAAAGTTTTAACTTATATTCCAAAATTTAAACCAAACAAAAATTAACTAAACTCTCCAGGGCTTAGTTGCAAGTATCACAAAGTTTGTCGGTTGACTCAACATAGGACTAAAAAGCACATAAAAAAGTGTGAGGTTCTTTATGCAAATATTATGAAAAGTTTTAAACTACTTATAATCATTACAGGACTAATAGTAAATATGCAAAAATATGGGGGTACAGATGATATTTACCCCCATTCAGTGGCTTGATCGAACGACCGGAGGTCGTTCACTTGACATGCATCACACTAGGCGTGTGCGATACCATTTGACTTCAGACATCTGCGATTAGATCCCCGCAATGAGATCAATGGTGGAGATGCGAGGGGATAGGAATGCTACTACACATCTGGAAGAACTTGCTCGGGTCGACGACGGAGGAGGGATGAGGATGAACATGGAAGAAGCCGCTGGGAGGCGAACTTCCTCCAGCTAGAAACCGCCCCTCCGATGCTACTTGAAGCTCCAAAATGGCATGAATTCCTCCTGCGATGGTCCTCTATCTGCTAGGGCAGCAAAAGTGAGAGGGATGCACTGGAGAACCTCCACGATGCTAGGGAAGATTAGATGCCCCAAGTGCCTCCGGTGAGATCAGAATTGCCGTCCAGACGTTCTTCTGGCCTAGGTACCTGCAAAAAGGGTTAAAAGGGTCGAGGGCAAGCTGCCTCGCCCTGTAGCAGGGTGGATAGAAGTGTAGGGAGATGGGAGGAGCTGCTGCGACGAGCGGAGGAGGTTGAGTATTCGAGATCCTTCTCCAGGAGGAAGTAGGTTGAATGGGGTGTTTCGAGGCGAAGGATAAGCGGTGGGGAAGAGACGTCGGTGGTCAGACGCGTCGGGGAAACAGTGGGTGCGGTAAGTGAGGTTCACTAGAGACTAGCTTCGACGAACTTCGTGAGGGTGATTTAAGGCCAAAACATGCGATTAAAATATGAAACTAAAGCAAGAATGAAACTTACAATTAAAACTAAGCTAAAAATGAAAGAAAAAGATTACCTCACTGGCCTGGACCAGGAGATATTGACCTCAACGCTGGCAATGTGGCAGAGATGGTGGAAGCACCTGAAGACACACCTGAGCTCACTTCCAAGGGGCTGGAGAGGAGGATGTCACCCTCCTCAATCCAGAGCACACGAGAGGGGGGAAAAAACAAGGGCCAAAAGGGTTCAAACGGAGAAGGAAGGTCGGAAGGGCATATGTACAAGTGGTCGAAGGTGGTGGGAAGAACGAGGGACATCGACCGAATCGAAGTCACACTGCCCTAGGAGAGGGCTCGACGCGGATAAAAGATGTACAATGAGCAAGTCTCATGAAGAGTCAACATCCCCTCGGTTGATTTATGGAGGGGGGGAATCGAGAAATGGGACAGGAAGGAGTTATGACAGGGCTACTGGGCAGGTTAGAGGAGTTGACTGAGGTCAACCCTCCCTGCTACTTGGTTGGTCCACGTGGACCAACCGGGAAAAAGAAGCCTGAAAAAGATTAAAAAAAGAATTAATAAATGATTTTATTAATTTGAAGTTTTAACATAAGAAATATTTCTTATTTTCTAAATTATTTTATTATGATTTTTATTTATTTGTTAGAGGTATATAATTATAAGTTACTTTTTAAGGTTAGAATATAGGTATATTCATATATGTTTTGAGTCTTTTATTTTTAATTTGTATTTTAGATTTTATTATTTTAATTTATTATTTTATAAAATTATAACTTATTTTTTGACACTTAAATACATTTTTATTATATTTTTCTGATATAATATATATAATTAACTAAATAGGTATATTGAATATATAGGTATAAGTTGGTATTTTACCTATGTATTTTATATGAGCATTTTATTTTGGTATTTTATATGGTTTTATTCTAGTTTTAATATGTACATATATTATAAATAGTATTTACAAAATTATAAAAATATAAAATTTTAAACATAATGAATAATGAATAAAAGTGATTATTTTAATCGGGTATACTATACAATAGGGATCCAAAACCTGACTGTCACACCCTAACTCCAAAAAATATGAAACTACCTTCATTAAATATCTTATTAAAAGTATATACAACTAAAGGTGATTTTTATATATTTTGATTTTAATTTGAGAGATATGGGTCTAGGAAAGTTAGGATTTTGGAATTTTATTTAGAGCATAACTTTTATTCTGTATATTATTTTTTTGTATAAACTCAATTTTGTGTTTTTCTATATTTTATCATCTACCACTTTCATGTACAAAGTTTCTTTATTTAAGGTATAAAAAGTGGAAAATAAAATCGATCCCAAAAATGAATAAAGAATAAATAAATAAAAGGGATTTTTTATTGTATTGTTGGCCCTTATCTCCCCCTACTTTATTCCTTGTCGACCTAGTCATCGAGATGCCTAGGTCTCGCGGTTTAGGATCATAAATATCTTTGACATTTTATTCTTTTTCTTTTCTTTTTTTTATTCTATAATTTTGGCATTAAAAAGTGTATGTATATCCATTTTATACAATAATGCATGAATGTTAAATTACGCAAATTAAGGGTATTTAAATGCATTTACTATGGTTTTTAAGGCCCAAATGATAGAATAAAGGCGATGAAATTGAGATTCATCATCTAGATACACGCACCGTGCCTCCTCGACAACGACACCATTTGTTGAACAAGGCTTTTCTTGGTTTTTAATTATTCATTGGATATATTCACAACATGAACAGTCATTGTAATTCAAAGAAAGTCTCAAAAAAATATTTTTAATTATTCAATTATCAATCAAACAAACAAAAAAATGTAGTGTAAGTAAGATAAAAATATTTGATATTTATTTACACATAGTGTACGGATCGAACTTAGGGAGGCTGCAATTGCCGGGGGTTATTTAAATCAAAGAAAAATCGTTGAAATAAAAAAATGAGTTCTCCTTATGCAAATTCTTGGTCTTTTTAGGAATTTTATCTTTTTAATTTTGTTCTTATTTTTTATTTTTTCATGTTTTTGATTTTATATTTTTAATGATTTTTTATTTTTCTATTGTTTTTGTATTTTTTAGCAAATCAAATAAAGAATAAAAATAAAAGAATGAAATAAGGTCATTTTGGATTTTTAAAATACGGTAAAAATGAACAGAAAAATCAACTAAAAAATATTTTTTTATTTTTGGTAATTTGATACTATTTTTTTAATTTTTTTAACATATTTTATTTTTTTATGATTTATATAACATTTAAAAATAGGTAAATAATGAAACAAAAAAATGTAATAATATTTTTATCATTTTAAAATTAAAAATGAAATAAAAATGTATATAATATATACATAAACGCAAATGAATTTTCATTTTCCAAAAAGTTATTTTCTGATTTTTTTAATTTTCTTCAAATTTTTATGAATTTTTAGTGTTTTTAATGTTTTGATATTTTTTTCATGTGGAAGTTAAATATGATTTTTTAGAATATTTTTCAGAGTAAAACAAAAAAATACATGAACACTATTTTTCCAAAATTTTTCAACAAGTTTTTACAATTTTTATTAATTAATTATAGCAAAGAGAGGAAAGACGAGCTGGTTTTTTATTTATTAAAAATAATAAAACACAATTAAATTAAACAGAAAATTTATTGATTATGAAACTACATAAAAGAGCTTATGTTAAATTTTAGGAATTTATTACAGTGATTAACTTTTCATTAATTATGCTTAACAAACATATTAAAAGATTGCTTCACAAGGATCTATGTGCAAAGATACTTATTTTATAGATAGAATAGATAACAATAATAAAAGCAAGGGATATTGCTGCAATTTCATAAAAAGGGCGCTTGCGAGCGCATGTGAGTTGCATTAGCACATACCTATTGGTAACTACTTAATTCCATGGGTGCAAACAATAAAAAGAATACACATGATATGAAATGCAAATTCACCACAAATCACATGACATGCTCGTTTATCTAGTCAAATGATACTTAATTTCTATTAAAATAAACAATAGGGTAAATATGCAATTATTCAAACACACAACCATAAGAAACATGTCCTTCAATGGTTTTATTTACAAAATAAAATAATGTAGTGCCTTGGGATCATGTTTTCACCAGTCACACATGGCTCGCGTACTGGATCTGACGCTTCAATCAAATTTGGAGCTAGAAGATCAACGACTCTGCTTTGGGCATTATTGGATGACTAAGATTCAATCTGGGCTTAACTAACTTAATCGACGACAACTGGCGGCTTTCTACGAAAATAGAAGAAGGGTTATAGAAATTGATTTCGAACGACTGGATCTCAGCTGATCTATATCCAATTCACCTCCGTCTGGTGTCTAGCATAAACTAGAGACCTCTCGCGTTGTCTTGATGTCTCGATGAGGCTCAACGATGTCTGATGCTTGATCTGGAACTTCAGGTGTACCTACATTGAAGTTATTGCTCGGATATAGAGCTCCAACGAGAGTTATTGAACCGAAAATAGAGATTAAATGGGAGTGAGTTAGCACCTCCGGTGGAGATGGTCAGACTGTAGGTCTGGCTCCAGATCCGATGCGATTTGGAAGGGATCATGTGTGGAGGAATACGAAGAAAGTATGGCATAAGTAATGCATGTGTCGGAATAGGAAATGGAAGATCGAGGAGCTCTGATCGAGCAGATCAGAGCTCGAGTGGCGAAGATCTAATCTAAGCTAGAGTAGAAAATTAAATGTAGAAAATGAAAGCAGAATTAAGAAGAAACGAACCTAAATCTACCGATGATAGAAGGACGATGGGTGCAGCCTTGATCTGTGATGAAATTCAGAGAAACATTGACACGGTGGTGGAGCTCTGGACACGTGCTGGATCTCTTCGCCCAACCTCTTTTTCCGCACTCCTGATTGCAGAGAAGACACCTTGTCACCACCTTTTGCTCCTGGAATCGATTTCATATGGAAATGAGGGTAGAAAACGAATCAAAGTGGGCGACAGAGGTGGATCAAGGAATTTATAGGCAATGACGGTGGTGAATTTGAAACAGCGAAGGGCAGACAAACTGAGACGATCGATAAAAATTATTAAACATGCGAGTTAGAGGTTTATTTGGGTAACAAAGAATGTGAAGAAATCGAAAGCTAAAGATGATTGGATCATAGGGAAAAAGAGGGGAAATAGGTCCGGCGAGTAGACTTATTTGAGTTACCAGGAAAATGAGAGGTTGACCCAGTCCAACTAATGGGAAGATTTTAGAATAGGACAAAATCCGAATAAAGACAAATTAGAAAATAAAAGTTAAATAAATTAAAATAAAAATCGAAAATGATTTTAAATAAATAAATAAATAATATAAATAGAAAATGTTAATAAATAAATAATCCATAATTATGGTGATTTTAAATAAATTAAAGAAATTATATTAATAGGTTAAAATAAATAATTACCTTCATTTATAGGTATTTTTAACTATATATACAATACATTTATTTTTTAATAAATTATTTTACAGACAATTGTATAATTTAATATATTTTTATTTACAACATTTTTAAATATTCTAATGATATTTTTATTTTATTTTTATGAAATAATTTATTAGGTTAAATAAATAGGTATATTTACACTATATACATAATAATACATGTACTATATATTCAATAATTTATTTTTGCGAATTTGATTTTATAATTTTTTTGCCTTTTTTGGCTAAAATACGTATCTATAATTATTTTAAAAATACAATAGGAACAAATATGTACATAAAGTAAATAAAAAATGAATGTATTCACACAATGTATAATTATTTTAACTCTGATTTTAATTAAACTACTTTCATTTTGAAGTATATTTTATTTTGATTGTTAGCCATGTGAGTGCGAGGAGAACCATTCCTACAATAAATGTTACTGTAATGTTTGACTTGTCAATAAAGTTTATGGGTTTATTTCACTCCTTGTCTAAGATTAAATGAATACATGCATTATAAGGCCCCTTGGTAGAATTAGGGTTATGTACCATGGCCATCTTAATCATCATAAAGTTGTTGGTTTAATTGCTAAATTATAGAGGTTGGTGCTTGGATGAATATCTAAAGAGTTAGACTGAGGACTCGTCGAGCACCGTCAAATGATTATTAAGAGATGATGTCCATCCTGAGAAGGAGATGGAAATCCTTCTCTATTGGTTGATATCTAACCGACCTCTTGATGCAGGTCCTCTACATAGGAATAGAGATTCAGAGGTGTCAGATTAGTTAGTTCAAAGAGTTGACTTAATGTGAATGAGATAACAAAGTCCTATGTCATACATTATTACAATATAGGCATGCATCCTCTGACCGGAGACAGATGTATTACTATATGTCCGAGTATGTACATTTGGCAGACCGATAGGTTGATAGAGTAATCAAGGTCTATACACTGGTGAGCTTGTACGCATATAAAGGTAGATGAGTAATATGATCTCTCAAAGGGATCATACATATCACTTGTGAATCGAAAAACATGATCTCACTCATGACGTATTGGGATCGATTAAATACCATGCATGGTCATCTTGTTTTGGAAGCAAGACAAGAATTTGTATGTATGATATAAGCTTTTTGGAAGCATATGATCGATACCAGCTCCCAATGATCGAATGAGAAACTTAATGATAAAACCTTGAAGATGACAATGTTTATTGGTCTATATCTTTGGGTTTATTCTATATCTTCCAGTATGCAGGATGTACATGTATTAGGAATACTTGAGGGTGATGTGATCATAAACGATTGTATTACCATGATGCTTCCATTCCGAGGGAGTGATGAAACAAGTTTGGATTTGAGTGACTCCTCTTAGTAGAGAAGTAAACTAATATTGATCCAAATGTTGGGCATTGATCTGAATGTGATTTAGATGCAATGAGAAGATTAGATTTACAACCTTGATTTAATCAAGCATCTATGAGAGGCCCCCGAGATCTGGATATGAGATGTGATCTCGATATCCAAGTCACTATACGTGGAATTTACAATCACCCTGACCTTATCTCCAAGTATTTGTGGCGAAAGCGCATTATTCTTGAAAGAGTTCAAGAATAATTCCATTGATAAATGAGTATGCAACCATTGAGATATGATAATTAAATGTGATTTAATTTATCATGAGTAATGTAAATTTGATTCACATTATTTAGATGCATGAGAATGATCATCCAATATAATTAAATGTGATTTAATTATTATGAATATGAATAATGTGGATATCACTATCCATATTAATCATATATATAAGTTATAAAAGTCATTTATAAAAAATAAGAGAGTGCTATTTGTAAATAACATATATTATTTAAATTTTTATGTTAATTGGATTCACATTGTACATTTAATTGAAAATGTAATTTACATATTATTTTTGGATGTGAATGTGATTCACAAATTTCCAATGACATGATTGCAATGTTCGTAAAATAATTATGAATTATTTGTGTGAATAAACTTACAACAAATATTGTTGCAAATTGTGAATATATTCATGGAATACAAGATTCCATGAAATAGGAAAGATGGATCCACCTTCCAAATGGAGAGGGTGGATGGCCACAAGTCCTAATATGAATTGGTGGTTGTCCACTCTCCTTATGGAAGGAAGCTTGCCTCATTCGTATCTCTCCAAGGTGGATTGATTTAAATGAAAATTAATTTATATTTATTATTATTCAATATAGATTTAATTTAATTAATTGTTGTTGTGTTTCTACAACAAAAATCATGGCCATTGAAAGAAATACAAATCAATGTGAACATTGGACTTGTGTTGTCATGGATTAAGATACATGGACTCCCAGAATATTATAAAAGGAGAGGCAACCCTAGCTCTTCCTATACATACAAAAAGAATTGTAAGTGCTCTCTCTCTCATATCACTTACCATCTCTCTTTCTCTCGCTCTCTCTCTCTAAGTGGCCTTCCACTTCGAAACCCTAGGGAGACCACCATCGTGGCTACGTCGTTATGTTGCCACCTCGACAACCATGGATCTCTGTCTCCTTCGTTGTGCCTCTCTCATAAAGAAGATGTTGGATCTCGTGAGAAAAGATCAGGAGATTCACCACTTGGATCAACACTTTGGATTGTGAGAAGCACGCAGTTCATCCCCATGCTCGCAAGCGTCTCTTCAGTCAGATTGGACTTGAGACAGGAGGTGTCTTATGTTAGAAACTACTATCACAACTATGCTTCAAGAGATAATAATTTATCTTGTATGTGGTTTGATGAAACAATCCAAGAAGTGTCCTTGGATCGTATGGTTTCATCATTTAAATTTTTTTTATATTCTGCCGCACTAAGCAACTAGTGCGACTAGTCATTCCGATTGCATATGATGAAATGTTTACGCTTCCATGACATGTTTAAGGAACTTCCCATATCCTTCAAGTGGTATCATAGCCTTAGTCGAGGTCTTAGTTATGATCTGAAACCCCAGGCAATCGAGGTTCATATTTGGATGCGCAAGAATCATTGTTTTGCATTGGATGCAAGATTCAAATCAGTTTAATCAAAAACCTACTGTTTGTACACTATTTGGACGTGTTTTTTTGCTATTACAATTCATTTAGAATGTCTAAATGTGTCTAAAAAATAGTAACCTTATGTTGGTACAAAAGTTGCATGAAAGAGATTCGAAGAGTTCCTGCCATAAAGGTTGTTTTGCATGTTTTCATAGATATGTAGGAAAAATAATTTTACTTATTGTTTAATATCATGAAATATGAAACAAACACTTGGGTTAAGTATAGAATGAAACCAGCAAACCTCTCAAATTTATTTCACACGATTCCGACTCGATTTTCCCTATATATTCCATATTAGTGGAGATGGTTCGGAAGATGACCAGATCATCAATATTCTTTACTTGAAGTCTTTATAATTCAATAATAAATCATGGAAATTATTAATTTACCTTAATTGAATATGATACATGATAATTAATTAATCGTCATAGGCCAATGAATTATTGTTTCATGAAAACCTTAGTTTATCCTACAATAGTTGTAGGACAATCTCTACATGCAAAACATTGTTGCTTGAATAGGATTGGGGATTTATTTAGCAAATATCCTTATAATATTAATCAAAATAGTTTTCATAAAATATTATATGGTATAACTTCAGATGAAAGATCGATTATCATCTCAAATACAAAAATAATCAAATCACATTATCCTGACCTGAGGTGGATAAGGTGTCTAGTCGGTGATCGTTGGGGTAGCAGGTTGCTCCGTGAGTGTTCTGTCGCACATCCTGTGCGCACTGGCCATGACAATGATTAAGGAAAGGATATAACTTGAAGAGATCATGATGTAATTTTCTAATTATTAAAATTTGAATAATACATATTTTGAGATGATACCATCCTTTCAAGTAATAATCAAGATTGTTTGTTGGTTGTTTAAATTGGATTGATAATTGATTTCATATGATTAATTCAATTATATCCAATTAAAAACACTCTATTATGAATAGAGTAATATTTTCCCTAGAAGAATTAATTATGCGAATGTGATCTATTATAGTTAATTAAAATTTGAACATGATATGGAGGATCACAAAAGTGATATCCATGGTCTCTTGTTAAGGCAAAAGGTCCTGTCGCCATGAATTGTATGTAGGAAATGCATGTTCAAAGTGACAACTCTTGCATACAAGCACACATGGATATGGCTCTTTTCTTCTCAAAAGAGTAAAACCATGTGTGTAATAACCCCAATATCAGTTCCTCATATTATTGGGGTGATATTGGATTGTGCATATCAAGTTCCATTCCTGTTGACAGTTTGTTCAATTAATGGCGGTTCAACATCGCCTTAGAAGGGGTGGGCTCGGGTGTTAAAGACCGAATTGGGAATGCAAGTTGAACTTGCAAGGAGGAATTTGTTCACGCTTCTTTTTACTCAAGTTACAGTTTTTCATATTATTGGATGTAACTAAGGTAGAAAAGGAGATCCCAGTTCTTGCTAGAGATATTGCGGTAAGTATATCTATTGCTTTGAATGTGATTAAGGGAATGAACTTTCAGAGTTCAAAAGGCAAGACTAATTTGATTAAAAATTCCCTAATCAAAGAATTTAATTTTGAATATATATAATTATTTATATGTTCTAATATATTCTATTCTTAATTTCAGACAATGAAGTCCATGAACCCACTTAGTAGGCTTCTTGAGGTCAATCAACTGTCTGGAACAAATTACTCGAATTGGATCTGTAATTTGGATCTTGTTCTCTCTGTGTGTCACATCTCTAATGTGTTGTCCAAGAACAAGTACACAAACCCTAAGACACCGGAAGAATTAAATTTCAATGAAAAATATGATGAATATCATACATTGGTTTGGTGTTATATTCTGGGATCTCTCTCCAATGTGCTTCAGAAGCAACATGTTGAGATGGAGACCTGTCATGATATAATGTTGAATCTCAAGGAGATGTTCAGTGATGTCAACCACACATAGCGTTATAATGTTATGAAAGAATTTATTCACTGGAAGATGCAGGAAGGGACTTCAGTTCGTGAGCATGTGCTCAAAATGTTTGGGTACTTGTCTAAGATGGAAACTCTCGGGGCAGAGATGGATGCAGAAATACAGTCTGACGTCCTTCTGTTGTCACCACACAATTCTTTCAATAACTTCGTGGTAGTGTACCATGTGAATAAAATGGAATTATCTAAGGTTGAACTCATGGCTTCATTAAGGTTTGCATAAGACATAATGAAGAAAGAAAATACCTTTAGCAATGTAATGGTTGCATAGGTCAAAGGGAAGCATGGTCGGAAGCAAGGATCTCGGAAGGGTCCAACCCAGAAGAGAAATAAGAGGAGTCAAGGTGTTAGCTAATCTCTTACTGCTTTCGCACTGGTGACATCAATGAATACTGATGTTTGTTATCACTGGAAGAAGCAGGGGCTTTGGAAGCATAACTGCCTAGATTACTTGAAGTCTGCTGACAAAGGTAAAACCCCAGCATGTATGAATTCTACTTTCATCATTTAAACCAATTTTCTCATAGGACGATTAGGTAGTTGGGTCATCGATTCTGGTGCTTCTATTCATGTATGCAATTTGTTGCATCTATTTCAGAAAACTAGAAATCTTGATGAAGGGGAGATAGTCATCCGGATGGGATCTGATGCAACTGTTGTAGCAGTCACTGTCGAGACCTGTAGACTATCATTATCTAGTGGAAGAGTCCTAGTACTTAAAGAGGGTCTTTATGTTCCACATGTCAAAAGGAACTTAATATATGTATCTAAATTAGTTAGAAGTGGATAGTCGTTTCTATTCTGTAATAAAATTGTCATAAATCATTATGATAAATATATTTCAGATGGTGTTTCGACTTCTGGTGGACTCTATGAATTGGGCATTGATGAAAATGTCATGAATGTTACTACCACTAATAAAAACCCTAAAAGAACTAGGGAGGATGGAAATTATTCTAACATAATTTGGCATCAAATGCTTGGTCCTTTATCTATTGATAGTATGAATAGATTGATAAAGGATGGACCCTTAGATTTTCTATAGGTCCAATCTTGGCCTACATGTGATTATTGTATTCGAGGTAAAATGACTAGGACGTCTTTCCATAATGAGGTTACAAGATGCAAAGGTATTCTTGACCCAATACATACTAATGTATGTGGTCCCTTCAGTATCATGACTTGAAATGGATATTGATACTATTTGACATTTATTGATGACCCTTTGTGATATGGATTTATCTTCCTATTACGTCATAAATATGAAACCTTTGAAAAGTTCAAAGAGTTCATGGATTTGGTTGAGAACCAAATCAATAGGAAGATTAAACGGATTCGATCTGACCGAAGTGGTGAATACTTCTCAGATGAATTCAAGGAGTACCTTAAAGAGAAAGGAATTGTCTCCAATCTCACTCCTCATGGAACTCCCCAACTTAATGGTGTTGCTGAAAGACGCAACAGGACCATCATGGACATGGTTCGTTCAATGATGAGTAAAGTACATTTATCACTTAGTTTCTGGGGATATGCAGTAGAGATTGTAATATATATCATGAATAAGATTCCTAGCAAGTATGTACATAAAACTCCTCATAAGCTTTGGTATGAAACCAAACCTAGTGTTAACCACTTAAGGAATTGGGGTTGCTTGGTCCATGTAAAGAACATGGACGCAAGTAAGCTAGAATCTCGCACTCATGAGTGCTACTTCATTGGTATGTTAATGATGGTATTGGATACCAACTTTATGACCCTGAGACTCAGAAGATCTTCATCTCTAGAGATGTAAAATTTCTAGAGCATGACTTCCTTCAGAGTCAAGACAAAGATGAAGTGAAAGAGCTCATTGAAACCCTTGAGGATTCTGAGCTTCATGAACCATAAACTGAAGTAGTAAATGAAGATTAAACACACGTACCTTTTCAAAGGATTTCGAGGGTGATTGCACCACCTGAAAGGTATGGATTCCATGTATTAGGTGAAACTAACAATGATCCGGCTTCATTTGATGAAGCACTCATGGATCATGACATGGATAGATGGATGCTAGAAATGAAGTCAGAAATTGACACCATGCATAAAATTCGTGTATGGTCCCTTGAGGATCCACCCAGAGGGGTAAAACCCATTGGGTGTAAATGGATCTTCAAGAGAAAAAGGGGACCTGATGGGAAGGTAGAGACCTTTAAGGCACAACACGTATCCAACGGCTACACACATAGAGACGGCATCGACTACGATGAGACATTCTCTCATGTGGCTATGATTATGTTCATCAGGGCACTGCTAGCTATAGATGCATATCTTGACTACGACTTCTGGTAGATGGACGTCAAGACGGATTTCCTCAATGGATACCTCGTGGATGATATATATATATATATATGGAGTTTCCCCAGGTCTCCAAAATCGAGGAAGGTAAAGTGTGCAAGCTGATGAAATCCATCTAAGGGCTCAAACAAGCTTGGAACATCAGATTTAATGAAACCATAAAGAGCTATATATTTGTGCATAATCTTGATGAACCATGTGTGTGCAAGAAGCTTAGTGGGAGTGCCATTGTGTTCATCGTGCTTTATGTAGATATTATTATCATTGGAAATTATGCTTGGATGATGATTAGTGTTAAGATTTGGCTATTCCATACCTTCGAGATGAAATATCTGGGAGAACCTCTTACATCTCGGGTCTGGAACTGTTCAAAAATCGAGAAAAGAGGATATTGAGATTGTCACAACATGGGTACATTAAGAAGATCTTTGAGTGTTTCCATATGGACAACTCCAAGAAAGGCTTCCTTCCTTTAAGACATGGTATCCACCTGTCTAAAGGGATGGCTTCTCAAAGTGTTGAGGAAAAGAAATCCGTGGTTGGATGTCCCTACGCATCAACTGTAGGAAGCTTAGTGTATGCCATGATGTGCACAAGGCCAGATATATTCCATGCAATGGGAGTGGTAAGTCGTTATCAATCATGCTATGGAGAGCAACACTGGAACGCAGTGAAGAACATTTTCAAGTAGCTAGGACGGACGCAAGATTACATCTTGATCAATGGAGATGGTGATCGCTAAGTCTTAGGATACATAGATTCTAACTTCCAGTCTGATGTTGATGATCTAAAATTGACATCAGGGTTTGTGTTCCTATTGAACGGTGGTGTTGTGAGCTGGAGAAGCAAGAAACAGGACACTGTGGCTAATTCAACAACAAAAGCTGAATACATTGTCGTCAGATGCTGCAAAGGAGCGGTGTGGTTGCGCAAGCTCATGCTGGAGCTTGGCATACTTTCCTGTAATACTCCCATCCCTCTACTCTGCAATAACACGGGAGCCATAACTCAGGCGAAGGAACCCATATGGCATAAAAAGTGCAAGCATGTGAAAAGAAAAAGTCACACCATTCGAGAAATACAAAAGCGTGGTGACATCTTTGTCACCAAGGTGTCCTTTACCGACAACATTGTTGATCCGCTTACCAAACCTTTGACTCAGAAGGTTTTCAACCATCATGTATTGAGTATGTGTTTAAGGATTGTACCTGAATGGTTATAAGGGCTAGTGGGAGATTTTTAGCCATGTGAGCCCAAGGCGAACCATTCCTACAATAAATGTTATTGTAATGTTTGATTTATCAATAAAATTTATTGCTTTATTTCACTCCCTATCTGAGATTAAATGAATGAATGCACTATAAGGTCCCTTAGTATAATTAGCATTATGCACCATGGCCATCTTAATGATCATACAACTGTTGATTCAATTGTTGAATCATAGAGGCCGGTGCTTGGATGAATATCTATAGAGTTAGATCGAGGACTCATCAAGTACCGTCAAATGATTATTAAGAGATGATCTCTAACCTGAGAAGGAGATGGAAGCCCTTCTATGATATCTGACTGAACTCTTGATGTAGGTCCTCTTCATACGAATTGAGATTCAGAGGTGTTAGATTAGTTAGGACAAAGAGTTGACTTAATGAGATCAAGATAACTAAGTCCTATGTCGTATACTATCACGATGTAGGCATGCATCCTCTGACCGACGACATATGTATTGCTATATTGGCAGACCGATAGGTTGATGGCTTAATCAAGGTCTCTACACCGATGAGCTGGTGTGCATACAAGGTCATATGAGTAATACAATCTCTCAAAGGGATCATATAGATTCACTTGTGAATTGGAACACATGAGCTCACTCATGAGGTATTGGGATTGATCAAATTCTATGCATGGTCATCTTACTTTGGAAGTATGACAAGAATTTGTAGGTATGATATATGCTTTTTCGAAAGCATATGATCGATACCAACTCCCAATGATCGAATGGGAAACTTAAAGATAAAAACTTGAAGATGATAATGTAAATTGATATATATCTTCATGTTTATTCTAGGTCTTCCAGTATGCCGTATGTACACATATTAGGAATACTTGATGGTGATGTGATCATAAATGATTGCATAACCAAGATGTTTCCCTTCTGAGGGAGTGATGAAACAGGTCTAGATTTTAGCGACTCCTCTCAATAGAGAAGTAATCTAATCCTGGTCCAAATGTTTGACAGTGATCTGGATATGATTCATATGCAATGAGAAAATTAGATTTACGACCTTGACTTAATAAAACATCCATACGAGGTCCCTTAGATATGGATATGAGGTGTGATCTCAATATCCAAGTCACTATACATGGAACGTACAATCACCTTGTCCTTATCTCCAAGTAACTGCGGAGAAAGTGTGTTATTCTTGAAAGAGTTCAAGAATAATTCCATTGATAAATGAGTATCCAATCATTCAAATATAAATAATTAAATGTGATTTAATTATCATGAACAATGTGAATTTGATTCATATTATTTAGATGCATGAGAATGATCATCCAATATAACCAAATGTGATTTAATTATTATGGATATGGAATAATGTGGATAGCACTACCCAGGTCAATCATATATATATATATATTATAAATGTGATTTATAATAAATAAGAGAGGGATATTTCTAAATAACACTTACAAATTAAATGTTGAAGTGAATTGTATTTACATTAGACATTAATTAAAAATGCAATTTACATATTATTTTGGGATGTGAATGTGATTCATAAATTCCCAATGGTATGGTTGCAATGTTCACAAAATAATTATGAATTATTTATATGAATAAATTTACAAAAAATGTTGTTGCAAATTATGGAGATATTCATGGAATACAAGATTCCATGAAATAGGAAAGATGGATCCACCTTTCCATATGGAGAGGGTGGATGGCCACAAGTCCTAATAAGAATTGGTGGTCGTCCACTCTCCTTATGGAAGAGGCTTGCCTCCTTCTTATTTCTCCATGGTGGATTGATATAGTTGAAATTAATTTATATTTATTATTATTTAATACATATTTATTAAATTACATTAGTTTTTGTTGTGTTTTTACAATAAAATCATGGCTATTGAAAGAAACACAAATCAATGTTAACAATTAGATTTGTGTTGTCCATGAATTGAGATCCATGGACTCCCAAAATATTATAAAAGGAGAGGCAAACCTAGATCTTCCTATACATACAACAAGAATTGCAAGTTCTCTCTCTCTCTCTTATCTCACATGCCATCTCTTTCTCTCTAAGTGGCCATCCCCTTGGAAACCCTATAGAGAGTCTGTTGTCGCTACGCTGTTGTGTCATCGCCTCGACTACTAATGGATTTCTGTCTCCTTCGATGCACCTCGCTCGTGAAGAAGACATTGGATCTCACAAGATAATATTAGGAGATTCGTCGCTTGGATCAACACTTTGGATTGCTAGAAGCACGCGGTTCATCCTCACACTCGCAAACATCTTTTAAGTCTGATCGGACTAGAGACAGGAGGTCTCTTATGTTAGAGACTATGATCACAACCACACTTCAAGATGTAATCATTAATCTTGCATGTGGTTTGATGAAATGATCCAAAAATTGTTCTTAGATCATGCGGTTTCATCATTTACATTTTTTAAAATTCCACTACAGCATGCGACTAGTGCAACTAGTCGCTCCGATCTCATAGGATGCGATATCCATGCTTCTGTGATGCACTTAAGAATCTTCCCATATCCTTCATAAAGTACATGAAAAGTGAATTTTCAGAGAAGATAAGGATCTGAAAAGTTTGGTTCTATGGCTTTTTTAAAGTGTCATTATTTATATAATGTACAATGAGTCTTCTTGTAATTATTTTTAATATTTACAACTAATTTTTATGTACAATTTGCAAGAAGAAAATATTTTTATTTGGAATGAATTGGATGATAAATAAAATAGTAGAAAGAATTATATACAAAATAATGATATATGTGCAATGATGAATGATGATGTTTATACTAGTGGAATTTATTTTTCTTTTATTTTTCTACGAGAAGCCTTATCTCCCCCTTCTTTATTTCTTGTTGATCAGGTCAAGTCTTGATCTTCTCTCAATATTTGAGTCAACATGTATTTATTGCGTATATATAGCCTTTCTTTTCTTTATTTTTCTATTATTTATTTATTAATTTATTTAGGTTAAAAATAATGACAATTGTATAATATTCAAAAAAGAATAAGAAATAATAAAAACAAGTATTTATTAATATTTATAGGTGTTTAAAAAGGGATTTTAAGCTAAAATAAATGAATAAAGATGGTGAAATGTAGATTTATCACTAATCTAAACAACTTCATGTCTTCTTTTGTGGCTCTCTCGCGTTGGAGGGTGTAGAATCACCAATCTCCACATCTCTCAGGTGCTTTGAACCTCCAAATAAGCTCGCCTTCGATTAGGGAGCCCTCTCCAAAAAATTCAAACAAGAAATATGGTTAGAACCAATTATAGAGAAAATAGAGTAAAGAGAGAAGAGGTGACAATATAGCAAATAAGGACAATAAAACTAAGGAGACTACTCTACTCAACTATTGCTCCCCGACAACGGGGGCATTTGATAGATCATAAAAATCGAGGGTGCTTAATGTCCGATCCTGGAGAGCATGCGGTGTTCGACAAGATACGACATCGTTGTGTCGGCTTCTCTCACGACACTCGATGCCCAATCATGCAAAATAGTGAACAATCAATCAACAATGTATGATAAATCAGTGCAAATGTGTAAGTCCAAATTTGTTTTTATTTTAACTCCACAAAATATGTGCATATTGTATAAGTATTTTGAGTATCATATGACATAGAGTAGAGAGGAATAGATAAAAAGTGAGTTGTCTACTTCAGTGATTTTGTTATTTTTATATTTGAAATGTTTTTGTGGGTTTTTATTATACGATTTTTTTATTTTGAATTTTTTAAATGTTTTTAATGATTTTAATTTTTAAATACTATAAATATAATAATATATATATAAGAATATATAATGAATATATGTATATATAATAGGGATATATAGGTATTGATGAGTGCGCTCGAGCAAGGTTCCTTACACTTGGTCTTGGAGAGCCTATGGTTTCCAACATGACGGATCATGCAATCACTCTATTGGTGCCTCTCTCGGCTCTCGGAACTCAACTCGAGCATGTCAATAAAAAATTAACCCATAATAATGGCTAAGCAAGTAAATGTAGCTGAGCTAAATGTTATTGTACCCTATTAAAATGTGTATAGTACACAAGAAATAGGGGTCGAACAACAACGCAGCACACAAGTAGAGCAATATAAATAATTAGACAACCTAGGATTTTTATTTTTTATTTTTTTAATGTTTTGTGGGTTTTATTTTGTATGTAAGTTTTTGCTTTTGTAAAATATTAATTTTAATTTAAAGATAAAATAGAGATTAATGTATAATATATAATTACAAATATATAGAGTATATAAATAAAAGAAGAAAAGAGATGTTTTTAGATTTTTTAAATATAAGAAATAAAGTCAAAAATATAGAAATAAAATATTTTTTGGTTTTATAAAGTTTACTCTACTTTTAGCGATTTGTTGCATAATTTTTAAGATTTTTAATGGATTTCTAAATAAGGAAATACACAAAATAAATAATATAGTAAATAATGAAATTGAAATGGGCTTAATAAACATCACTACCAATCAGATTAAGCCCAAATTCAATTTTCCTGAATATTAAAAATGGAAAGAAAATTCACAAACTTAAAAAATATTTTTATTATTTTTCTGTTAATTTTTATAAGATTTTCTATTTTTTGTGGTTTTTAGGACATTTTCTTTATATTTTGCAAAAATATCTGATGAGATGTTAAAATATACCCAAATAAACACTGGGATTTTTTTTGGAATTTTTCAAAACATTTCGTAATTTTTATGTATTTTTAAATGCTATACAAAAGAAACATGCAATGTTTTTGTATATTTGTGAATAGGAAAATAAATTTTAGTTGTCTTAAGAAAAATATATGTGATATGATATTGTTTCGAACACTTAAGATAAATTTCCTATAATTTCAAAATGCAAATACTTTTTTAATAATTAAAATGTACACACAAAGTTAAATGTACAATATAGGGATCTAGTTCAAATTTTCATGAAGTATCAGAGCATTTATTAGCACTACAGAGAAGTCTAGGGCACTCATGATTTTTTTTGCAATTAAAATATATTCCGCACTAGTCGGGGTTTAAATGCAATTAATCAAAACTATAGGGTCAAGCATGCAAATTACAAAAAAATAATAAACTTATATTGAAAGTTTCAGGATCAAATATAAATACACAAACTCGGAAGGGTATCTACAAAAATTCTGTCATCTCATGCACACAGGCACATGAGGTGACATGGGATGGATTAAAGTGCAGTTACAAGTAAGTCTAAGGTCCTTAATGTAATTGTTACAAAAATATTCCAACTACAAATGAAAGTTTATATACTAAATATGCAATATACCCCTACACAAGCACTAACGGACGGTGGGGATGCGCTCACTTATCCACGTGTTGAGAGCAAGACAATGGATGACGCTTCACTGATGAGTAGCTGAGATTTGATCTCAACGCTTGATATGATGGTGTCTAGTCATGCGATCAAACGACGGTTGTACAATTTGTAGCGGGGACTTGTTCCAACGGTACTGAGCCCCTTGAAAGAATAGGGAAGAAATATTGGGTAGTTGAGCTTCGATCGAGCCTCCTGCATGATCCAAACGGTGTCCTTCGCTGCTGAGATGGTCTACACATTCCTTGGAGTTTTTCGCATCCGATGGATGGTTCAAAAAAATTTAGACCTCATAGGAGAAGGCCTGGAAGGTCGGAGAAGAACTCGAGTTCCTAGAGAAGTTGTTGGACATGCAAGCCCAAAGCGATCCATTATACAATAAATGTTATTGGAAATCATTCCCTAATATGAAATAAGGAATAACTAATTTGCATAATAGGTCTCGTAGTACAATTAGGGTTATGTACCATGACCATCTTAATGATCATATAACTGTTAGTTCAAATGTCGAATCATGGAGGCTGGTGCTTAGAGGATATTTAAAAAGTTAGATTGAGGACTCATCGATCATTGTCTAATGATTGTTAAGAAAGGATCTACAACCAGAGAAGGAGATGGCAAACCTTCTCTAAAGGGCTACCTCTTAATGCAGGTCCTCTATATAGGAATAGAGATTCGGAGGTGTTAGATAAGTTAGGTCAAAGAGTTGACTTAGCAAGATCAAGATAACCAAGATCTATGCCGTATACAGCCACGATATAAGAACGCATCCTCTGACTAGACATATATGAGTTACTATATGTCTGAGTATGTACATCTTGCAGATTGATAGGTTGATAATCTAATCAAGGTTTATACATCGAAGAGCTGGTATGCATATGAGGGCATATGAGTCATGTGATCCCTCAAAGGGATCATACAAGTTCATTATTGAACTAGAAAACACGATCTCACTCATAAGATATTGGTATTAAATTCTAAGCATGGTTGTCTCACTTCGGATGCTTGATAGAATTTATTGGTATGATATATGCTTTTGGAAAGATATGATAATTACCAACTCCAAATGATTTGATAAGAAACTTAATGATAAAATCCTGAAGAAGAGAGTTTAAATATGATCTAAAACTTCGGATTTAATCTAGGTCTTCCAGTATGTAGGATGTACGGGTATTATGAATACTCGAGGGTGATGTGACCATAAATGATTATATAATCGTGACACTTCCATTCTAAGGGACTAATGAAATAAGTTTGGATTTTAGCGACTCCTCTCAATAGATCAGTAAATTAATCTTGGTCCAAATATTAGACACTGATCTAAATATGATTCAAATGCAATAAGAATATTAGATTTACATTTTTTGATTTAATCAAACATATATGAGTGGTTTCCGAGATCTGGATTTGAGATATGATCTCAATCCAAGTTACTATACATGAAATGTACAATCGCCATGTCCTTATCTCCAAGTATCTGTGGAGAAAGCACATTATTCTTGAAGGAGTTCAAGAATAATTCAATTATTAATAATGTACATGAGAATTGAAAAAAAATGATAATGAAATGTGATTTAATTATTGTGAATAATATGAATGTGATTCATATTTTTTGGACACATGAGAATGGATATCAAAGATAATTCAATATGATTTAACTATCAAGGATATGAATAATGCGGACATCAATATCCATATTAATCATATATGTTATAATGTGAATTATAATACATTAGTAGAAGCTAGTTATATTTTGTATATACGAATTAAAAGTTGATGTGAATTAGATTCACATTGGACAATTAATTGTAAATGCAATTTACATTTTATTTTGGATGTATGAATATAATTCATATTTTTCAATGGCATTATTAAAATTGTCAACAATAATTTGAAATTATTTTTATGAATAAATTTGCAATAAAAGTTATTGAAAATTATGGACGATTATGTGAGATACAAGATCTCACACAGTTGGAATAAGGAGGCCACCTTCCTCATTTGGAAGGTGCCACCCTTGAGTCCTAAATGAAGTGGTCGCTCACTCCAATATTGGAAAGAGACTTACCTCCTTCCTAATCCTTCGATACTTATTGATTTGATTGAAATAAATTATATTGAAGAATCTTCAATATATTTAATTAATTTAGTTTATAATAATTGTTGTTGCAAATCAAATTGCAAGAAAATCATGGCAATTGATTGAAAATGCAAATCAATCTCAACCATTGGATTTGTATGCACATGGATTGTGATCCATTAACATCCAAAATAGTATAAAAGGGAGGGTAGCCCTAGCCTTTTATTCTACACTTCAGTTGTAAAAATTGAATACTCTCTCTGTCCATTCACACACCCAACCTCTCTCTCTCAACATAGTGAGCCTCCACTTGTTGACCTAGAGAACCTTGTAGTTGATGCGTCGTCGTTGTGTTACTGGATCATCTAATAATAGATCACCATCTTCTTTGGTGTGCCTCGCTTGTTAAGAATACATTGGATTTTATGGGATGAAATCAAGAGTCTCCAAGCTCGGATCATCTACTTGGATTGTGGGAAGCATGAATCTCATCCTTGCGCCCGCAAGTGCGATCTATGTCGGACCGGACTTGAGACAGGAGAATCTATTGCTTTAGATATTAATGATTGAAAACACGCTGCAAGAGGTATTCATATGAATCATTTGTGATCTTGATGGAATGATTTGAGAAGTGTTCTCAAATCATGTGGTTCCCTATTTTAAAAAATTAAATTCAATAACTACTAGTATGACTACTTGCCCTAGATCGTATTCGATGCAATCTACATACTTTCGTGATGCGTTAAAGCCTAAACCCTAGCCTTCAAGTGATATAAGAGCCTTCGTCAAAGGTCTTGGATGTGTTCCAAAACCCTTGGGGCCTATTTGGTTAGTGGGATGGGGTGGGTTGTGGTATCCACTTGTGAATAGTAGGTGTTTGGATAGTTACGAGGGTTGGGAGAGGGTTAGAATAAGGAATATGATGTGATATGACCTTGATTTGTGATAGATTTCCAACCCAGGGTTGGAGGGGGATACACCGGGGTACCCCAGTAACCAAACGAGCCCTTGATGAATGAGCTTTTGTATATCAAATGCACGGGGACTCGTTGTTTTGCATTCGATGCATGTTTCGAATTGTTTTTCGCTAAAATAAAATGGTCCTATTTATGTATTGTTTGGATGACTTTTTTGGATAATAAAATTTACTTAGTATGTATAATATGACCCAAAAACAACAGACACTTGTTAGCACCAAAGGTGCATAAATTAACATTCAAAAAGCTCCCGCGACGATATTATTTTTGCATGTATTCACAGATCTGTAATAAATTATTTTTTTATTACTATTTTCCCTTCATAAAACATGAAATAAACACTTTAATTAAGTATAGAAATAAAAAAACAAATCACACGATTTTATTTCATGCGATTCCGACGCTGTTTGCCCTAGATATTCCATATTTAGTGGAGATGGGTCAGATGATGATTGGATCATCAAGATTACTTTGTTAATTTATTTAGAATTCATTTTAAATCATAGAAATTAGGAATTTTCTATGATTAATTTTTTATTAATATTTATTTTGTAAATATTTGATTAAATATCACTCATCATTCAATGAATGTTTCATGACAAAACCCTAGTTTATCCAACAATAGTTATAGTACAACTTTTACATGCAAAACCAACATATTTGCCTGATATTATTAGAAATTTAGGATCTCAAATTTATTTTAAGATACCTAAGATTTTCGAGAGATTATTATATATTATAATGACAATCATCAAAACAATAATCTATAAAACAATAAGTACAATTATCTAATGATTATTGTTCTTGAGTCATTAGGACTGCATCTAGGCCATGGACATGCTAATGGGTTACTTAATCGGCACCCTCCGTGGCATTTAGAGTGGAAGCACACCCTATTTTCATTGTTTGTCCGACCTGGCTTGATCCATCTCAATTATAGGGTGATATGAGTAAATAAAATTGTACTTTAATTACTAAAACTCAAGAATAATACGTACTTATGTTTGCATAATACTATATGGTTAAATTAATTAGATAGGAAGTGGTTTCACTAGTATAAATACTCATTCTTTCTTTATTTTTTTATTTATTTTTTAAATTACTAGAAAAATCGAAAAAAATCATTGTTGTGTTGTATTGTATTTCTAGTATTTTATTGTATTTTTCTGTTGTAAATATGTCTTATTGAAAATACAAAAAAATAAATAAAATTAGAAAAGCAAAAAAAATGTACATGTTGTTTGTCTTCTTTTGTAAATTCTCCACTATTTTTCTTCTCTATATTTTATTGTATTTTAGTAGCCTATGTTATCTTATTATTTATTTTTTTATTTAATTATCATTCTCTACAATAACCACCCATTCCACTCCATCTCATCCACCTTCAGTTTTCTCTCTAACTTCTCATTCTCTTCTTTATATTAATCTGCACATCCTCATTTTCCCCCATCCGCCATTTCTAGTAGAAAAAGGAGAGAGCTTAGAGTGTTTTGTTGGTGACAGCGGCTAAGCATCCTCCTCAAGCGATGACCTCCTTCAGGCGAGATCCACGGCGACCACCATCCCCGCATCACGAGCTTCCCATCGAGCTCGTACAGCTTCTCCGATTTTTATTTCTCCAATTTGATCGAGGCGACGATAGGAGTCCAGCGTAGCTGCTCCACAAATCTGGCGAACATCAGGTAAGTATTTCTCCTCATTTCTCTTATTATTTTTTTATCTAATATGTTATTTTCTTTTTGTCTTGGACACCATCATTTTTATATTACCACCACTTCATCACCTATCATTTACATCACCATCACCACCATTTCCATTCCCATCTTTTATTTTTTCACTTTTTAAGAAAATTTAAAAAATTCAAAAAAAAAATCAAAAAATTCAAAAAATTAACAAAAAATAACAAAAGTGCAGGGAAGCAGCAGCTCACGCCGCCGCCCCCTGCACCACCGGCGGCACCGTCAATCCACAAGCCCACACAGGCGGGTCCACCGCCACCTTGCAGCAGCGCCGACAACCCGCCTCCAGCCCGGACACGGCCGCAAAGGCCGCAACTGCTCTCCAGCAGCATCCGCGGCCTCGCTGCTCGACCATCAGCCTTTGCGGGTGCCGCCCCCACCCAACTCGCCGTTGCGCTGCCTCCCAGCGCACGGCCACCCCGTGCGCTGCCGTGCGGCACCAGCCACGACCGCTCGCTTCATCATCGACGACCCCGGACCTCACCGTCTAGTCACGCCACGCGCGACTGTATGCCAGTCGTCGCCCTCATCAGCGACACCGCTATCGCCTCCTCGCGCGGCCCGCCGGCCACTGTCTCCCCCTCCTCCTCTGCATGCCCGTGTGCGGCGGTGCTGCCCTATCCAGCGAGCCCTAGCCCAGATCGAAGGAAGAAGAAGGACCTTCCTCTTTCTTTATTTTTTATTAATTCATGTAAATATTGCATGTTTTTCCCTGTATGTTTTCGTAATTCCAAAAGTACCCATGTGTACAGTTTGTGTTGTTTGTTTAATTTCTGCATTGCACTGATAACCCTATGTTCATGTATTAGTTTGGACATCAATTTTGCATTGTTCATTTTAATGAAAAATATCATGGTGTTGAGAAACTAATTGTCTACCATTTGGCTATTTACTTGTATTTTTGTGATCTCTGGGTAATTTATTTTTAAAATTATTTTAGTGGAAAATTGTATATTTTACCTAATCTAGTCTCTTAAATTCATAATTCACACATAGTTGCTCCAAAAATTCGTAAAAAATAAGGAACGATGCTCTACAACATGATTTAATTTTTATCCAAATTTCATCTTAATTGGAGTTGTCATGTACCTTGAATAAATTGTAGAGTGATTTTATTGATTGATTTTTAATTAAACCTACACACCTCTATTTGCGAAATTTTAACTCTCTTGTATTGTGCTCATATAAGTACCTTTTTGAGAAATTTGCTCTCTGTCTAATTTAATATTGTGATTTATTAGGAATTAATTACTCACCGTCACTCTGTTTTTATTAAAAAATCCTTAAAAAATTCATTTTTGTCAGAAAATTCCAAAAAAATACTGTAGCCTACTTGCATCATTTTTATGTTCCATTAAATTTTTCATAATTTTTGCACTCTATTTGTGTGAAAAATTGTGAAAACCCCCATAAAAGTGTGCATTTTTTATTGTTGTGTTTTAACCCATAAAATTCCAAAAAAAGTGTCTTACATTCATCTCTGGATTAGAATTCTAAGAAAAATATTGCTTGGCTAAATTGGACTAATTTCATATTAAACTTAATTTGGCTAAGTTGCGTGCTTTCTTAATTTCTTAATTCACCCGCATTGTGCATTTCTTTTTGCATAAAAAATATAAAAAATTACGTGGAATCCTAGACCTAAGTTTTTTGAATGAATCCGACATTGTTCCTTTGCCTCCCTGTGTTCGACCCCTGACTTGCTCGGGATATAAATTAAAGTCTAGATACTCTTCACGGAGATTCTTCTCTCGGTTCTGAACGATTCGCTAGGTACCCCTATTACAACGAGTGCAGATTAATCATGTGCCTAGCGGAGCGATCGTCGACCACTCTTGAGAGAGAGGGGATGTATGGTGAGAATGAGAAAGAGAGGCTTGCAATTATGTTTTGTAGAAGAAAAGCTAGGGTTGTCTCTTCTTTTATAATATTTTGGGAGTCTATGGATCACAATTCACGTAAAACACAAAATCAATGGTTGAGATTGATTTGTGTTTCTTTCAAGGGATTTTTACCCAATGAACCTTAGAAACTTATTATATTTCCTCTATGACATTTCTGCACAACGTAATTACCCCCATCAATCTTGTAAATTAACCTAGGAACCCTCACAAGCTTCAAACATATTAATTGCAGGGTTCATGAGGTAAGAGTTATCAAGTTTATGGGATCGAGGGGGATTATGTTGTTTCAAAGGTCGAGAAGGTGATTTACAAAATTTATAGGGTTCGTAACCATGATTTTGTTGTAAAAAATATAATAACAATTAATTAAATTAAATTAAATATATTGAATAATCATCAATATGAATTAATTAAATCAAATCAATACACATTAAAGGATTAGGAAAGGAGGCAAGCTCCTTCCTATTATAGGGGGGACCACCTTGAATTAGGACTCAAGGGTGGTTGTCCACCCTCTCATATGAAAGGGGATCCCTCTTTTCCAATTATGTGAGATCATGTATCTTACATAATCCTTTAATTATTTGCAACAACGTTTATTGCAAATAATTTTACAATAATTCGAAATTATTTTTTGAAAATTTCAATCATGTCATTGGAAATTGTGAATCATATTCACCTACACAAAATAAAATGTAAATTATATTTTCAAATTATTATCCAATGTGAATCCAATTCACATCAACATTTAGTTTATAAATACTATTTATAAATGGCTCTCATTAATATATTATAAATCAAATTTATAATATATATGATTAATATGGATAGTACTATCTACATTATTCGTATCCATAATAACTAAATCACCTTTAATTATCTTGGATCATCGTTCACATTATTCATGATAATTAAATCACATTTATTATCAATTTCTTAATGATCAAATATACATTTTAACAATGGAATTATTCAAGAACTCTTTTTTTTTAAAATGTGTTTTCTCCGTAGATGCTTGAAGATAAGGACATGGCAATTGCACGTTCCACTTATAGTGGCTTGGATATAGAGATCACATCTCAAATCCAGATCTCGGGGATCTCTCAAAGATACTAATCTTCTCATCGAATTGAATCATATTCATATCAATAAGCAATACTTGGACTAAGATCAGATTACTTCTCTACCGAGAGGAGTCACTAAAATCCAGACATTTTTCATCATTCCCTCAGAATGGAAGCGTCATGGTTATACAATCGTTTATGATCACATCACCCTCGAGTATTCCTAATACACGTACATCTTGCATACTGGAAGACCTGGAATAAATATGAAGATTTAGATTAATTTAATAATGTCTTCTTCAAGATTTTATTATTTAGTTTCTCACTCGATTATTGGGTGTTGGTATCGTTCATATGCTTTCGAAAAGAGTATACAATATCTACCAATTCGTTTCATGCTTCTATAGCAAGATGACCATGCGTGGAATTTGATTGGTCCCAATACCTCATGAGTGGGCTCATCTCTTCCAATTCAGAAGTGAACTTGTATGATCCCTTTGAGAGATCATACTCATATCCCCGCGTATGCACACCATCTCGCTGATGTATAGACCTTGATTAGGCCATCAACCTATCGGTCTGCCAAATGAACATACTTAGATATATAGCAGTACATATGTCTCCGGTCAGAGGACACATGCCTATTCCGTGATAGTATATGATATATGTCTTTGTTATCTCGATCTCGTTAAGTCAACTCTTTAACCTAACTTATCTGACACCTCTGAATCTCTATTGCTATGCAAAGGACCTGCATCAAGAGGTCAGTCATTTATCACCCTTTAGAGAAAGATTGTCATCTTCTTCTTAGGCTGGAGATCTCTCTTAACAATCATTTGATGATGCTTGATGAGTCTTTAATATAACTCCTTAGATATCGTCCAAGCACCAACCTCTATGATTCAACCATTGAATCAACAGTTGTATGATCATTAAATGGCTACGGTACATAAGCCTAATTGTACTAAGGGACCTTATAGAGCATTCATAAATTTAATCTCAGACAGGGAGTGAAATAAATTAATAACTTTTATCGATATATCGAAGATTATAATAATATTTATTGTAGAAATTATTCACCTCGAGCTCACATGGCTAACATCCGTCATTTATGAACATGCTCGTTTACCACAACAACAAGCTGATACATACCAACAAGAGCAACAAATAGTAGAACACCTACTTTAACTATTTTTTTAAAAAAATCTTATTCATCTTATGAGATCTTAAAGGTTATATCATTCTTTAAGGCTAAAACAGTGCATAATGAAGTGGAGATGCATACACGAGATTTGATGAAGCAGCATAACAATGACCTTCAAGTCATACATGAATGTTAGGGGAAACAACCTCAAGTAAGGGATATCCATGATGTTCAATCCAGACACAAGTTGCAAGGTCATCTTTCTTTGGGGATCGGTTTCATGGATTATCAATTCAACAAGGTGTAGCAATTCCATCAAGTCAATTTGACTCTGAACCAACTCAACTCTCACATCCCACTCAATTTAATTAGTAGCTCTTGAAGCTACATGTTCAAACTTGTATGCTAGTGTGCATAGTACTGAGCTAGACCACAACATCCTGTCGAACCATCTCAAAAGACCATCAATAGGATTTAGGATCAACGAGCCTACTAAACATGTGTCAGAGCCAACGCAAAGATTGAAGGTTGAAATTAAAACCACTGAACAAATGAGTCAAGAAGTAGAACGCCACGAACGTCAACAACTAGGGCACCACCACCGGTGCATGTTCCAATACATTCTGAATGAAATATCAAGCAAAAGAAAAAAATCTACACGTGAAGATAAACTAAAAAAGATAGGAGGAGGTCATGGAGGGGTGTGAAGGGGGAGATGGAGGAGGTGGCTTAAAAGGATTATTTCGAAGCCTTGGAATTTTTAGAAATAAATTATTCTTCTAGTGATTATGAATGTAATATATTTTTATGAAATTTAATAGAATATCTTAATTGAATTTGTAAAATTAGATATATTCTTGGGGATCGGTTTCATGGATTATCAATTCAACAAGGTGTAACAATTCCATCAAGTCAATTTGACTCTGAACCAACTCAACTCTCACATCCCACTCAATTTAATTAGTAGCTCTTGAAGCTACATGTTCAAACTTGTATGCTAGTGTGCATAGTACTGAGCTAGACCACAACATCCTGTCGAACCATCTCAAAAGACCATCAATAGGATTAAGGATCAACGAGCCTACTAAACATGTGTCAGAGCCAACGCAAAGATTGAAGGTTGAAATTAAAACCACTGAACAAATGAGTCAAGAAGTAGAACGCCACGAACGTCAACAACTAGGGCACCACCACCGGTGCATGTTCCAATACATTCTGAATGAAATATCAAGCAAAAGAAAAAAATCTACACGTGAAGATAAACTAAAAAAGATCGGAGGAGGTCATGGAGGGGTGTGAAGGGGGAGGTGGAGGAGGTGGCTTAAAAGGATTATTTCGAAGCCTTGGAATTTTTAGAAATAAATTATTCTTCTAGTGATTATGAATGTAATATATTTTTATGAAATTTAATAGAATATCTTAATTGAATTTGTAAAATTAGATATATTCTTGATTATCCTAAATATCAAAATATATACATTCTCAATTGGATTCAAAAATCCGTACTATCAATCAATTTATTGAAGCCCACCACTTCTGTGGGAAGTATGAGCATATTATGAATTTTTTTATATTAACCTTTTTAAAGTTGGATCAAACTTGATCAATATGTTTGAATTTGCTCTAATTATGGAACTACATCAATTTAACGTGAACTAAAAATAGATTGAAGCCCATGTATATATGAAGCCCGAAAAAATTAATCAAAATATACGTGAATACGTTTATAAAAATATCTAAACGTTAGTCGATGTATATATATACCCATTTTAAGTAGCCATTTTTACCCGGCAGACCCTATAAACTTTGCCAATTACCTCCACGACCTTTGAAACATCATAATTCCCCCCTTGACCCCGTAAACTTGCCAACTCTTACCCCATGAACCCCGCGGTTAATATGTTTTAACCTCGAGGGTTGTTGAGGTAATTTATAAGGTCGATGGGATAATTACGTTGCGCAAAATGTCGTAGAGGTAATTGGCAAAGTTTATAGGGTCTGTCGGGTAAAAATCCCTTTTAAGTATATAAAAAAATTACTAAAAAATATTTAAGTATAAAGACATTTTAATCTAATTTAAAAGCATGCATTATATTAAATTAGATTATCGTAGTTGTTTTAGTTTTAGGATGACAATTTGTTTAAAATATATAAAAATTAGATTAATTGCAAAAGTATTTACAAATGTTTATATCGCTGATGTATTTATTTATTGATACTATTGTTGTTACTCTAACATATGATATATAATAATTAAAGTAGGTAAAAAATGTAGATTAACAATGTTTATATTTATATTAAGTATAAATATAGATTTATTGATAATAAATGAAAACTCAAAATAAATCAGTTTAAAAGATGATAAGTAGGATTTTAAAATGAACTAAATTGAAATTAAATTTCAAAATAAAGAACAAATAAAATAGAGGTATAGTTTTGATGCTTGTTTTTTAAGTTCTTTTTCCTTCTACCTATTTAATTAATTACGGTTATTTTAATATTTATTTTTAAAAAAGTACGCTACAATGGGAAATCTCCTTAAAAGTTGCATCATCCATTTTGGTCGATTTTTTTTCGAATATATCAAGATGCGCTCGAGGACGTCCTCCCGAC
Source organism: Ottelia alismoides (assembly GCA_037367405.1). NCBI lineage: Eukaryota > Viridiplantae > Streptophyta > Magnoliopsida > Alismatales > Hydrocharitaceae > Ottelia > Ottelia alismoides. The sequence continues at coordinate 65,484 of JAZKJV010008203.1, read as the reverse complement.
CAACTCCTCCACCGCCACTCATCATCCACCAACGAGCTTCTTCCTCCCATATCGTCTTCATCAGGCACAAACAAAAATAAACCTCCTTGGGGACTGTTTAATGGCAAGAAAAACAAAGATGTGGAGAAGGCCATAGACGAAAGAAAAGAACCCACCACCATTTTATAAGCTACGCTTCAACTTCATAAACGATGAGGATGGCATCTTCATGACGACGAAAAGACCTCCATTCCATTGTTTATCACATGAAATGGATAACCAATGAAACGAACAGTCCTTTGGTGATTCATTCACATAGTTTCGCCCGGGTTATAAAATAAGGTAGGCAATCGTTCCATGAACACCCTTAAATTAGACAGACGAATTACGCATTCCCAGACTTAATCAACGTCACCTAATAATAGAAATTTTTAGAAGGCAATGAAGAACAAACCGTCATTGTTGTATTACGTTAACTAAAGCTATACAGACCAAAACACCTCGTCGATGCACAACATAAAACAAAGCAGAGAAACTACATACAAAAGAACAAGGAGTTCAAGATCTATCTCCCTTCCCCACTACATCATCTCGCGCACTCCATCGGCAACACGGGGAACCTTGCGTCATCGTTGCAGTAATCATAAACAAGATGGTTAGCTCTGACCCACATCAGCTGGTGGCTCTGGTGCACGCTTAGCTCCTCCATTACCGGCTCCCTCCACCAGTCCCGCCTCTGACCACTACCATCACCACATCTCTTCAACCCATCTCCTTCCTGACACTCGCAACCATCTATCTGAAACTCCCTGTAGGTGGCCACGAATGGAGCCTTGGTCCAATCTGTCTTCACCCTCCCTCCCTGCGTGGCCCAGTCGTCCGCGTTCCATATCGAGCTGTACACCCCCATGGCCTGATCATTGGGGAAAGCCACGCCCTTGTCCTCTTTGTTCTTGAAGGCCCTTATGGGCGTCTCGTCCACCAGGAACACCACATGGCGCTCGTTCCAGAGGATGGAGTAGGTGTGGAAGTCCGATGTTGGATCGAACCAGAGGTCGATCCTCTGCTCCCGGTTTCCCACACCGTTGACGTAGATGTTGGTCTGCACGAGGTACGGCTCCCCAGTGGTGTTGCCCAAGAACTCGAAGTCGAACTCGTGATGGGTGGAGCCTTCAGAGGACATATAGAAGGCCGTAACAGTGCCGGCGGAGTCGCCAGGGACGAGCTTGAGTTCGGCAGTCACCTTGCCGAAAAGGTACTTGTTTTTGGACGCGAATCCAGAGCCTGGTGATGAAGATAACAAGACGGATATCGAGAAAGTGTTCAGGTTCTTGGTGCTCTTGCTAAAATGGGGGGAGTATGGAGAGATGAGTGCTACCTGAGGTGTTGTCGAGCTTGAGCTTGAGGAGGTTGCCATCATACTGCAGGTGGTCGGGGGCCCAGCTGGGCTGAAAAAGCTCGTCAAATCTTGAGGCTTTGACGGTGGTCGCCATGGCCAAGAGGAGAAGGAGAAGCCAATGTGGTGGGAATAGCCATTGGAAAATGATCGTGGTGAGGAAGCAGGTAGCAAGGTAGCTGATTTATAGAGCCAAAAGACGGAGTAGCCGTTGGAAAGGAGACGAGGGTGGGGACGAAGGACGACAGTAAGGGCGAATGGGAGTAGGACACGTGAATGGTACAGCTGTAGGGTTCTGACGGACAGAGCTGGCGATGGACACTGGACGGACCATTTTCTTTCTCCCTTGGGTTTACACACCCCACGGCTCTCTCTCTCTCTCCTTTACTTTTTTGCTCTCTCTTCTTTACTTGCTACCTTTGCTTTCGCTTTCCGGTGAGATTTTGAAAGGAGGGTGCTTGCTGCATTGGCTTTAATACGTTGTTATTCCTTTGTATCAACTTGGAATTTTTTTCAACAATATATAATTTTTAAGGGTATATATTTTTTCAGTATTTCTGGCCGAAATGGACGTCCATTCCGAGAGTTACCGGAGTAAGTCCCCAAAAATGCAAAAATATGATAATGTGTCCGAGGTGATTGGAATCCTCCGAGCTTGTGGATTTTTACTCGACAGAACTTATAAATTTTTTAAATTACCTCTATGACATTTTGCACAATGTAATTACCTCATCGACCATGTAAATTACTCCAAGAACCCCCATGAGCTTTAAACATATTAACCGCAGGGTTCATGGGGTAAGAGTTGGCAAGTTTACGGGTCGAGGGGGGAATTAGGTTGTTTCAAAGGTCGTGGAGGTAATTGACAAAATTTATAGGGTCCGCCAGGTAAAAATCCCAAAAATTTAAGGTGTGTTTGGATAGCGGGTTACTCGAGATCGGGTAACTCATTTTTGTGTTTGATGTTTAGATACCTACTTTAGGGTTGAGGGTTTGTTATGATATAATTGCATTATAGTTTGGAAAGTTGATAATTGTTGTGATTTGATTGTATTGGAATTTGGAAAAGTGAGTCCAAGCTGAGTATCTTATAATTTTTAAATGATAAGATGTATATTATATTATTTTTTATTAAAATGGATGAAAGATAAATGAATTATTTGATGTATTAAATAAGAGAGAGATAGTTGACTTTGGTGAACCCTACAAAGAGTTTAAGGATTTGGGTTTTGGAGGGTAACCTCTAAAGATGCGGTAACCCCCGACTAATCAGAGATGTTCGCGAGACGGGTATCGTGCCCTATTTAACAGTGACCCATCCCGACTCATCCATGCCGAATCATGGATCGACCCAACCCGTTCCATTGGGTACCCAATTTAACGAGTACCCAATTTACTTTTATGAGTAGCAGATACCCGATTTAATTCTATAGGTAGCAGGTACTCACATGTACCCGTAGAAAATTCACTTCTATGAAAATGAAAAAAAAAGTAGATTAATACCAAATAATGCACAATTTGATAATTATATTTTTTTATAGAATTAATTTATCAAGTATTTTGTATGGAATTCATTCTATGTTCGGTTATTTATATGATCATATGTATCTATATATATTTCAAAATGAGCATAGTTGTGGATATGAATATCTCCATGTTTAAGTACGGCGCAATCATTTGGCTCGACTTGACCCAACTCGAAAAACCGGCTCGAGCCCAACACGATATCCCATCGCTATCCCACCAAATCTTTCTTCCTTACCCATTACTTCAATTCACGACAAATTATGCCTGCTAGAAATTTTATTTATTTTCACAGATAAAATTCAATCTATGTTTTGGATCCATATTAATGGAAATAATCCAGTCGGATATTGACTTAATCTTGTATGAAATTATGACATAATCATCAGTGCAATCATTTTTCTTTATTTTCACAGATAAAATTCAATCTATGTTTTGGATCCATATTAATGGAAATAATCCAGTCGGTTTTTGACTTATTCCTATATGAAATTATGACATAATCATCAGTGCAATCATTTTTCTTTTTAGAAGTAGAATACCTTTTTTCCTAATTATCATGCACTTTATTGTGATCGCTCACCTTAATGTTACTATCATTTATCTCACATTCCTTATGTCTCATCTAAAACAGTGAAATCCACCGTAGTTAACAATCTGAGAATGGAGAATTTTGATACTAGTCATATATATATGTATGATTATTGTATATACAACGATTAAACACGTATAAGTCAGGTAGGTTAAGGTTCAAGGCATATCTGGGCTGAGTCGTGGCCTTGATTTTTGCACAAATTGAGGGCCCGAGCTCGATCCAAAGATTGCAGCTTTGAGCTATACTACTAAATTCCCAACAAATCAATAGTGAACAAGTCATAAGATTTCCAATAAATAACCCAATCAATGCCATAATGTTAAAATATCGACTACAAATCTAGATTTTTGATACTAATTTTGAACTTGCAATGTTGAAGGTCTGCTACTGAAGGTCTGCTATTGAATTCATATCAAACAAATATCAAAGGATTAATCATCCATCAAAAAATCCAACAAATTAGGTAAAAAATTTTATAATTAACAATCTATGTATCCGGATCTATATCCATATTGTTGGATTTGAAAATTGAACTAATTATCGGTCCATATCTAAATGCCAGATTGCAAATTTACTCGACAAATTTAATTTTCAGATTCTCAATAGATAGTTTGTCATGTTTAATATTATCGTTCTATTTTATAAGATTGGAAATTGTTGGGTTCCAAATCGATAGTTAATCGTATATAAAATTATCAAACTATTTTATAAGATTGCAAGTCGTTGGGTTTCAAACTGATATTTTGTTATATCTAATATTATCAAATTATTTTATAAGATTGCAAATCGTAGGCTCTTTTGGTATTTTTAAATCACATAAATGCGAGTACTTTACCCTCATTTTCCATATACGATATAGAATAAGCTTTTCTATAATTGAATCCGTATTGACTACTTATATCATTGTAATTTAGTTGTTGATCACAAACTAATGGTAAAGTTCAAAAAATATGTTCAAATTGGCATGTTTGAATACGATACGATTCAATTGATAGTGTAAAGATTTTAACGAGCTTGATCGGACACAACAACAAATGAATCTATCACGCACTTGGGTGCGAGCCAAGCACGACTCGAAATGTGGACCTCAGGCCATGCCCACATCATCAATTTATCAAAAAATACAGGCAACAACCTGGCCTATGGTTGGAGAAAATTTTACAATCTTGATCCATACTTTTTCGGATTGGGTCGGTTTGAGCGTAATGATCCATACTAGTAGTGAGATCTCTCAACTTGGTACCCGTTGGGTACTTGATGAATCTTCATTTCATCATCTTTATTCATTCATTTTGACCTTTATTCCCTAGTTAAATACATGTAAATATTATTATTTTACACAAAATAACATCTATTATTTACTCTATAAATATTGTATAAAATACTACATTTAAAGCCAAAATAAAAGAATAAAGAAAAAGAAATGAAATACCGAAAGTAAGTGCCCCCATCATTAACTGTCGAATACCAGCTTAGTCCAGAACTTCTTTTGAGGCTTACATCAAGAAAGACAACGGCTCATGGACACCACATGCTGAGGATCACACTTTAATAAGGATGAAGACGTCGTATGGCGGAACTTCTAGGAGATGGCTGAAGTCTTAGATGCCTTATCTTCATCCCGTATGTTTCAAAAATTCCCCAGCGATCCCCCACAAGCTTGTCAATGTGGCATCATACCATGAGGAAGAGAAAGACATGAGCCAATATCAGCATCATTGGGAACCATCTCTCTAAAGTGGATATTATCGAGAAACGATCACATGACCATGACAAATTTAATGTGATCGAACAAAGAACAAAGTCGCTGGACAAGCTCGATCATATTTCCTAGCAGCTTGAGATTCTAGTGAGCACCATCCATGCCTTCCAGTCTGTGTTTGAACTGATCGAGCACTCTATCGAACAAAAGGAGCCATCCCATCAGCAGAATCAAGTGTCACCCCAGTAAGTTCAGCACATATACTACATGCAGACCCCCAACCAAGGAACTTCATCACCACAACAACAAATTGTGGTGTATCGTCTGGAGCCCCAAGCTTATTTCGAGCCTTTCTATCCTCCACCTCCAAAAATCGAGGAGGTGAATGCCACATGGGACAACGAACAAGCTCTGACCCATCTTGGAGGACAACCTCAAGGTCCGAGCACAACTATCCGACCATTCAATGCTCAGTAGGGTGGATGAAACTTCCAACCGTAGCAACACCAGTCTCCATACCAAGTTTAGACCAAAACACCATTACTAGTAGCTGGCACATTGCTACCATACTATCAACATCAACCAGCTATTCAATATCAGAACCATTTCCTCCCTCCTTGTTATAATAACAATAGTTTCGTCCTCATCAATTTTAGTACTGCCAGCAATAGTCACAGTACCACCATCCTTAGCTCCCTCCGATTGCAGAATCTTCAGAGGTTGCATCTGTAAACCCTATCTTAGACTGCTTGTCTGTGCTAATAAAGAACATGAATGAGATGAGTCAGAAGATTGACGACCTCACTACCGCAAAAAAAGTAATTCCTACGTAGATGGAGGCAAACCGAACATCTTCAAGAGAAAAGGAGCAGGTAGAATGTTGTGCAATACCACCTCCCGAGTTAGGTACAAATTTTTTATGTTATTTAATTCCATTCATGTCAGGAGTGGTAGAACACTACAACCAACTACTTCAGCCAAGGGGGAAAGTCAAGCTTCTGTGGACGAGTCTTCATCACCATCAGCTGAGCCGGAGCTGAAGTCTATATCCGATGAAGAAGGAGGAGTAGCCCCACAATCAACAAAAAGACAAAAAAATGAAGAAAATAAGAAATAATCAAGCAATAATAGCTGAGGTTCTGTTGATGCAGTCAAGAAGAAGCCAACAGAAGCCGATCCCATGCAAGTCGATACGATTGTTTCCTACCTTTGTTTTGCCTTCTGCTTTTAATGATAGCACGAGTGTTCAATCATCCATATGTACATAAGAACAATATTTTTCATGAAAATGAGATTTTTGATGATATCCGCATACCATTTCCTGATGCTTTGAAATAAAAAACCGTAAAAAATTGAAAACATCCTTGTCTGATCCAAGCATCGTGGAAATTTTGGAAAACATTATGCTAAAGATGCCTTTGCTCAAAGCCACGGAGTAAACGCATCTGATGAAGAAAGGACTGAAGCATGCATGTACCACAAAATATCAACCCACAAAAACAGACTCCCTAGATTAGAGAAAAGTATTCTAACCATGGGGATTGTCAATGCAATCAACAAACTACAAAGTAAGAAGAAGGATATGGGAGAACCTCTCATCATATGCAAGATGTTCAACTATGAGTTTGAAAGAACACTCCTTGACAATGGATCATCCATTAATCTGATGGCTACATCATTGCTCAGAATTTTAGAGGATGTCATTATTACAATCCAAGGGATGCAATTCCACGTGGATTTCCCTGTGATAAGGTCCCCATTGAAACAATCTAGGTATCAAAGCTCGCAGAATCTCTATCAGATGAGAGTGAGCAGAAGCAAAAGAAGACAGAAGATTGTGTCTTCTTGGCTGAAATTAGAGACATAACATTGTTCTTGAATGATAAGGAAGCTCAGGAGTTCCTCTCCAAGGAGGAATCCTCAGAAAGTATCATAGAATTCCCTTCTGTCATTGAAGATGAGGTCGTTGTTGATGAGATATTTCAGTAGACTGAAATGACCGAAATGGATCCATCACCATCAAAGTAAGGCGAATTCCTTACAAATCTTTCAGATGTCTTGGAATCTAAGCCAGAACTACCTCAGTTGGACACATAGTCGATAGAGCCAAAACTGACTGTAGTTGCTAAAGTCATCACCGTGCAGACTCCAATCCTACCAGTTTGTAAAGTATGTCTTCCATGCAGGTAAGGAAAACATGTTCCCATTCATAATCAACTCTCACCTGACCGCTGACCAAGAATGTCGCTTGCTCGAGGTTATAGAAGGAAACCACAAGAAAATTAACTGGAAAATTTTGGATCTCCATGGTATAAACCCCTCATCGTGCTTAGACCACGTCTATTTGGAAGATGACTGCAGGCCTTACCGTGAGTTTTAGCATCAGTTGAACCCAAACCTCTTGGAGGTCATGATGAAAGAAATCAGGCAGTGGTGTGATGCAGATTTTATCTATCCCATCTCATATTCAAAGTGGGTAAGTCCATTACATGTGGTTCCCGAGAAATAAGGGATCACCACCGTAATTAATGAAAAAGGACAGGAGATTCTGACTAGATTACCTACTTCTTGGCACGTCTATGTGGATTACAGATGCGTGAACTTAACAACCAAGAAAGATCACTTCCCTTTACCTTTCATTGATTAGATTGTTGAATGACTTGCGGCAAAGGGATATTCCTATTTCTTGGATGGATTCTCTGGATACAAATAGGTTGCTCTAGCCCATAAAGACCAAGAGAAAGCCATCTCTAACTATCCATTTGGGACGTACACGTTCAGATGCATGTCATTCAGGTTATGTAACGCCTCCGTTATATTTTAGAGATGTATGTTAGTCATATTTGCAGATATGGTGGGAATTTTTTTTGAGGTATTCATGGATGACTTTTTGTTCTACGGAGATAACTTCAATCAGTTCTTGACATGTTTAGATCGAGCACTTCAGCGGTGTTGTGAAGTCAATCTTATGCTCTCTTGGGAGAAGAGCCACTTTATAGTGATTGAAGGGATTGTGTTGGGTCACGTCGTCTTCAAGCGAGGAGGTTGACCCAACCAAGGGAGAGGTAATATCGAAACTCGAGCTACCTACTTCTCTAAAGCAAATCCAGTCGTTTTTTGGGCATGCTAATTTTTATCGAAGATTTATCAATGATATCATTAAGATTTCCTGACCATTGAGAAAACTCTTAGGCAAGGACACCGAATTTATTGTAGATGACCGAGTGCTCCATGCCTTTCATCACTTGAAAAAATAATCACCTAGGCTCTTATCCTATAGCCGTCGGATTGGTCTCTTCCATTTGAGATCATGAAGGATGCATTCTATTGTGTTATTGGGGCTATGTTGGGACAGTTACGGGATAAATGGTTGTTTTCTATTCACTACGCTAGCAAGACTCTAAATGAAGCCTAGAGAAATTATACATTGTTCTCATTTACTCAACTCAAAAGTGATTGTATACACCGACCATTCTGACATCCGGTACTTACATAGTAAGAAGGATGTATAGTCGTGTTTACTTCACTGGATCCATCTACTCCAGGACTTTGACCATGAGATACGAGATAAACCTGGGATTAAAAATGTGGTAGTAGATCATCTTTCTAGAATTACTAAGAATGGGACTCCAAAGCAGGATATCATACCAATCACAGATTGTCAACTACCTTGTCTCCAAGAAAGTTCCATGAGATTGACCAAAGCTGAAAATGGACAAATTTATGTCTAATATACATTTTTACCAGTGTTAGGATCCATATCTATTTTGTGAAGGTGCATATTATATATGGCGAAGATAAATTCCTAAGGAGGAGTATACAAGTTTCATGAATCATTGTCATAAGTTAGAATCTGTTGGTCACCATTCTGGTCTAACAACAACCAAATTTCTTCAATGTGACCTTTGTTGGCGACTCTTTTCAAAGATGCTACTTATTATGCTAAAGGATATACTGACTAGCAGAAGATGTGTGACACCATCAGTTCCCGAGACACCATGACTCTCAAGTATATTCATATTTCAGAGGTCTTTAATGCATGGGGTATTGATTTCATGGGGCCGTTTCTGAATAGTTAAGGCTTTGAGTACATCTTTCTCTTTATCGATTATGTCAGTCGATGGGTGGAGGCTATCCCTATTTGAGCTGCAAACATCCTCACGATTTGTTAGTTTCTAAAAAATAACACCATTGCACAATTTGGGATTCCGAAAATACTCATATCAAATGGAGGAAGCCATTTCATAAACAAAGAGGTAAAGAAGTTGATAAAAGAGTATAGTATTGAACATCGTGTCGCTTCTCCCTACCACCCACTGACTAGTGGCTTAGTAGAATGTTCAAACAGTGAGATCAAAACAATCCTGTAGAAAGTTGTAAGTCTGGATTGAACGAACTGGTAATATTTGCTTAACTCAGTCCTTTAGGCTTACCAGACGACATACAATTCTCCTTTAGGCATGTATGGCAAGCCTTTCCATTTTCCTATGGAACTCATTCATAAGTCCTTGTGCTTAGTCAATATATGCAATATGTATAGAGAGAAATCCAACAAGAATAGGAAGCTAGACCTAAATCGTTTATCAGAATTCTGAGACTCTATGTATGCCAACATCCTAATGTATAAAAGAAAGGTGAAGCGATGGCTTGACAAACATATGGGACGAAAGACCTTTGAGCCGAATCAGAAGGTTTGGTTGTTTGATACAAAGTTAAAGTTATTTCTAGGCCAACTAAAGAGCAAGTCAGGACCTTTCAACGTGAGAAAAGTGCATGAAAATAGCAACATTATGATATCTGGCTTATCATCTGACACACGACCTTTTGTAGTCGATGGACAGTTGTTGAAACCGTGTCTTGAGCATTACACCTTCCTGTCCATTGTTGATTCAGTCATGTTATATATCGAGAAGAGCTTCTTGATGGTGCCAATGGATCACACAACCAGAGATCCCAAAAATATCGTTTTCGTCTTTTCATTTCTTGTGTTATTCTTTATTCTTCCCTTTATTCAGTCATCCCTTTCATCATTTTATATTTAGGATACACTTCATCCTAAGTGGGGGGGGGGGGGTAACTTGGGTGTTCATTCTTTGATCCCTCACCTATCCCTCAACTTATTGATATTCTCTCTATACTTAGGGAATCTTTATTAAGTATGGGGTGCTCATGCCAAGCTAATGATTTCATACATTCTAACCCTCGATCATCCCCATTTTGTGTACAGTCTATTATACTTAGGATTAGTTGATCCTAAGTATAGGGAGGACGGTCGACTTCTTATTATTTGATTCATTATAGTTTAGACTCTTCTATATTTAGCATGAGTTATATCTTCATCTCTGCTCTTTGATTACTATGAGAACATAGTTTGAGCTAAGTATGGGGGGTTGTATATATGTATATATACATTTTCCATATTTTGTACTTGCGCATTTTCAATAAATGTGGCTAAAACTCTTGGTAAGGGTATATAATAAAGAATATACTCATATAAAATCTGCATCCAATCCTTATAAATATGCACTTACTTCCATGTAAATATATGTACATACCTAATTCACTGACCCTTATTAATAATCCTATAAAAATTCAAAAAAAATCCCAAAATACCTAGAAATTTGCAAAAAAAATTCAAAAATTCCACAAAAATGGTAAAACATTTTGAAAAATCCATAAAAGTTCAAAATCATAAAATGTATTCACAAAAATATTCCCTTACATTACATTAGCATTTTTGTGAATGATTTTGACAATTGAACAAGTCCAAATAAAATATGAAGATTGGATCTTGGTGTAGACCTTAATCCACTTAATTTTAGAGGAACCTGTTATGGACTGGTATTGAGATGCCTCGGGTCATTATGACTTAGTTCTTTAGGTTTCGTGAGATTGTGTTCATGAGTCATTTCAATGTGACTAACAAGAAACTTTCTTGTCATCCACACAATTCTTGAGATAGTGGCTTTACTTGAAACCTTGCACTCGACACTTATATCAACTAAGATGGCTTGTTGAAAAATCTGGAAGTCTAATTCTGGATGATACTAGGCCACTTCATCAAGGGTGGCTTAGGAACCATTTTTGGGGATTTCCAATTATTCAAGGAATTATGGCATTTAATTATTAATGGAAAATAATGAGAACAAATGCGATATCAACGGTACTGCAACCCACAATCTCCCCAATCAAAAAATTTACTTGCTAGCAAAAATAATAAAACAAAGAAGGAAAGCTAGAGAATTTCTATTATTTTACATGTATAGTCTACATGATCGAACTCAGGGAGGTTACAATACCCAACGGTTATTAATTATTATAAACCAATCACGTTCTTTTTCCTTTTCTCTTTAGTTGTTTTTTTATGCTTTTCTATTTTTTATGGATTTTTAATATTTTCTATTTTTGAATGTTTTTTATTTTGATTGTTTTGTGATTTTTAATTTTGCAAAATTCTATCTTTTTAATTTTTTTAAAAGAAAACAAAATAAAGAATGTGTAAAATAAAGAAAACAAGACTCCTATATTTTTCAAAAATAGTAAAAATTACCAGAAAATCCAAATAAAATTCTTTTCGTGTTTTATATAATTTTTATACATTTTTTATTTTTTGAATATTTTTTAGATTTTTTAAGATTTTTAAAATAAATAAAAACTATAAACAGAGAACAAATAAATCCAATCTACTCTTTTTGATTTTTTTTAAAATATAAAACAAAGACAAAGTACTAAAAAGTTACACAAACAGAAAGTGAAATTTTCATGCTTTAAAACAAATTATTTTATGTAACTTTTTTTAATGAATTGTTGTGATTTTTTAGTGTTTTCTGTATTTTTGATTTTTATATTTTTCTTAAAGAAATTTCAAATCAAATTTGTAAAGAAGGTAAAACAAGCCAAATACACAAACAATAATTTGTTTTATATTTTTAAAGCATTTTTCGAATTTTTTTACTTTTTAATGTAAATAGGATAATTTTTAGTTGTTTTTGAATTTTTAGAAACAATAAAAATAATTAATTTTCAAAACAAAAACTAGAGGTGATAACACAGGTTAGCATAAGCTTATTGTAAATTTCATGGGATTTTTATAATTAATTAGTAATTTATTAAACAAAAATAAAGATAAAACAATTTAATTTGTTGAACAAAGACTTAAAATGCAATTAATTTATTTCTAGGTACTGAATCAATAACAAGAATAGAAATAAAAGAGATGAAACTTGTAATTTTCCCACAAAATCTCGTGTCAGTGCACGTGAGATGCGTTGGAATGTATTTAATAGCAATTAATTTATTTTTAGGGGCTAAGTGATAACACAAAATGACAATCCACTTTATGCAATTATTCCAAAATCTCATGTGCGGATGCACGCAGCTCAGCTCAAACAGGACCAATGTGTAAATAAGAAAACTCACGAGGATAATACTACAATTATTCACAAATTATCATATGAACACGTGTCTTATTTACAAATTAAAGAAAAGTAGGGGGCTAAGGTGTAGAAATCACCAAGTATTGTGCAGTGCTTGTTATGGATCTGATGGCTCTGATATGATGGTCGGCTTTTGGGGCTAAACCAACGGCCGCAATGTGATCTGGCGTGATTGTTCTCGATCCGATGCTTCTAAGACATGCTCGAAGAATACGATTTTAATGAAGATTGCTGAACTTCGATAGGATGAAACATGACTGATCTTTGTCCAATCCTCCTCCTAACGATCGCTGATGGTCTCCCCGATTGATTTGATAGGGATATGAGGTCCAGGTTCATGGATCTGAGACCTGGAGATTTATATGTCTTTATATGAAACTCGAGCTCCAAATGCCGATCAAAGCATCCAAAGCGGTCTTGAACATCTGCATGTTATTTGATGCTCAGAGACGGAGCTACAACCACTCTTATTAGGCTGAAACAAAGAAGAAATGATGTTGGATAGACGATCTCCGATAAGGTCAACGAAGACGGGCCCGACTTCCAAATCCAAAGTGGATCCAGATGATCAAGTATGAAGGGAAGGTGGAGAAAGGTGTGGCGAAGGTGGATCGGAGTGAAAAATGATAGTGAACGACCTCTGATCAAGCATATCGGAGGTTGATCGGAGTGAATCTGATGTGAACTAAAATCAACCAAAAATTATGAATTAAATGATAGAATTAAAAGGAAAACTAACTAAATTACCATATAGTGGGAATGATGGGGCAACAACCTCGATTCGAATATGGAAGCTCGATGAAGCTCATCACATCGGTGGAAGTCCAGCAGAGCCACCTCAAAACATTGCTTAAGCACTCCCAATCGAGGAGGAGGTTCTTTGTCACAGAAGCGCACTCCAGGACTTGATCTTGGACGCAATCGTGGAGGAAAAACATATCAAAAATTGATGGAAGAGATCTAGAGGTATTTATAGAGAGTGGCTCAAGTGAAATTTGAAATGAGGAGGGGCGAACAAACCGAGGAAGCGTGAGGCAAATTTTATTTGGGTGATGAGATTGGTTAATCATGCAAGAGTTTAGAGAAAGAATGAGGTGGAAGTGGTAGCTAGATCAGATGGGAAAAATCATGAAAGAAGAGGGATCCAACAAGTTATTTAGGTAATATGGTCTAAGGGTGGAGTTGACCAAGGTCAACAGACCCGGGTTGGGCCAATCAAAGACTCTGACACACTACAGGACAAACAAAAATCGAGAAAAGAATAAGAAAATAAAAGATATATATGAAATAAATAATAAGTAACTTTAAATATAATAGTTTTAAAATAAAAATGTTAATAAACTAATGAAATTATTTATGGTGATTTTAAATAAATTAAATAAATTTAATAAATAGGTAAAAATAAATAAACAACTTTCTTCATAGGTAAAAATACCTATATATAAACAAGTTATTTTTTATAAATTATTTTTACAAATAAATTCATAATTTAATAATTTAATAATTACAAAATAATTTAAGTATTTTAAATATATTTTTCTTTTATTTTTGTGAATTATTTTAAAATATTAAATAAATAAAGCTATGTACAATATAGAAGTGTGATACCTATACAATAAATACATTATTTTTTGTTTATTTTTGTATTTTTATTTGCATTTTATATAAATAAAATACAATGTATGCACATTATTAAAATACAATATATGCAAAATTTACAAGAAAATAGATAGAATAATAAATAATATAGAGTACAATATAGACAATATACAATAACATTCCAAAAAGCCACTTTTCACATCTTAACTCTGATTTTAATGAAACCACTTTCATTTTAAATCTTACTTAATTTTAAACACAATGAAAGTGAGTTTGGTATATTTTGAATTTTTCTGGAGAAGATATTAATCTGACAAGTTTAGCTTTGCTTCTTTTTCAAAGTGTTGTTCTTATTATGCAATCTTCTTACAATTATTTCTAATATTTACAACTTATGTTTGCATACAAGATCCAAGAAGAAAACATTTTTATTTGAGGTTAACTTGGTGACAAATAGAATAGTAAAGGATCTGTGCAATATGTACAATTATGAATTTACAAGTATGAGAGTTATTTTCTTGATTTTTATGGATAAAAGGCCTTATCTCTCCCTACTTTATTCCTTGTCTATTAGGTCAAGTCGTGAAGTACTCTTGGGGTTAGGATCAACATATATTTATATCATATATATACTATTTTATTTTCTTTATTTTCCTTTTATTTATTTTAGATTAAAAGAATGATAAATATACAATATTTACATATGAATGTGGATTTATTAAAAAGAGATATTTATTGATATATACAGTTGATTTATAAGGGATTGTAAGCTAAAATAAATGAATAAAGATGATGAATTGATGATTAATCATCCCCTATACTTTATCTTTGCCAGTCTCTTAGAAAACATGTGTTTGAAGAATAAGTGACTAAAAAGAAAAAAAATAAAGGAAAAATAAAGAAATTGGAGTAATTTTGTTTTTTAAACTATTCTTCACAAAATCAAAGTATGGAGCTCGGTCAGACCTTTGGATTATTACTTTGATAGAACCTTATTGGGAAATGGAGTTGAAACCTAACAGACTCTAAGTTCCACAAGACTCCTATTCAGGCCGCCTCAACAGTCAGGTCAGAAGAAGTGCTCATACACAAATTTTGATGACTATGAATCTTACTTATACAGTGTTTTGTGAAATATAGCTCTCCACATCTGAAGAAACAAAGAACATCCTTCTCTTAGCAAGGTGATCCTAATTCCCCAGTCTAGATTCTCTTTCCCCGAGGAGCGGGGTATTTCTTGTTAGCAATGTGAGCCTGAGGCGAACCATTCCAACAGTAAATGTTATTGTAATGTTTGATTTATCAATAAAAGTTATTGATTTATTTTCCTTCCCTTTCTGAGATTAAGTGAATGAATGCACTATAAGGTCCCTCTGTACAATTAGGGTTATGTACCATGGCCATCTTAATAATCATACAGATGTTGATTCAATAATTGAATCATAGAGGCTGGTGTTTGGATGAATATCTAAGGAGTTAGAGTGAGGACTCATCAAACACCGTCAAATGATTGTTAAGAGATGATCTCCAACCTGAGTAGGAGATGGCAATCCTTTCTCATATAGGATGATATCTGATCGACCTCTTGATGTAGGTCCTCTACATATGAATAGACATTCGGAGGTGTCAGATTAGTTAAGTCAAAGGGTTGACTTAACTAGATCGAGATAACCAAAGTCCTATGTTGACTACTGTCACGATATAGGCACGCATCCTATGACCGGAGATAGATGTATTGCTATATGTCTAAGTATGTACATTTGGCAGACCAATAGGTTGATGACCTAACTAAGGTCTATACACCGGCGAGCTGGTGTACATATAAGGGCATATGAGTAATACAATCTCTCAAAGGGATCATACAGGTTCACTTCTGAACCGGAAGACATGAGCTCACTCATGAGGTATTGGGACCGATCATATTCCATGCATGGTCGTCATGCTTTAGAAGCATGGCATTTGAAGGTTTGATATATGCTTTTGGAAATTATATGATCAATACCGAATCCCAATGACCAAGATTGAGAAACTTGTTGATGAAACCCTGAAGATGACAGTGTAAAATTGATCTATATCTCCTGGTTGATCACAGGTCTTCTAGTATGCAGGGTGTACAGGTATTGGGAATACCTGAGAGTGGTGTGATCAATAATCGATTGTATAATCATGACGCTTCCATTCCGAGGGAGTGATGAAACAGGCCTGGATTTTAGTAACTCCTCTAAGTAGAGACGTAATCTGATCTTGGTCCAAATGTTGGACACTGATCTAAATGAGATTCAGATGCAGTGAGAAGATTATATTTGCGGTCTTGATTAAATCAAGCATCTCTGAGAGGTATGTGAGATCTGGATTTGAGATGTAATGTTAATATCCAAGTCACTATACATGGAACAATACAATCACCCTGTCCTTATCTCCAAGTATCTGAGGAGAAAGCACATTATTCTTGAAAGAGTTCAAGAATAATTCCAAGGCTGAATTATATCTGAGCATTGAGAAATGGATAATTAAATGTGAGTTAATTATCACGAATAATGCGAATTTGATTCACATTATCTGAATGCATGAGAATGAGTATCCAATGTAATTAAATGTGATTTAATTAATGTGGATATGGATAATGTGGATAACACTATCCAATTATCCATGTATATTATAAATACGATTTATAATATATATTAGACAAAGACTTGTGTGATTTATATTTGTCGATTAATTGTTAAGGTGAATTGGATTCATATTGAATAATTAATTGAAAATATAATTACATTTAGTTTTGGTTTGTGAATGAGATTCACATAATTTCAATGGCTTGGTTGATATTTTCCACAAGATAATTTGGAATTATTTTGTGAAAATTATTTTCGATGAGAGTTATAGGATTTATCATGAGATAATGAGATCTCATGATATTTTAGAGATTGACCAAGTCCTCTCTAAGAAGAGAGGACGTCTACAACTCTCCATGTGGAGAGGAGTAGCCTTCCCCACCTTTATCTTCTCATTATCCTATCTCTAGTCAAATGTGATTTAATTTGAGATTAATTATATTGATTTATCAATATTAGTTAATTTAAATTAAATCACTTGATGTTGTGATTTTACAACAACATCCTGGCCATTGAAAAGAACACAAATCAATCTCATATGTTGATTGTGTGTTCTCCATGGATTGGGATCCATGGACTCGCAAAGCCCTATATAAGAAGAGGCATGCCTTGCTCTTCGACTTACACAGTCTCGATGAAGTCTCTCTCTCTCTCTCTTCCTCTCATTCCCACGCATACTCTGAGTCTTCTCTCTTTGAGTGGCCATACACTCTCATAAAGAGAAGATCGTCTTCATCGTCGTACCCGCTACGACGACTCGTGGATCTCCATCTTCTTTGGTGTGTGGCGCTCGTGAAGAAGGTGTTCGATCTCGTGAGACGAGATCAAGAGATCCATCACTTGGATCAACAACTTGGATTGCGAGAAGCACACGACTCATCCCCGCGCTCGCAAGCGTCTCCTCTAACGGATCAGACTTCAGACAAGAGGTCTCTTCGCTTAGTGGCTCGATCGCACCCACGCTCCAAGAGGTATTCCTATATCTTGTTTGTGGTTATATGAAACGATCCGAAAAATGTTCTTGGATCATGTGGTTTCATCGTAGGATTTTTTTTAAATTCCGTTGCACCGAGCAACTAGTGCGACTAGTCGCTCTTCATCGTATACGATACGATGCACACACTTCAGTGATGCGCTTAAGGATAATCCCATATCCTTCAAGTGGTATCAGATCTAGGTTGGAGGTTTTGGACTTGATCCATAACCCTAGGAAGATTGGGCTCGTAATTGTTCGTGAAAATTTTATCGTATTTTAATTTTCGCAGTCCTGTTTTGTGATAACTTTCGGCCATGTTTAAACTGTTTAAATACAAAACTATCACTTGGATAATATTACCCATTAAATAAGGAAATAATGGAACTTGAGATTACGTAATTTGGATTTCGTTTGCTCGAGTTATGATCATTTTAGTAACCATATATCCACTGTTTAAGGGATAGCGAATAATGACGTAATTAAGGGGTTAATTACTATTTTGAAATGCCTGGAAATGCGTGTTTATCATATGGATTCTGTTTTAGATAAATTATCAATCTCTGAAAATTAATTTTGCTTAATTTAGATTTAAAATGAAAGAGATATGCTATTTTTAGTTAGTGAGGGTCACTGCTGGAAATTGCATGTTAATCCAAAACCTTGTGATTGTTATTTAAGAAACTTGTGCAATTAATGGTCAATTTCCTGGAATAATTATGGATAATATTTAGGAAATATTAGATTAATAAATTTTCCCTTAAATGGCATTGCCTCGACCAATAAATGATTAGATTTGGTCTAGATCACCAATTAGTTACTTAATGCCCTTTCAACAAACTTGCTAATTGAATAGGTTTGGGAATTTGTTTAGAAAATTTCCTTATAATCAAAAATGATTTTTGATTATTACTATATGGTATAATTTTGGTTGAAAAACCGATGATCATTTCAAAGTACACAATGATCAATTTGGCATTATCCTTTCCTGAGGTGGATATGGTGTCTAGTCAGAGAGCGTTGGGGTAGCAGGTTACACCGTGTGCGGTCTGTCCCACTCCCGTTGGTACTGGCCACGACAACAGGTAGGGACTCGACAAAGCTGGAGAAATCATGGTGTATTTTTTATAATTATTAAATTTCGAATTAACACGTACTTTTGAAATAATCCATATATTTAAAGTAACAATCAAATTTGTTGATTGAATTGGAATGATAATTAATTTAATGTGATTAAATTAATTATATCTAATTAAAAACACTCTATTATGAATAGATGTATATTTCCCTTGGAAGAATTAATTATATGAACATGATTCATGATAATTAATTAAAATTTGAATAAGAGGTGGAGGATCACATAAGTGACATCCATGGTCTCCCGTCAAGGCGAAGGGTTCTGTCGCCAGATATTGTATGCAGGAGACGTCTGTCCGAAGTGACAACTCCTACATACAATCCATTTGGATCTTGCTCTTCGCTTCTTGAAAGAGTAAGGACGTATGCGTAGTGACCTCAATATCGGGTCCTCATATTATTGGGGTGATATTGGATTGCACATAGCGAGTTGTATTCCTATTGATGGTTGGTTCAATAACAACGGGTCAACATCACCTTATTGGTGGTCAGCCCGGGTGTCAAAGATCGAATTGGGAAATGCAAGTTGGACTTGCAAGGCAGATTGTGTTCCCGCTTCTCTTTATTGGAGTTATAGGTTCTCATATTTTTGGGATGTAACAAAGATAAAGAGGAGATCCCAAATCTTGCTAGAGATATAACGGTAAGTATATCTCTTACTTTGAAAGTAATTAAGGGAATGGACTTTCAAAGTTGACAAAGCAAGACTAATTTGATTAAAAATGCCTTAATCAAAGATATGTAATTGAAGATATAATTATTTATATGTTCTAATATAGTGTATTCTTTATTTCAGAATATGAAGTCCATGAACTCACTTAGCAAGCTTCTGGAGGTTAATCAACAGACCGGACCAAATTATTCAGATTGGATCCGAAATTTGGATCTTGTCCTTTCTATTGAGCGCATCTCCTATGTGCTATCAAAGGACAAGCACGCAAACTCTAAGACTCCGGATGGAATCTCTTTTAATGATAAATATGATGAAGATCATAATCTGGCAAGATGTTATATTCTTGGCTCATTGTTCAATGTGCTTCAGAAGCAGCATATGGAAATGAGCACTTGCTAAGATATCATGCTGAATCTAAAAGATATGTTCGGTGACGTAAACCGCACACAGTGTTACAATATAATGAGAGACCTTATTCGCTGCAAGATGCAGGAAGGGACCTCTGTCAGAGAACATGTGCTCAAAATGTTTGGGGACCTCTCTGAGCTGGAAACCTTGGGAGCTGACATGGACGCAGACATGCAAGCTGACTTCATTCTGCTATCGCTCCCCAAATCTTTCAACAACTTTGTGGTTACATATCACATGAGCAAAGTTGATTTTAGTAACATTGGGTTGTTAGCTGCATTGAAGTCCACTGAGGACATAATGAAGAAGGATAGCCCCTCTAGCAGTGCAATGGTTGCACAGGTCAGAGGAAAGCACGGTCGGAAGCATAGTTCTCGGAAGGGTCTGGCCCAGAAGAGAAAGAAGAAGGGTCAAGGAGTTGGCTCTTCTACCAATGCATCCACTTTGATATCATCAAAGAAAAATGATGTATGTCATCACTACAAGAAGCCGGGGCACTGGAACCGTAATCGTCCAGATTAGCTGAAGTCGGTCGACAAAGGTAAAGCCCCAGCATGTATGATATCTACTTTCATCATTGAAACTAGTTTCCTCGTTGTACGAGAAGGAAGTTGGATTATATATTCTGGTGCTTCTGTTCATGTATGCAATTTGTTGCATCTGTTTTAAGAAACTAAGAGTCTTAATAAAGGGGAGATAGTCATCCAGATGGGATCTGATGCAAGTGTTGCAGCGGTCTCTGTCGGGACCTGCCGACTATCATTATCTAGTGGAAGAGTCTTAGTACTTAAAGAGTGTCTTTATGTACTCGAGTTAGAAGGAATTTAATATATGTATCTGACCTTGTTAGATGCGGATATTCATTCCTTTTCTGTAATAAAGTAGTCATAAGTCATTACGATAAATATATTGCGGATGGTGTTTTGACTTCTGATGGACTCTATGAATTGTGCATTGATGATCATGTCATGAATGTTACTGCAACTAAGAAAAACTCTAAAAGATCCAGGGATAATGGAAATCATTCAAATATGATTTGGCATCAAAGGCTTGGTCATTTATCTGTTGATATGATCAATAGATTGATAAAGGATGGACCCTTAGATTTTCTAAAGGTTCAACCTTTGCCTACCTGCGAACATTGCAATCGAGGTAAAATGACTAGGATGACTTTTAGTAACAAGGTTACAAGATGCAAAGGTATTCTTGACCTTATACATACTGATGTATGTGGTCCTTTCAGTACCGCGACCCGAAATGGATATCGGTATTACTTGATGTTTATTGATGACCATTCGCGATACGGTTTTATCTTCCTATTACATCATAAATCTGAAACCTTTGAAAAGTTCAAAGAGTTCAAGGCTTTGGTTGAGAACCAAACCGATAGGAAGATTAAATGGATTCGATCTGACCGAGGCAGTGAGTACCTCTCATATGAATTCAAGGAATACCTTAAAGAGAATGGAATTACCTCCAATCTCACTCCTCCTGGAACCCCCCCAACTTAATGGTGTTATTGAAAGACGCAACAAGACCATCATGGATATAGTCCGTTCAATGATGAGCAAAGCACATTTACCACTTAGTTTCTGGAGATATGCAGTAGAGATTGCAATATATATCTTAAACAAGATTCCTAGAAAATCTGTGCCTAAGACTCCTCATGAGCTATGGTATGGAACCAAACCAAGTGTTAATCACTTGAGGGTTTGGGGTTGCTTGATCCATGTGAAGAACATGGATCCAAGTAATCTAGAATCTCACACTCGAGAGTGCTACTTCATTGGGTATGTTAAAGATGGTATTGGATATCAGCTTTATGACCCTGAGACCCAAAAGGTTTTTGTGTCTAGAGATGTTAGATTTCTGGAGGATGATTTCCCTAAAGGTCAAGACAAAGATGAAGTAGAGGTACTCGTAGAATTCCCTAAGGATTC
Organism: Ottelia alismoides; assembly: GCA_037367405.1. Lineage (NCBI taxonomy): Eukaryota > Viridiplantae > Streptophyta > Magnoliopsida > Alismatales > Hydrocharitaceae > Ottelia > Ottelia alismoides. Next base: position 43,510 of record JAZKJV010008203.1, on the reverse strand, counting down.
TGAGCAACCTGAACCAGAAACTGAAGAGATAAAGAAATATGAAGCACCCATACCTCTTCGAAGGAGTTTGAGGGTGGTTGGACCACCTGAAAGGTATGGATTCCATGTGTTAGGAGAGACTGACAATGATCCTACTTCATTTGATGAAGCACTCGTGGATCATGACTTGGATAGATGGATGCTAGCAATGAAGTCAGAGATTGACTCCATGCATAAGAATGGTGTATGGACCCTAGAGGATCGACCTGAAGGGGTAAAACCCATAGGGTGTAAATGGATCTTCAAGAGGAAATGGGGATATGATGGGAAAGTAGAGACTTTCAAGGCACGACTCATAGCCAAAGGCTACACACAGAGAGAAGGCATCAACTACGATGAGACATTCTCTCATGTGGCTATGCTTAAGTCCATCAGGACACTGCTAGCTATAGCTGCATCTCTTGACTACGACATCTGGAAGATGGACATCAAGACAGCTTTCCTCAGTGGATACCTCAAGGCAGATATCTATATGGAGCAGCCCCAAGGTTTCATAATCGAGGAAGGTAAAATCTGCAAGCTGAAGAAATCGAACTATGGGCTCAAAAAAGCTTCTCGTAGCTGGAACATCAGATTTGATGAAACCATAAAGAGTTATGATTTTGTGCAGAATCCTGATGAACCTTGTGTGTACAAGAATCTTAATGGGAGTGCCATTGTATTCATCGTGCTTTACTTAGATGACATACTTATCATTGGGAATGATACATGGATGATGACCGGTGTTAAGATTTGGCTATCTCACACCTTTGAGATGAAAGATCTTGGAGAAGCCTCTTACATCTTAGGCCTAAAGCTGTTCAGAAATCGAGAAAAGAGGATGTTGGGATTATCACAACATGGGTACATTTAGAAAATTCTTGAATGTTTCTGTATGGATAGTTCTAAGAAAGGTTTCCTCCCCTTAAGTCATGATATTCACCTATCTAAAGGGATGGCTCCTCAAACTGTTGAGGAAAAGAAGGCCATGGTTGGATGCCCTTATGCATCAGCTGTAGGAAGCTTAATATATGTCGTGATGTGTACTAGGCCAGATATCTGCCATGTAGTGGGAGTGGCAAGTCGTTACCAGTCCTGCTATGGGGAACAACACTGGAATGCACTGAAGAATATTTTCAAGTATCTAAGACATATGCAAGATAACATCTTGGTCTATAGAGATGGTGATCTCCAAGTCTTGGGATACACAGATTCAGACTTCCAGTCGGATATTGATGATTGAAAGTCGACAGCAGGGTTTGTGTTTCTGTTGAACGGTGGTGCTGTGAATTGGAGAAGCAAGAAGCATGACACTACGTCAGATTCAACAACAGAAGCTGAGTATATTGCCGCATCGGATGCTGCAAAGGAGGCGGTGTGGTTGCGCAAGTTCATCCTAGAACTTAGTGTAGTTTCCTCTGATACTCCCATCCCATTACTCAGTGCTAACTCGGGAGCCATTGCCTAGGCGAAGGAACCCAGATGGAATCGAAAGAGCAAACACGTGGAAAGGAAATACCACATCATTCGGGAGATTCAAAAGTGTGGTGACATCATTATCACCAAGATGGCCTCTGCCGATAATGTTGCTGATCCCCTTACCAAACCTCTGACACAGAAGATTTTCGACTAGCATGTAATGAGTATGGATTTAAGGATTGTTCCTGAATGGTTCTGAGGTCTAGTGGGAGATTGTTAGCAATGTGAGACTGAGGCGAACCATTCTAACAATAAATGTTATTGTAACGTTTGATTTATAAATAAAACTTATTGATTTATTTTCACTCCCTTTCTGAGATTAAGTGAATGAATGCACTATAAGGTCCCTCTGTACAATTAGGGTTATGTACCATGGCCATCTTAATAATCATACAACTGTTGATTCAATAATTTAATCATAGAGGCTGTTGTTTGGATGAATATCTAAGGAGTTAGATTGAGGACTCATCAGACATCGTCAAATAATTGTTAAGAGATGATCTCCAGCCTGAGTAGGAGATGGCAATCCTTTCTCATATAGGATGATATATGACCGACCTCTTGATGCAGGTCCTCTACATAGGAATAGAGATTTGGAGGTGTTAGATTAGTTAAGTCAAAGGGTTGACTTAACGAGATCGAGATAACCAAAGTCCTATGTTGAATACTGACATGATATAGGTACGCATCCTCTGACCGAAGATAGATGTATTGCTATATGTCTGAGTATGTACATTTGGCAGACCAATAGGTTGATGACCTAACCAAGGTCTATACACCGGTGAGCTAGTGTGCATATAAGGGCATATGAGTAATACGATCTCTCAAAGGGATCATACAGGTTCACTTCTAAATCGGAAGACATAAGCTCACTCATGAGGTATTGGGACCGATCAAATTCCATGCATGGTCGTCATGCTTTAGAAGCATGACACGAATTTGAAGGTATGATATATGCTTTTGGAAAGCATATTATCAATACCAAATCTCAGTGACCAAGATTGAGAAACTTGTTGATGAAACCCTGACGACGACAGTGTAAAATTGATCTATATCTTCGGGTTGATCACAGGTCTTCCAATATGCAGGATGTACATGTATTGGGAATACCTGAGGGTGATGTGATCAATAATCGATTGTATAACCATGATGCTTCCATTTTGAGGGAGTGATGAAATAGGTTTGGATTTTAGTGACTCCTCTCAGTAGAGAAGTAATCTGATCTTGGTCCAAATGTTGGACACTGATCTGAATGAGATTCAGATGTAGTGAGAAGATTAGATTTGCGGTCTTGATTAAATCAAGAATCTCTGAGAGGTATGTGAGATCTGGATTTGCGATGTGATCTCAATATCCAAGTCACTACACGTGGAACAATACAATCGCCCTGCCCTTATTTCCAAGTATCCGCGGAGAAAGCACACTATTCTTGAAAGAGTTCAAGAATAATTCTAAGGTTGAATTATATCTGAGCATTGAGAAATGGATAATTAAATGTGATTTAATTATCATGAATAATGTGAATTTGATTCACATTATCTGAATGCATGAGAATGAGTATCCAATATAATTAAATGTGATTTAATTAATGTGGATATGTATAATGTGGATATCACTATTCAATTATCCATGTATATTATAAATACGATTTATAAAATATATATTAGAGAGAGACTTATGTAATTTATATTTGTTGATTAATTGTTAATATGAATTTGATTCACATTGAATAATTTATTGAAAATATAATTGCATTTAGTTTTGTATTGTGAATGAGATTCACATAATTTCAATGGCTTGGTTGATATTTTCCACAAGACAATTTGGAATTATTTTGTGAAAATTATTTTCGACGAGAGTTATAGGATATATCATGAGATAATGAGATCTCATGATATTTTGGAGATTGACTAAGTTCTCTCTTAGAAGAGAGGACGGCTACAACTCTCCATGTGGAGAGGAGTAGCCGTCCCCTCTATTTTAGGGATGGACCTTGGTCTTCTCATTATCCTATCGCTAGTCTAATGTGATTTAATTTGAGATTAAATATATTGATGTATCAATATTAGTTAATTTAAATTAAATCACGTGTTGCTGTGATTTTACAACAATATCCTAGCCGTTGAAAAGAACACAAATCAATCTCATACGTTGATTGTGTGTTCTCCATGGATTGGGATCCATGGACTCCGAAAGCCCTATATAAGAAGAGGCATGCCTTGCTCTTCGACTTACACCATCTCAACGAAGTCTCTCTCTCTCTCTTCCTCTCATTCTCACGCATACTCTGAGTCCTCTCTCTTTGAGTGGCCATCCACTCTCATAAAGAGAAGATCATCTTCATCGTCGTACTCGCTTAGACGACTCATGGATCTCTGTCTTCTTTGGTGCATGGCGCTCGTGAAGAAGGCATTCGATCTCGTGAGACGAGATCAGGAGATCCATTACTTGGATCAACGACTTGGATTGTGAGAAGCACACGACTCATCCCCGCGCTTGCAAGCGTCTCCTCCGATAGATCGGACTTCAGACAGGAGGTCTCTTCGCTTAGAGGCTCGATCTCAACCACGCTCCAAGAGGTATTCCTATATCTTGTTTGCGGTTAGATGAAACAATCCGAGAAATGTTCTTGGATCATGTGGTTTTATCGTAGAAATTTTTTAAATTCCGCTGCACCGAGCAACTAGTGCGACTAGTCGCTCTTCATCGTATACGATACGATGCACACGCTTCTGTAATGCGCTTGAGGATAATCCCATTTCCTTCATTTCCTTCTAAGTTCAAGTACGTTCTGTGTCCACAATCTAAGGGGGAGAAGATAGAAGAATAATAAGAGAATTGGAGTGTGTGCAGTGTAGCCACATCTCCTTGTGAAGCTTACCAGTGTAGCCAGGTCTCCACTAAGATTTGCAAGTTCTCTAAAGTTGGACCATTATGTTCATTATTTTTTAAATTTGTTTATCTTTGGCTTCTATTAGGTGGAAAGAATTGTTGTACTGCAGTGATCTTTTTGTGCTCCGACGGATATAGAATCTTTTTTCCGCCCATTTTCGCTAGTCTTAGATAAAATGTACCAGTAGACCATCCCTCATTCGAAGCTTTAATTGAACACATGGCTCCTGTCTTTAGACGTCCATGCCACTAGACAAGGTTGGGGTGCACTGGCCACCCAAAGTGACTTTGTATGTTTTCATTCGTGTGCATCTCTTACCAGAGGATTCCATTCCTCACCACATCATCTATGTTGAGCTACGTGCAAGGCACTTGTCCAAATTAGGTCACTGTTTAAAAGAATCATGCATGTGTATGTGATAACCACGATACCCTGAGGGTCTAGATAAATATCCAGTCGTTGAAGTGACCACTCAGAATTCCCTGGTTAATCAACAATTAACCCACAATAATGTGTAAGCATATGTAGAGGTCGAACCACAGAGAGAGCAAAATTGGTAGCCTACAATTATTCATATACCATCTAGTCATGTATGCACACAAGTCTTTTTGTGGGTTTATATATATATATATATATCTGATTTTTGGTTTTATAATTTTTACTTGATTTTTAATTTTTAATTTTTAAATTTTATGTTTTTATATTTTTTTATATTTTCATTTTGAAATAAGGTATATAGCCATATAGAATATATAATAAAAGAGAGATAAAAGAGAGATGAAAATAGGGAAAAGTACTCAAAATGCAGTAAATAAAAGATTTTTGTGATTTTTATATTTTTTAATGTTTTTGTGATTTTTCTAGATTTTTTCTAATTTTGTTTTGGTATTTTGAAAGTCAAAAATACAAGTAAATAATGAAACTAATTACTGGTCGAAATTAAAATAGGGATGAAAAATATCAAATAGTGTCCAAAATTCCTCAAATTAATTTTAAAATAAAGATAATAAAATATAGAAAATTCAGAAACAGATTGCATTTTTATGATTTTTGTCAGATTTTTAATAATTTTTTGAAGGTTTTTGGGGTTTTCTAATTTTTAGGAGTTTTGTTTTATATTTTTTAGTGATTTTTGGACGGAAGATCACACACACTAAAGGACACAAAATATTTTTTTCGGAATTTTTCATGAAGTTTTTATATTTTTTAGGGTTTTATAATGTAAACAACAACAAAAATGCATATTTTTGAATTTTTATAAATATGAAAATGCAATGAAAATGCAAAATAAAAATATGACATGATAATAGAATGCAACATGAGCTTATACTATTTTTTGGGGATTTTTGGAGTTTTATAGATGCATGCAATAAATAGGGGAAACAAAAAGAAAATGCAATACTGGTAGGGGCATTTATGTAATAGGAGAAAAGTCTAGGGGCCAAAACATAAATTTCCTAGAAAATTATAATGTCTACAAAAATTTACTGGATTGAATGCAAATTAATAAAGCCACAAGGGCTTCTCTACAAAAAGTCCAGGACTCACGTGCGAAGGCACGCACGCCTGACAGGGACGTATTTGCAAATAAATAAAATATCTAGGGCAGCGATGCAAATATCCAAGAAATATATAACTTAAATATCATTTTATTAGACTAAAAGACAATTACAAAACTTGCCAGGGTTTATATGCAAATTACCCAATTAATCACCTCACGTAAGATGGCACATGAGATGACGTGGCTTGGACTTTTGTGCAAATAAAATAAGTACATGGGGGTACATGCAAAGCGTCCCCTTATTTTTAAACGTTGCTTTTTATTTACAGCACTTAATATTAAATACAAAAAGGAAGGGGTTAAATGTGCAAATTACCCCTAAAGAGGCTCGGGCGGACGGCGATATGGGCTTCACTTGTCCACGTGGCGTTCATCCAACGAGCCATACCACTTCGTCGATGAGTGATGGAGATTAGATCACCTGCTATGATCTGACGGTTGAAACGCTGCCCCATCGGACGGTCCTGGGCAAATCTGGAGCGGGGTTCTTCATCCAATGGCGGAGGAGACGGGTGAAAGAACTGGGAAGAAGGTCGACGCCGGCGAGCTTCGATCGGAGATTGCGAGCTCCTCCGGCCTCCATTCCCTCCGCCGATGGTCTCTAATCCTTCCTGGTGCTCCGCCGCATCCAATGATGGCCTCTTGGAGGCACCTGGAGGTCCGTAGAGATCAAGCGAGGTCGACGAAGAAGAGGACCTCCAGGAGCCTCATTCCTGGTTCGACAACGCCCAGGAGGGCTTCGTTGCTCTTCAAACTTGCATAGAAAATATCTGGGGCTCGAGGGCTTTGACCTCGACCAATTTTGAAGCTGATAAGAAAAAGATGTGATGCAGGTGGCGAGGTCCGGAGACATGGAGGAGAGGGACCTCGATTCGCAGAACTAGGTTAGTTCTGGTTGGTATGAAGCGTTCGTGAGATGGAGAACTCGGAGGGAAATGAGATGAAAGTGAATGGAGGGTCAGAGCATCGAAGGATCGCGTTCGCTCCGACGGACTTCGATTTGACTAAACCTACGCTAATCTCTACTCTAACCACTATCCTAAGGGCATAATTAAACTACTGGGATGAAAACCTAATTACTTAAGCAAGAAAACAACTCTTATACCTGGTGGATCACCAGGGAGCAGGGCGACGCCGGAGCTCTGCCGTGGGTGCACCCCTGTTTCCTCCGATCGATTCGCGCCTCCAGAAGGTTCCTCCTATCACAAGGGACCTAGCTAGGCTGAAGGCAAGGTTGGAAGACAGCAAAAGATGACCAAAGAATCCAAGGAGGGCAGAGGTGTTTATTTATACACATATTCGAGCACCCTTATTGGCCGCCCTTTTTGATCGAATCGACGCCATGTACAAGAAATCATGGGATCGAGCAAGTATCTATGATGTTTAAAGAATAATCTTCATGAAGAGTCCTATCGTTCTCGAGCTACACAAATTGCATGAAAAATTGGAGAAACGGGGCTCTCGTGATCTGTCAAAGGCGTAAGGCTAGGGGTCAGAGGAGTTGACCCGCGGTCAACCCTTGGCGGCCTACGATTGGTCCACGCAGGACGCTAGAAGACAAAACATGATGCAATAATAAAGAATAATTTATTTAAATTTGTAAATGATTTTATTATTTTTCAAGTATAAATACGTATATTTACCTATGTTTTGTGTATTTTATTTTTATTTTGTATATTTTATTTTATTATTTTATTTTCTTATTTTATATATTTATAACTTACTTTTGTGAGTATAAATATTTTTTTATTTGATTTTTATGAGTTTATTTGCATATTTAAAAAAAATAAGTGTATGAATTGTATAGATATAGGTATAGGTATTTTGCCTATGCTCTGTATACTTCTTTTTATTTTAATGTATTTTAATGGGTTTTATTTTTGTTTTGTATTTTTAATAGAACATAAATGATATTGACAATATCCTAAAAATATGAAAGAAGACAATATTTAAAGAATATAATTCCTTTTATTTGTATACATAAAGGTATTTCATCTATGTTTTTATATAACTTTATTTTATTTTTCACTTTCTTGTTAGTTTATTTTGATTTTGATGCATACATAAATTATAGATAATTTTTACAAAATTATAAAAATATGAATTTGTAAAAATAATAAATGATGAATAAATTGAATATTTTAATCGTTATTATGTACAATAGGGGCCCAAAACCTATCTTTTGCACAGTAGCTCCAAAAAATATAAAACCACCACCATTAAATAGCTCATGAAAAGTTATATACAATTAGAGGTGATTTTGATAGATTTTGAGCTTTTATTTGGAAGATATGGGTCTGTGAAGTTCAGTTTCTGGCTTTTATTCTGGGTATAAAATGTACACTGTGTATTGTTTTTGTACAAACTCAATTTTGTATTTTTATTTACATATTATCTACAACTTTTTTGATAAAGTTTCTTTATTTTATGAATAAATAATTAGATACAAAATAGGTGCCAAAAATGCATAAATCAAGAATGAATAAATGAAATATTTATTGTATTTTCGGCCCTTATATCCCCCTACTTTATTCCTTGTCGACCAATTCCATTCTGGACTTGGTCTCGGGGTCAGGGTCATAAAATATTTGCAATATTTTATTCCTTCTTATTTTCTTCTCTTTATTTTATAATTTTGGCATTAAAAACCTTATTTTATGTACAAGGAATGCAATGAATAATGAATGCTATTATAGACAAATTAATGTTATTTACATGCATTAGCTAGGGTTTTCAAGGCCAAAATGATAGAATAAAGGTGATGAAATGGAGATTCATCACCCCCCTATACTTGCTTTTGCTAGTCCCTAGCAAATACTTATGCAATAAGTACAGAAGAGAACAAAGAATAAGAAGAAAAGAAAAAGAAGATTGAAAAAGATAGAGTGAATAGGATTGCTTTCAGTGCAATATCTATCCTTACAAAATCAGAATTTGGAGCTTCTGTTAGACCTTGATGTGAAAATGTATGTGGAACCTGGTTCGAAACCAAATTTAAAACACAACACCCTTTAAGAGTCATAGTACTTGATTCAAATCACCTCAATAGCCAGGTCAGAACTAGCCTACATCATACGCAAACTCTTAGGACTATGAAGCTGACTTGTACAATATAAGTGATAGCGTCTCTCCCCAACTGAAATGGCAAAGAAACTGACTTCTCCAGAATGACAACCCAATGATTCCCCAATCCAGCCCTTTGTCATCGAGGAGCGGGGTATTCCCTTCTAAGTTCAAGTGGCATCCGACTCATGAGGAGGAGGGGAAGAAGAGAATGGACGGTGGCCAGTGTAGCCACCTATCTTGGGATTCAAGGCCAGTGTAGTCAAGTCATCCAGCTGCAGGCTCACATGGTATAACTTTGATGCTCAAGCTTGCTTATTTTCTATACAACTCATATACATACTCCGACAGGCACTTTTATTTTTATTTTCAAGCCTGTCCATTTTTTTGGAGTTTTTTTTGAAACATACTATTTATAGCAGCATTTACATAAGGACTTTTTCCTCTTGAGCCAGAAGACTATTGCTCTTTTGAAGCTTTATTGCAACCCACACTCTCGTGTCATTCGACTTCATTGAAACTAGACCAGGTTGGGGTGCACATCCCTCCCTAGACGAGGACGAATGTTTCCATACGTGTGCGTCTCAGACTGGCAAAGCCAAACTTCTCACCACTCCAACTGAGTTGAGCCAAGTGAAAGGTGCAGGTGTCCAAGTTAGGTCACGGTCGACAAGAATCATGCGTGTGTCTCGAAAAGTTCTATTTAGTCAGTTGAGGTGACTTGAACCCAGCCCTGATTTCTCAAAGAATTAAGTCTGAATAGACCTGAAGTACCTTAAACCTATTTCCCATAAGGTTCCAGTGCAGTTAGGTGCGGTAAGGTCCAACCAAGCTCCAATTTTAGACTTTATTGAACTGGTTCAATCATCAAGCTCACTCAAAAAGAATATGAATGATATGCACATGCTATGCACAATGAATGGTGCAATTTTTCACAAAGAATTTAAAAATCAAAGAATCTTTTTACACAAAGAATTTTTGCAAATAAAAAAATTTTGGCATACACAAAAAGTATGTACAACTATTTACACAGGCGTACCGCTTTGTTTACAAGAATTAAGAATTTTAAGGGATTTACAAGTGTTAACCTGTTTGTTCTAGGTACATATATGTGTACTATTGATAAATTCCATTTTTTTAACAGCTTTACAGATATGCATATTATTATTATTATTTTATTATTATCATTATTATATATTTTTTTATTATTATCATATTTTATTATTTTTTATTTGAATAATTAATTTAAAAACATTTTCAAAACTATAGTACACAATAATTTTTGCAAGCATTTGCAAACATTTGAAAGCCATTTTGCAAAGATTTGTCACACTATGTATATACATTTTCCACAATAGTTTTTGCAAACATTTTTCAAACCATTTGCACATAGGTTTTCAAATCCTTTATTTCACACAGAAGAAAATTTTACAAACAAAGTGATTTTACACAGATTGAAAACATTTCATAGAAAATTTTCCAAACGGTTCACACCATTTTTTTAAAATCATTTTGCAAAGATATTTACCCTGATTTATTAATCAGTATATACAAAGAAAAACTACATTTTATGTACAAAATGGTTTAGGCTCTTATAAGTTTTATTTGGAATTATTGCTTGTTTTTGCATGAGAGTTTGTGTATACTCCTCAGACTTACTTGAGAATTATTTTCAAGAGATTTTTGAAGACTATAGTCCAAAATATTTTTACAAACATGTACAGGCATTTGAAAATCATTTTGCAAAGGTTTTCGAACAATATAGATAGATTTTTCAAAATAAATTTTACAATCATTTTTCCAACCGTTTGCAAATCATTTTTTAAACATTTTTATTTCACTCAAAGAAAATAAATTTTGCAAACAAAACTATTTACAAAGTTTGAACACTTTTTACAAAATTTTCAAATAATTTTCAAAAGATTTCTTCACAAGGAGAACATTTTACACAAAGTGTTTTTTCCTGATTTATTAATCAGTATGGACAAAAGGAGTCTGAGGAGCTCACAATCATCTTTTATTATTATAATAGAAATACTTATAATATTATTTTTAGCTCCAGGTAGTATTTTTATTTATAGTATGAGTTATGGCTTCTAGTATATACATAGTATATATGACCCCCCTATACTTAGCTTGTGCTATGTCCTCATAGATCGAAGAGGAAAGAGAAGACATAACTCGTACTGAGTATAGACAAGTCTTAACGAATGAATAAATAAATAAATATAGGAAAGAATGAACAAATGAGAAGTTGACCATCCCCCCATACTTAGGATAAAATAATCCTAAGTATGGCAGACTGTACATAAAACAGGGAGGGTCAAGGGTGGGAGTAAACATATCGTACTCAGATTGTCTCCCCCTATACTTAGGGTAAAATATCCCTAAGTATAGACAAAAAGAGGAGACAATGGAGAGGATAGAAAAGAATAAAAAATCGGGGTGCACACCCCCCTATACTTAGGACAAAGTGCGTCCTAATTATAGAAGACTGACAACAAGGAGCAACACCTTTTTGATAGATAAAGAAAATATAAAAGGAAAAGGAGAAAATAAGAAAAGAAGAAATCAAATGAATAGTTTTTGAGGTACGACATCTGAATCTTCTGATGCTGACAATGTGGTGGATATCTCATCAAAGCGTAGAAGTTGGATGGAGTCGACAATGGCCAAGAATGTATCAGGCTCGAGGTAAGGCTTCAGGAGTTGACCATTGACGACGAAGGGTTGTGCGTCAGGCGACAATTCTGATATGGCAATACTTCCATTGTCACGCACTTCACGAACTCGGAATGACCCTGTCCACTTACTCTTTAATTTGCCCGGGAAGATCCGCAACTTTGCATCAAATAACCACACCTTATGTCCAACTTCAAAGGTCTTTCGTCTGATGTGCCGGTCATGCCAGCGTTTCACCTTTTCCTTGTACATCAATGTGTTATCGTATGCATAGTCTCGGAGCTCCAAGAGTCTGTTCAGATCATCTTTTCTTTTCTGACCACTTTTTTATGAGTCCAAATTGCACATGTTAATTTCCCATAAAGACTTGTGAATTAATTCGACGGGCAGATGGCACGGCTTCCCATATACAAGACGATAGGGCAACATGCCCAAGGGAGACTTGTAGGCAGTTCTATAAGCCCGGAGGACTGAGTCCTAGAGTTGAGGCCAGTTCTTTCTGTCCGGCCTCACAAGTTTTTGAAGGATCGTCTTGATTTCTCTATTCGACAATCGGCCATGCCATTGGTCTGAGGATGATAAGGGGATGCGACACGATGGTCGATGCCATACTCCTTCGTTAATTTCTTGACCTCTTTGTTAATGAAATAGCTACCCCCATCTGATATGAGAATCTTCAGAATCCCAAACCGCGCAATGATGTTATCTCTCAAGAATCAGTACACTGTCCGGCTGTCAGCGGCTCGAGCGAGAATAGCTTCAACCCAACGACTCACGTAATCTACAGCAGGAAGGATGTGCTCAAAACCCTAACTATTAGGGAAAGGTCCCATGAAATCGATGCCCCATTGATGAAACTTGATTTCATCATCACAATTTCCCTGTATTAACCCCCTTGCTTAAAGTTGTGTCAATAAAATCCAGATAAAGTCCTGTAATTAATAGAGTCCCTAATAAATTAAAAATCACAAAAAAATAGCAAAAGAAAAATTTGTGGTATTTTTAGCCCTAAAAATACCCTCAAAAATATTTTGTATCTACAGATGACCTCATCTCCACTTCTGGTCAACATGAAACTTGTCGATCTCATCGAGATCTACAACTTTCATGTTTTGAGTTTTCTCAAATTTGGCCATCTTGACCTTCATATTTAAATTCCTAAGTCCTAATAATCTGATTGGGCCACGTGGCCCTTTCTTGATGAGCCACGTGGCCCGATCCCTTAGCTCTATCCGCCCGCGCCTATGGTCGTTGGATCTCTTCTTGATCCAACGGCCGTACTGTCGCCACCCGCACTCAATACTCACCATCTGATCAAAGAAGGCGACACATCTATGCCATCCAAACTCACATCCACTCTCAACCACCCGATCAATCCTCATATCTCATCACAACCTTCCGTTAGCGCCTCTCCCAGAACTCGCCACTTGGTGCTTTGTGCACCTTCCAATCTTGCCTTCGTCTCGTTGATCACCGCCATCTATTGTCGCTTCGATAACCACCATCCAATCGTCCCCCATCTTTCATCTCATCCGTCGAAGCCCGCCTTATGCTCATTTCGCCACGTGGTGCGCTTACGCACCCTCCGATGTGCTCCAATCGATCGCATCTAAGCCGCTGGTAAGCGATCCGCCCCTGGCCGTTGGATCCCACGATCCAACGGCCCACGCGTCGCCCCCTACCTCCAGACGCCTCTCTCTCACACGTTTGCCACCTCGCATAACCTCTTCGCCCTTCCCATTTTCTCCATCTCCTCCGGCTACCTCCTCTCTCGCTAACTACCTCACGGTCTTCCCCATCTTCAATTATCCTCGCTGGTCATCTCGCACTCCACGACACCTCTCCACTCACTCCATATCTCCCTCGCAAACCACGCCTGCGCTTCACCAACCGCCACTTCCCATCTTCAAATACCTCGCACCCTCCTCCAGAAACCGCCGTCCACCTTTACGCGGGGCATGGCCCAGCCCTCCGCCACCTCCCGGTGACAGGGGGAGGTGGCTGGATCGAGCGACGACGACCAGGGCCCCTGGTGAGACCTGCCGACCTTCATGGCGGCGATGCGGTGGCTCAAGCCCCGCCCGAGCTCGCTGGGATGGCCGTCCAGCACGTGCGAAGACCCGGGCATCATCCCGATGCCTAGCCCAGGCTCCCGCTCCGCCCAACCTCCGGTAAGTCTCCTCTTCCTCCTTCGCATTTTCTTTAATTTTTACCCAATTAATTAGGCTCTTTCCCTTGATTTCAATCTCCATTGACTCTCCTTTGAGCTTCGCCCCACTCCCATCCTTCACGCGCCTACTTCAGATCACTCTCTTCTTCCTCCAGTTCCCCAGATCGTGTCCGACCCATCTCCTCCGCCCTCGCGACAGAGGAGCTCTGAGCTCCCATCCTCTTCGCTCGCTGAGCTCCCATTCCATTCACATACGCGTCCCATTTTTGCTTCGGCTATGTACTAACGATGTAGGTCTTCAACACTCGCAATGGCCGGAGCTCTGTCGGAGCCAACTTCACCAACCAAGCACCCATCACCAGCGCTCCGACGCACTGTTCCAGAAGCTCCTGGACCTTCCCCGAGCTTCCATCTACTTCGGCGACTGCCCATGGAGCTCTGGGGAGGTCCAAGTCGTCCAAGAATGAGAGGCGGAGGAGGAGCCCCAAAGCCGGAGCCCTGATCCCGCCGCCAGTCTTCGGCAGAGGAAGAACACACAACCGTCGTTGGATGCTCCCTCCCGGAGTTCGTCCAACGGCTTGGATGCAGCCACGTCGCCCAGGAGCGCTACCTCCAGTGACCGTTGAATTCTCACGATCCAATGGCGCTGAGCCAGCCACATGTCAGAGCCAGAGCACCTCCGAGCCTCAGCGTCCAAGCAATTAGGCTTGGAGCTCCTGAGCCTAGCCGAAGCTACATCGAGCCCGAGCCATCATCAGAGGCTAGCCGAAGCAGTCCGAGCCTCTGCCGCACCCGAGCCTTCGTCCGAACCTGGATGGCGCGTGCATAGCACGTGCCATTTTGGGTAATTTGCGCAGAAGCCCTCCGAAGTTCTTCAATTTATAACCAGGTCCAGATCACGTGCAGTGTACATGCGCTGTGGGTATTTTGCATTGGTACCCTCGCGGGTTTTCAAAATTGCAAAAATGCCCCTGTGCGTGTGGTTTATTTACAGGGAAGACCTCGCACTTAACTTCTATTACATTTTAGTCCCTCCCAGGGACCTGTTTGTAATTATCTTTTCATGTTTTCTTTCATTTATACCCTTGTCTTCTTTCATGCATATCTTGAGCCCCGTATTTCCGATTGAGTTGATTTCAGTTTCATTTTGAAGCTCTTCTCGTTGTCTTTCTTATGGCATGCTTATATTTTAGACTTGATACTATGAACTAAGATGCATTATTTTATTATCTTGGTGTCCAGCTTTTCATATTCCTCATGCCTACTTGCTACATAAATGAAGTGTGCTTCATTCTTTGACTCTGTTTGACTCACATTTTTAATGGTTCAAGTATTTATTGCCTAGGGCTTGTTTGCATTGTATTTCATCATTTATTTGCATGATAAAATTAAATAAAAAATGCATGTTTCGATTTTATGCTTTGTCTTATCTTGTCTTATTGCATACTTTGACCTATTGTTCTTTAACTCAACACTTAGTTAATAGATAAAAATCTGGATAATACGAGAGACGCTCGTGTCCCTAAGTTCGACCTTGGTTTCTTGCCAAGTAAAATAAAAAATATGACTATCTGATTATTATCGAAATATCAATTAGATGGTCTTTGATGACCCAATTCAGCCCGACTGCGATGACATTATCAAGTGCTAATTCCACACTTTTAAAGGCCTGATTTCGCAGTTTGTCAAATGGTGCCGTTGCCGGGGAATAGGTAAGCACATGCGAAGACCCGGGCATCCTCCGCAGAGGGAGGAGCGAGGATAGAGCGAAGACGACCATCCTGCCTAGTGAGATCCTCCGCCGAACAAGGCGGTGATGCGGTGGCTCAAGCCCCGCCTGAGCTCGCTGGAATGGCCGTTCGGCACGTGCGAAGACTCGGGCATCCTCCATGATGCCCAGCCCAGGATCCCGCTCTGCCCAACCTCAGGTAAGCACTCTCCGATCTCCTCTGTAATTTTTCCTATTTTCGCTTAATTTATTAGGCCTCTGTACTCGTCTACGCCCTCCATTGATCGTCTCTGTAGATCCACCTCGACTCACCCCTTCACGCCGCCCGAGCTCGCTAGGATGGCCATCCGGCACGTGCGAAGACCCGGGCATCCTCCCCGATGCCCAGCCTAGGCTCCCGCTCCGCCCAACCTCAGGTAAGCACTCTCCGATCTCCTCTGTAATTTTTTCCTATTTTCGCTTAATTTATTAGGCCTCTGTACTCGTCTACGCCCTCCATTGATCGTCTCTGTAGATCCACCTCGACTCACCCCTTCATGCATGTTTCGATTTTATGCTTTGTCTTATCTTGTCTTATTGCATACTTTGACCTATTGTTCTTTAACTCAACACTTAGTTAATAGATAAAAATCTGGATAATACGAGAGAGGCTCGTGTCACTGAGTTCGACCTTGGTTTCTTGCCAAGTAAAATAAAAAAACATGACCATCTGATTCTTATCGAAATACCAATTAGATGGTCTTTGATGACCCGATTCGGCCCGACTTGGATGACATTATCAAGTGCTAATTCCACACTTTTAAAGGCCCGATTTTGCGATTTGTCAAATGGTACCGTTGCCGGGGAATAGGTAAGCACGTACGAAGACCCGGGCATCCTGTGACAAGGGGAGGAGCGAGGATAGAGCGAAGACGACCATCCTGCCCGGTGAGACCCTCCGTCGAACAAGGCGGTGATGCGGTGGCTCAAGCCCCGCCCGAGCTTGCTGGGATGGCCGTCCAACACGTGCGAAGACCCGGGCATCCTGCTCGATGCCGAGCCCAGGCTCCCGCTCCGCCCAACCTCAGGTAAGCACTCTCCGATCTCCTCCGTAATTGTTTCCTATTTTCGCTTAATTTATTAGGCCACTGTACTCGTCTATGCCCTCCATTGATCGTCTATGTAAATCCAACTCGACTCACCCCTTCACGTGTTATCTCCGATCCTCCACCCTTCTCTTCTTTACGCCTTAGCCATCTCCGACCATCTCCTCAGCCCTAACGGCGGAGGAGCTTTGAGCTCTCATCCTCTTCGCTCACCGAGCTCCCATTTCATTCACACACACGTTCCCCTTTTGCTTCGACTATGCGTTACTAATATGCAGGTGGATCTCCTTCAATGGCCGGGAGACCATCGGAGCAACCTTCGACAGCTTCGCCTTCGACCTATGAGCTTCGATGAGCCGATTCAGAATGTCCAGCGACTTCCCCGAGCTCCCCGCTACATCGAAAATCATCTATGATGCTCTGGGGAGGTCCATCGTGGCTGAGAGCGAGCGGCAGAGATGGAGCTCCTTCGATGAAGCTCGGTTCCCGCTGCCATCTGAGATGAAGGAGGAAGTACAGTGGCCGTTGGATGGTCCTCGTCCAGCGACCATTTGACGGCCCAGATAAAGCCACGCCAACGACCCCAAGAGCATACAGTAGCCATCCGATCGCCATGATCGGATTGTTCACAGTCGACCACGTGGCAATTCTAGATCAGCACCGAGCCTCATCGTCTGACCCATAGGCTCGGAGCTCACGAGCCTATGCCAAACCTACTTGGAGGCTCGCATCTCCTGAGCTAGCGTCCGAGCCTTGCCGAAGCACCCTGGGCCTCCTCCGAGCCTCAGATCGATCCGAGCCTAGAGATAGCACGTGCACAACACGTGTCATCTGGGCTAATTGCAGGAAGCCCCTGCCTTCTTCTCTAATTTGCAACCAGGTCCTTACATCACGTACCGACCACGTGCATTGGGTAATTTGCAGTTCATGCACTCGCAGGTTTCAATAATTGCAAATATGCCCCTGTGCGTGTGGGTATTTTACAGGGAGGGACTTGATCTTTTTCGTATTTACATTTTAATCCTTACAGGGACTTGTTTGTAATTATCTTTTCATGTTTTCTTTCATTTATGCCCTTGTCTTCTTTCATGCATATCTTGAGCACCGTATCTCCGCTTAAGTCGATTTCAGTTCCATTTCGAAGCTTATTTGATGATCTTTTTATTGGCATGCTTATTTATTAAATTTGGAAACAATGATTTTTATGCATTATTTTAGTAGTCTTGTGTCTTTTAAAGCTTGAGCTGAGGCCTTGTTTAAAATTGTTCATCAAATCTCTCTCTTTAATTAAACTTGAAATTGATTCTTGTTTAATTTTGCTCATCATTTTGTACTAGGGAATATTATTTGTGATGCATTTTCATTGCATTTGTTTGCATGATAAAATAAAAAATGCACGTTTCTTCTTTTCTTTAATGCATTGTTGAGTCTTCTTGCATAATTTGACCTATGCTTCTTTAACTCAGCACTTAGTTAAATAGATAAAAATCCGGATAATACGAGAGAGGCTCGTGTCCCTGAATTCGACCTTGGTTTCTTGCCAAGTAAAATAAAAAAACATGACCATCTGATTCTTATCAAAATATCAATTAGATGGTCTTTGATGACCCGATTTGGCCCGACTGCAATGACACTATCAAGTGCTAATTCCACACTTTTAAAGGCACGGTTTCACGGTTTGTCACCCATGCATCAAAAACAACTGCTATCTGAATGATCTTCAGAGGCATCAAATCTTTTGCAGTGAGTGTACCCTTCAATCTCTGACAGTCAATGCATTGTTTGGCAAATACTGCTGCATCCTTGAATAGTGTGGGCCACCAGAAGCCACACTGAAGTACTTTAGTTGTCGTACGGTCTCCAGAGTGTTATCCACCAGATTCGAGCGAATGACAGTGCTCGAGGACACTATAATGCTCCTCCTGAGGTATGCACCTGCACCAAATGCAATCTGCTCCTTCCCTGAATAAGAGAGGATCTTCCCAGTTATAAAAACGGATGGTCGACATGAATTTATTCTTCTGATTTTTCATCCAATCCGATGGTATCACCCCCGAGGAAAGGTAATTGACTATATAAACATACCAAGGGAGGGAATCCACTGCTAAAATTGACTCATCTAGAAAGGTTTCTGTGATAGGTGCATTGTTCAGGGGAGACTCTTGCTGCTCAATTCTGGAGAGATGGTCTGCTACCACATTCTGGACTCCATGCTTGTCCTTGATTTCCAAATCAAATTCCTGGAGGAGAAGGATCCATCTAATCAATCTAGGTTTGGCATCCTTCTTCTGTTGTAAGTACCGGATAGTAGAGTGGTCTGTGAAAATGGTAACTTTTAATCCAAGCAAATAGGATCTGAACTTTTCCAGGGCGAAAACAACAACCATCAACTCTTTTTCTGTCACAGTGTAATTTCGTTGCGCCTCATCTAATGTTTTGCTGGCGTAGTGAATGGCATAGGGCACTTTTTCTTTTCTCTATCCCAAGATAGCCCCGACTGCAAAGTCCGACGCATCAGTCATGATCTCGAAAAGGAAGAGACCAATCCGGCAGCTGTAGGACTGGAGCTTGAGTGATAAGCTCCTTCAGTTGATTGAAAGCAAGGAGAACTTGGTGATCTATATTGAACTCAGTTTCCTTGCATAAATGCTCTGTTAAAGGTCAGGCGATGCGGCTAAAATCCTTGATGAATCATCTGTAAAATCCCACATGCCCCAGGAATGACCTTACATTTTTGACTGACTGAGGTAGCTCTAGATTGGCAATAACATCCACCTTTGTCGGGTCGACTTCCATGCCACGTTTGGAAATGACATGACCCAACACAATTCCTTCAGTGACCATGAAGTGGCTCTTTTCCCAAGAAAGCACTAAATTTACTTCACGACATTTCTGAAGCACTCTGTCTAGGTGCCCAAGACAAGAATCAAACCTATAACCATAGACGGAGAAGTCATCCATGAACACCTCAAGAAAACTGCTTACCATCTCGACGAACACTGCTAGCATGCATCTCTGGAATGTCGTAGGTGCGTTGCACAATCCAAAGAGCATTCTCCTGAAGGCGTAGGTGCCGAACGAGCAAGTGAAGGTAGTCTTCTCTTGATCTTCGGGAGCGATTGCCACCTGGTTGTACCCGAAATACCATCCAAAAAGCAGAAGAACTCCTTGCCTGCTAGTCTTTCCAAAACTTGATCAATGAATGGCAAGGGGAAGTGGTCCTTCTTAGTGGCTGCATTAAGATGGTGGTAGTCAACACACACCCGCCAGGATGTTGGTACCGAGTGGATATTTCCTCTCCTATTTCATTGGTAACCATGGTAAGCCATGGTTTCTTTGGAACTACATGCAGTGAGCTTACCCATTTTGAATCGTAGATGGGATAGATGAAGCCTACATCACACCATTTCGTGATTTCTTTCATGACGACGTCCTGGAGGTTTGGATTCAGCCTTCTTTGAAATTCGCGAGATGGCTTGGCATCTTCTTCCAGATAAACGTGGTGTGAACACAAAGCTGGATTTATCCCACGGAGATCTGATACGCACCAACCAAGTGCCTTGCGGTTCTTTTCTAAAACCTTGAGAAGTTGAGATTCCTTATCCGAGTTCAGCTTGCTGCTGATGATGACTGGATACATGTGTTGTTCACTCGCAAGGAAGGCATACTTCAGGTCTGTAGGAAGTGGCTTGAGTTCTGGTCTGTCCAACTTGTTGGTCACTTCAGAAACTATGCTGGTGGTGGGATGTACTTCATTGATGGAGCTACCATCCTCAGTATTCTGTTGAGATCCCTACGATGTGCCGAACAATTCTGTACTCGGCTCATGATTTTCAGGCTAGAGTGAATTCTCGAAATCACATAGTTGCGCCAGCATCTGAGAGTCTGTCTCCCAAGAATAATCGGAGCATAGGTCAATTGTGCTTTCCAAGTCCTCCTCGAGAGTGAGGATCGTTCGGGTCCATGAATCATTCAATGAAAGTGATGAGTCCCTGATCTCTACAATATAGTCACAGTCTGCTTCTGATACTGCATGGCTCTTGTCAGTCATGGCATTCGGCTCTCTAATCATGTCTATAGTGATCTGTTTGCCGTCCGAGCGAAAAGTGATCTTACCAGACCCGTAATCAACCACAACGCATGAGGTACGCAAGAATGGTCGGCCAAGGATGATAGGGGTATGGAGTAAGGGTGCGGGTGAGTCCATATCAAGGACTACAAAATCAACCGGGAATTGCATCTCCCGCACCTTAACTACAACGTCTTCCAACAGACCTCTGGGTCGCTTGATGGATCAGTCAGCGAACTGAAGGATCTTTTGTGTCTGCTTGAGCGGACCCAGCCCAAATTCTTGCGTTATTAACGATTGCAGAAGGTTGATGGAATACCCGCTGTCAAGGAGAGTGCGCTCGAAGACCTAATCGAAAATCTCACAACTGATAAGAGGTGGCCATGGTGAGAACATGCTTCTCAACCTGATTGCGTCGGTTCTTGCGTGCTGGTCGATGCTTGCTGATGCGTGCTTCTTTCAAACCTTTCTTCACATCTGGCATATACTCCATGGCCTTTAGTATGGGGATCTCAACAGTTAAGTTATCTATTATTTCCACAACTCCAGGATCAAACAATGCACTTTTTCCTTTTGCAATTTTTTTGGATTTTTCTATTACATTAGGAAAAGGAATATTTACATCACTGGAAGGTAAAATAGAGTTTTTATTTACATCAGAACTATTGCCCACAAATTGTTGTACATCCGGACTACAAAAAGGAGTACAAGCTGGATCCTGAGGTACTGGTGTTGATGGGCGAGCAAAAAGTAGGCCGTCTGCTACGTCGACTGGCGAGGGATCGGCTGCATGTGGCCGCTCCTCCGAGGCTGGTGTGGCTTTGCTTCGGCTGCAAAATTCTTTTTGTTATTTTTGGTTTTGCTGAATTTTTTGTAGTTTTTGTTGAGGATGCTAGTGTTGCATGACGATTGGAATGGCTCCTCCTTCTTCTTCTTCCTCACCTGCCCCTGTAGCTGGCACGACTGATGCAGAAGATGACGATTCACCTAGTCCTTTATTCTCCCCATTCTTGATAGCAGGCGGAGGCAAGGCCCTACCGCTCCTGAGAGTGACAAAATTAGAACAAACAATAATATCATTTTCTGACTCTACAGACGCAGACATGACATCACATTCTACCTGTTCTTTCTTTTTAAAGCTATTAGGGTTGGCCTCGACCTGAGCTGGGATAGTGGTCTTGGTGGCAGTCAGGTCGTCGAGCCTCTTTGTCATATCTGCTAGCCATTTGACGAGTTGGGCCAAGCAATCCATGGTCGGGTTCACAGGATTTGCCTCAGTAGGGTTAGCGTGCAGACCACGCTGTTGCTGCATGTGTTGGTGCTGAGGATGTTGTTGGTAGTGTTGGAGTGGTGCAGGAAGCTGAAGCTGCTGGTAAGAGGAAGGGGGATACTGTCGCGACCTCCTCCTGAGGACCTTAGGTTACCCGTCAAACACGTCATTTGCACACTTAATAAGCTTAAGTTAATCTCATGCTATGAAAAACCTGGGGGAAATTTTTCGCCTTCTCACAACGTGACATTCATAAGATTTATTATGCTAAACAAGCAACCACAAGAAAACTAAAAGCGGAAGTAGGAAGTGCACCCGAACTGAACAACACAATATCCATTCTTTTCATTCCATTCATATATATACATGTTGGGTTTCCACAACACCCATATACATATATCTGTATCAAAAATAAATTACAGAGGAGAGTACCACAATCATCGAACAACTGAACTACAAAAGTAATACCTGCTCTGTAAGTGTCAGCACCAAAAGAACAACAGCAGCCCCAAGTACGTCGGCTACTCGATCACAGATCAACGAGTGCGGCTATCACCTGCGCCATCTCTCCTGGCTGATCACGAGCTACTCGGGGTGCCATGCTGATCTTTCTTGTATCGGATCATAGCATAGTTAAGCACACTTTAGGAAATACTCAGTTGTACTATTTCTCCTCTTGGGATACTTATATGAATGAAATGTTCTGGTGACTTGTGGTTACATAAATCTTTTTAATGACAAAAATTTTCCCCATTTGGCTTCATGAGAAATCAGAAGACTCTCGTTATTATGTTATGCGAATGCGTGTATCAAAGTAACTCTGCTCTGATACCAAACTGTAACACCCAGTCTCTGTCGCGAATCCATGGGTCTGTCTGCTGCCCTGTCACTATAAGGTCCCAAAGACTGCTGTACCTCGGAGGTACGGAAAGGGGAGAAGATGCACTGTCCTGCGGATGCCAATCCGTCAGTGCTGCAAGTAAGTCCCAAGTGTATAGCCAGTTCATTGTACCCTCCGTGTGCGATCTCCTGCTGAGGGCGTCTGCAACTACGTTTCCCTTACCGGGATGATAAGAGATCGTGCAATCGTAGTCCTTCAGCAACTCTAACCATCTGTGCTGGCTCATGTTCATCTCCTTCTGATCAAATATGTACTTCAGACTCTTGTGGTCTGTGAAGAGTTCAAAGTCAACCCCGTACAAGTAGTGGCACCAGATCTTCAGAGCAAAGACCACTGCCGCCAACTCAAGATCGTGTGTGGGGTAATTCCGCTCATGTGGTCTCAACTGCCTCGAAGCGTAGGCAATCACATGCCACCCTATACATCAGCACTGCTCCCAAACCGTCACCTGACGCGTCTATGTGGACCGCGTAGTCCTGTGTACCTGACGGTAGAGCAAGAATCGAAGCGGTAGTAAGTCTCTCCTTCAGTGTCCTGAAGGCCTGCTCGCATGAACTATCCCAAACAAAAGGTACTCCCTTTTGCGTCAAATGCGTCAAGGGTAGTATGATCCGCGAAAAGTTGCTGATAAAGTGTCTGTAATAGCCTGCCAACCCAAGAAAACTACGTATCTGTGTCACTGTCTTGGGCTTCTCCCAAGACATCATCTATCTTCGTAGGGTCCACTGCGACACCTGCTCCTGAGATGACGTGTCCCAAGAATGAGACCTGAGGTAGCCAAAACTCACACTTACTCAACTTGGCATACAGTCTACGCTCTCTCAAGGTATCAACCATTGTTCTCAAGTCGTTCTCATGGTCCCATTCATTCTTCGAGTAAACCAGCACGTCATCTATGAACACCACAACAAACTTGTCCAAGTAAGGACGGAATACTCTGTTCATCATGTCCATGAATGCTGCAGGGGCATTCATCAGTCCGAATGGCATCACTACAAACTCGTAGTGTCCATACCGTGTCCGAAAGGCTGTCTTCGGGATGTTTGTCTCCTGAATCCTCAACTGATGGTAACCCAAGCAGAGGTCGATCTCGAGAACACCGAAGATCCCTGTAGCTGATCAAATAGATCATCAATGCGTGGTAGAGGATAACGGTTCTTTACCGTCCTCTTGTTCAGCTGTCTGTAGTCAATGCACAACTGCATGGTTCCATCCTTCTTCCGAACAAAGAGTACATGAGTGCCCCATGGTGAAGTGCTCGGCCTTACAAAGCCTAAGTCAAGCAACTCCTGTAGCTGCACCTTCAGCTCTCTCAGCTCTGCGGATGCCATGCAATACGGAGCCATGGAGATCGGCTGCGTATCGGGAATTAGCGAGATCTCAAACTCGATCTCTCTAACTGGAGATAGTCCTGGTAACTCCTCAGGAAACACGTCGGGATACTCCGACACAACTCTAATGTCCTGAGCCATCGGCTCTCTATCTGTAACCTCATGACCACATCCCTGATCAACCAGTCGTTGTGCTCTCAGCACTGAAATGTACTCCATCCCGGAGTCCTGCAATGTCCCCTCAAAAGTGAAATCTGTCAAGCCGGGAATCCTAAAGACAACAATCTTCCTGTAATAGTCAACTAAGGCGTGATGTGTAGACAACCAATCCATGGCCAAAATCATGTTGAACTCATCGAGCTGTAGTAGAAGACAGTCCGCAGTCATCTCGTGACCGCCTATGGACACTAGTAGCCCTCTAACTATCTCTGAAATCACGAACAACTGTCCTCGTGGACCTCGGATGTGAAATGGAGGATCTACGTCCTCCGTGACTCTACCCAATGTAGCTAGTAACCTCACAGTAAGAAATAAATGGGTAGCACCGGAATCAAACAACACGTGAAAAGCATGGCTCGAAACTGAAACCATACCTTTCACGACCGTGGCTGCGGACCGTGCCTGCTTAGCTGTAACTGTGTGAATCTGTCCCTGACGTATTTATACGGCAATGGATCCTGCTGCGCTCTGAGCTGGTCTCTGCTGACCTCTGTACTGGGAGCTCCTCCCGGTAGCTCTCGAACGTGGTGGAGGTGGAGGTGGTGGAGTCTGTAGCTGTGGGCACTGGGACCTGACATGTCCCACCTGCTGGCACTGGTAGCACCTGATCGCCCTACTCGGCGTAGAAGATGGACCAGCACTCTCTGCGGGTCTCACGCTCTGTGCTCCAAACCTCTGCGACCCTGATGGTTGTGCTGCCTCAAAACCTCTACTGGCCAGTGCTCCTCCCAAAGTAGTCGTGGGGGTCGAGCGAACACTGCCAGAAGAAGCCGTCCCTATCGGACGAAAGCGTCGTGCTGACCGCTGTGGTCGGAACTGCCGCCGAATAGGTCCAGACGACCTCTGTGGTACCGGTGGTGGTCTAAAAGTACACCCAAAATGTCTCTCGCGGACGTCCTCAATCCGCTCTACTGTGTCAGTCACCTCAGCAATGGTAGTCAGTCTCAGCCCTACCAACTTCTCCTAAACGTCCTCCCTCATGCCACGAACAAACTTCTCCAGATTCTCATCTGGAAAAGCAGCTGCAGAAGATGTGTGGCGTGACAACTCTGTGAAGCGCACAAAGTACTCTCGCACTGTCATCCTGCCCTGTCTCAGCTCTGCAAACAACTTACGCTGTGTCTCTCTCCACATCCCTGAGAAGAAGTGGGCTCTGAAGTCGGTCTCAAAGTCTGTCCAAGTCGGCACACGCCCCATCTCAGACATAGTAGCCTCCCACCAGCGCTCTGCAAGCCTAGTAAGTGAGAACTCTGCAAAGGGTAACCACGACTCTGGTGGTGCCTGAATCATCCTGAATACCTTCATCACTGTCCTGAGCCACTACTCAGCCTCGTCAGACGTACCTGTGCCCTGGAACCTGGGTACTCCAGCTCTCTATTAGGATGTGAAGACATCATGGAGTAGGAAGAACAAACCCTATAACCTCTACTCCTGCTACAAGCCCTTGGCCTGCCTCAGCTCTATCGGCTCCTAACTCCCTCGGAATCTCTACCTCAGGATGCTGGTGAATCTCCTCAGAGAATATATGCTCAGCTCTAGCGGACTCATCCCTGGATGGGTGGTATGAGGAGTCAGACAACTCCTCCATCCTCAGCTCCATCCCAGTCTGGCGCTCAGCCAACTCAGTCTGCTGGGCAAGTATCTGGTCCTCAAAGCTGTCAAGTACAAATTCTACACAGTTCTACTAAAAAGAGTAGTAAGTAAAGACTAGAACTACTAGAGAAACAGAAAGTAGCTGTAGTGGACAAAAGAAGCTAGCAAGTAAAAGTGGGTTAATTGATTTTTAAATTATTTACTTGCTTTCAGAAGTCTAACAGGCAGAACAAACTCAGTCACTACCACACCGTGTCTCCCTCGATCAATGGAACTAACCAAACAACAACTCAAGCCTAGAAGTAAGTCTGTGCTTCAAAGTCCATATTGAACCTCACACTATGACTCTGAGGTATGATGTATGCCTCAGGGTTGGGGTGCATCCATAGGCATGCGATGGTATCTTGCATCCTAACTAAGTTCCCAACACTCCTCCTAGCTTTTCTCTCAACTCACATTGATCCTTGGTCGACACGTATGATAGCTTGCTCGTGAAGATGTACATGTACTCACAACTCTCTCTCAACATTCACTCCTCGTTAGTCTTGACTAACGGTACTGTCGTCACTAGTCTTGTAGAGGAAAAGTCTAAAGATCACATGTCTCTTACCCCATCACGAGGTCATAAACCTAGCGGAAAGGTATTGATGAAGTTTTTAGTGTCTGTTACCCACTACCCCATCACCAGTGCATGACATGGTGGAAAGGTAATAAAGAAGTCATCAGTGTCTGCTAACCACTACCCCATCACCAGTGCACGACATGGCGGAAAGGTACAAATGGTGACATTGATGTCTACTGACCACTACCCCATCACCAGTGCACGACATAGTGGAAAGGTATTTATGGGACATCAATGTCTACTGATGAAACTTCATCTTAATTGGGAAATTGGTGAAATGTCACAAATCTATTAATCACAATCCCATCACCAGAGAAGAACCTGGTGGAAGAGTAATAATTATAGCGGTGAGGAAACCCCCGAAGGGATTTGTCAGCTCTTGCCAATCCTAGTGGAAGTGTGGTCCACAGAAAGGCAGTGGTAGTACGACTACTACACCACTAGAGGCAGGAAAAAGAAGAGGTAAGCCTGCCGGACCTGACTTCCCCTCTCGTTACTCATCTCCCAAAGGAGAAGAGTTAAGTAAAAACCAAACGAGCTCGTAACAAAACAACAGAGATCCCCCAACCTAGGCTCTCTAAGAAAACTAACGGGTCAACGAAAAGGTCTAGACAACTCGTGGATCCCAAAGAAGCGTAAAAACCGAGCCGGCTCGAAGAAAACACGTACAAAGGACTGGGATCCTAGACCCATGCTCTCAGTGTCCGCTACCCAAGCCTGAGCGACCTCATCTCCTGCTCAGGTGAGGGTCACCGCGCCCTCACACAGTCGGAGCATCAATCTCCATGACTGATCATGTGTGACATCACCATTTCTTTATTTTCATATTACACCCTAAGTGTCTACAGTTTCTTTGACTTATTTCACATCTCCAAGTTATCAGTCCTAGACCCGAATTTTGTTCTATAAGAACCTCAACTGATCCTAGGTCAGGGATACAACCCTGTTATGATAGTCTCTCTCTCTCTGATCCCACGGAAGAATATCTATCTTATGATCTTGGCTATCTCATCGGAAACATCGTTCTTTCCTACGTCCCAAAAGATTCACAAACACCTACAAAGGTCGGGCTGTTTCTTGGAGGAACACTTGCTTCATGGGAAGTTCATACAGTCTTTTTTCATGTATGATAACCATATATATATACACACACACTTAAGATTCATACCCAATCTCATAATTCATAATATGTGTGTCAAGCCCACCTTTATAAGTAACTATTATCCTAAGGCATGCTCTTAAAATGGATACTAATAAAGGTTTACCCTATCCAATTTTATTACACCCAACACATTAGAAATGTGTGTGTATACTTCATAATAATCCAAGGCATCTAGTCCCTTTAAGTTCACACCCAACTTCATGGCTTCAAGGACATCATTTAGGTGTTTAATGGGCTTTAAGGTCTAACATTTAAAGGGGTCCTTTTGAGGGCATTACATGCTCCAATCATGCATCTATTCCACTCATAGACCTACGTGTACAGCTAGCACATGGCTGCAACATAAGACATTTCATCCTCTCATAATCCCTCTCCTTAATGGGATTAAATCATTAATCGATTTCTCATTCCATATAGGGAAAACATGGGGATTTGGGGTTTGTAAAACTTATTAAAGGATGCCTATAATTTTGATTAGTCATGCATTCCACAATGGAATTTGGTCACAACTTGGCCCATGGACAGTAACCAAATTAGTCCCAAAACCACCATCATGGATTTCATGTGTATTACATTCTCTACATATCCATGGTCAAATCCACCAAAAGGTGTCTAAAGATATTATCAAAATCATGTATGTCCTTAGTCCTATTGCAACAATACCCAATCTGAACATTCAGTGGAGATGTAATATAAGTAGTCAATAACTCCTCAAAAACTCCTCATTTTGCTAAAACAACCCCATGGATTAAAGGTTGATATGAAAGAGTATATATTAACAAGTGTTTACACTCAAGGAGACATGAAGAAACTCCCTAATGCATCTTAAAACACTAAGTTAAAGTGCATAGACAGATCTGGACACATTCAGTTACATGTATATGACAACATCCAAATCATTTCCAAATCACCTAAAATTGCAAATTAAAGGCCATGAATTATAGGCCAACTTAGTGAAGTCATAGTTAGCAAACAAATATATTCAAGGGAACTTAAATAAGACTCCCAAATCATACAAATTATTGGCCATCATTCAACAACAAATTCTGAAACTTTTTACATAGCCGTCCATGTATAGTCTCTTTAGGAGATTAAAATCAATGCAATTTCGTACCCAAACCCATGGATTAAAGGTTGACTTAGTGTAGATGCAACCAACAAGCAAATCCACATAAGGAAACTCAAGTAAGATCCCCAAAGCATGAAGAAATCTCAGCCAACATTCAGCACAACAAATCTGAAAACATTCACCAAGCATCCATGTACAGCCACTATAAAAGCTCCTAATCCCATGAAATTTCGAGTCCAAAGACATGGATGAAAGACCAACTTAATGGAGCATATAGCAGCAACAAAAAACCACTCAAGAGAGATCAAAAATCCTCCCCATATTATGCATGAATTCAGTTATAATCCAACATGGACAGATTTGGACACTATAAAATCCTTCCATAAAAACCCCTCCAAAAACCAAATTAAAGTCCAACAAGAATCTCAATCAACACTTTGATATAATAGGTCAACATAAGGCTCAAATGGTGGAGAAAATTCCATCTAGTGGCAGCAAAGAGGGGGTATAATTTGTACCTTCAACAGTGCTCAAGAACTGCTCAAGGACAGCAGCAACTCCAGCCTTATATCATCAATTTCGATCCAAGCTTGGCCTTGGATCCTACATGCAACACTTTATCTTTGTTCCTCTCCTTCTCGGCTTTAATTTGAGCCCAAGAACTCAAATTTTGGTGGAGAAATGAGGGAGAAAACTAAGAAAGAAGATCGAGATCCATGGAAATTTCGGCCATGGAGAAGAGAGCTCAAAGTTTTCAAGAGGAATAAGATGAAGTGGAGGTGAAGGGGTGACGCCTATGGGTGCTTAAAACCTTGGGAAAATTACATCATAAACCACACCAACTCTTCCTATTTGCACATAAGGCCCACCTATGAATAGTAATCATATTACTAATCATACTTAGCCACTTAATCACCTCTAGCCACAATTCCACAATTAGCCACTAATGGCATCTTAATTTCCCATACTTAATCACAATTAAATTCTCAACTTTCAAAGCCAATCAAACTCACTAATCATTCATCATCTTGTACTTAATTGGTCATTAGAAATTAGGGATGTTACAGATACTGTGGGTACTGTGGGTACTGTTGAGGTGGAGCGGTCGCGAACTGATGGAAAGGCTGTGGCTGGCGGTATTGCGGCTGCTGATAATGCTGATTCTGCTTCCATTGATTTGCATATGAGGGAGGTTGTTGATACTATGGCGGCGGCTGTGAGGACTGCCCAAATCGACCACCCTGAGGTTGGTGGTACTGCCGGTTGGCTGATAGCGGACCCTGAGGTTGTCCCATAGGACGGGTCGGCTGTGCTTCATTGCTCCAAACCCCATTGACTTCTTGAATCAGGGGTGGTGGTGGGAAGATTGGACCGGATCCTGTTAAAAACTCTGGTTGGTACACAACCATCTGCTGCTGCGGCTGGCCCTGGTCGGGTGCCTGAAAAATGATTAGGCGAGAGCCGCTAAATAGTGGTGTGACAAATCAGACTCACTGTCGCTGATGCGACTACTCAAGCCTCCTCGTTCGTCAACAATTAACCCACACAATCAATCATGTAATCAATTGCAAGGATTAAAATTTATTATAACCTACTACAAATGTATAATGGCAAGCAAGTAGGGGTCGAACGCAGGGAACAAAGGTGCAGAGTAGACAAAGTCAGAATCAAGGTCTAATACATCACTTAGCCAATCTATTTTTTTGTGGGTTTTTAATTTTTAATTTTTTATATATTTTTTTATTAAATTTTTGATTTTGTATTTTGATTTTTAATTTTCTGATTTTTATAATTTATATTTTATATTTTTTTCAATATTAGAACATAAAGACAATGTAATAAAGGAGAAGATAGAATATTAATAAAAATAAGCAAAAATAACCAAAAATTCAGAAATAATTTCTTTTTGGTATTTTTATGGTTTTCTACTGTTTTTGGGATTTTTGGGTATTTTTCATACTATTTTTGGTATTTTTAAACACTGAAATAAATCAAAACAGTGGACAAGGTACTGTTTGGGGGTATAATGGGAATTAAAAATATCAGCTAGCCACAAAATTTTTCCACACTATTTTTCAAATAAAGACAATATAAATAGAAGACTCCAGAACTTGAGTTTACTTTGGAATTTTCCTTGATTTTATAATTTTTTGGAAGTTTTTGAGTCTTTTTGAATTTTTAAGGTTTTTCTTTTGAGATTTTTAGTGATTTTTGGACTGACACTAAAATAGATAAAAATAGACTGGGAATTATTTTTGGAATTTTTCGAGGTATTTTAATATTTTTTGGTATTTTCTAAGCTAGACAGTGAATAAAAGGCATGTTTTTGATTTTTAATAAGTATTAAAATACCATAAAATCAAAACTAAAATTATGGCGTGGAAGAACAAGCATACAGTAGCTTAACCCTAGTTTTTGAGAATATTTGGAATTAGAATGGGGTTCCAAATAAATACTCCAAGCATACACAAATTAAAGACCTGGCAGGGGCATATATGCGATTATCCAAAACTCAAGGGGCATGTCTGCAATTCTTCCACAAAAATACAACGGAGATAGAAAACTTCTGGACTAAACGCAAATACTTGAAAGCACGAGGGTTGTGCTTTGCAAAAACGCCAGAGGGCACGTGCTTCAGACACGTGACCTGGCGAGGGCACAACTACAATACGACAAAACTCTAGGGACCTGACTATAAAGTTTACAAAAAATATAAGTAGGCAACTGAAAGTTTACGCAATAAAAACTAAATAAAAAAAGCGGCTTGGTACAAAGTGCAAAATGCCCAACCTTGGGCACGATCCGACGGTCGGCGCGACTCCACTTACGCCACGTGGCAGCGCACGGGGGGCCGATACCCCTTCGGTGTTGACGGCCGAGATTAGAAACTCCTGGATGATCAGACGGCTGTGGCTGCAACGGATCTGACGGCCCCTGAAGCGCGGGAAGAACGCAGGCGAAATCGACGGTGATGCGAGGATCTCCAAGAACACCCGAAGAACACGCTCCTGTCGAGTTTGAATCGACAAGGAGCGGCTACCCCGGGCACCTGGGTTGTTCCCGACCACCTCCGTGGGCTCCTGCAGTGGTCTTCTAACGTCTGGCGGCTTCAAAATGCCCCGGCGAAGGCCAGGGCTTCCCCGCGGCGAGGGTGGCGCTTGGAGGTTCCAAGATCGCTCCGGCGAGGTGCAAAACTCCCCCAGGCGCGTGGATGGCTTCCAAACATGCAGGGAGAGCGGGTGAAAAGGTCGGGGGTAAAATGCCCCGACCTCGTGGGTTGTTTCACAGTTGAATGCAGCTAGGTGGACGAGA
Source organism: Ottelia alismoides (assembly GCA_037367405.1). Lineage (NCBI taxonomy): Eukaryota > Viridiplantae > Streptophyta > Magnoliopsida > Alismatales > Hydrocharitaceae > Ottelia > Ottelia alismoides. The sequence continues at coordinate 11,282 of JAZKJV010008203.1, read as the reverse complement.
AACTAAGGTCGGCGAGACTCGATGCCGGCAAAAATCGAATCGAGCAAAATGATGATGATGGAGCGATCGAACTTGACGAAAAGAGACGCCACTACATTCTTTGACACTAAAACTCTAGAGGACAGAAGAGAGAAAGGGGAAGAAAGGACCTCACCCATGCGTGCACAAGAAGTACTCCGGCGAGGGGACCTGACTCGATTCGACACCGCTTTGTCCCGTTGAGAAGCCCTCCGAACTCCTGCTGTCACCAAGAGTCTCGCCAAGGGTCTAGGTTAGGGATTTGGAGGTGGAAGAGTGATCAAACTCTAAAAGGGGATGAAGGGTTTGGTTTTGAAGGGTGGCGAGGTGACGGGTTTCGAGGCACGATCACGGGTGCACCAAGGAGATCTTGGTGGATCTGATAGGACGGCGAAGATCAAGGATGTACCAGGTACATCTTTCGTGAAGGAAGCAACCCTCCTCGAGCAATACAGAAGCAACGAAAAAATCAAGAAATGAGGGGAAGCGGCGGCTCTGACAAGGTCTACAGGAGGGTAGGACGACCAGTTGACCTGGGTCAACTAGGGCAGTCCCCTGATTGGTCCACGTGGACCAATCAGGAAAAACCCTGAAAAAATGTCTTAATGAATTAAAAATAGTAAATGTCATTATTAATTTATGATTATAAAATAAAAAATATTCGTTATTTTATGTAGTATTTTATTAATGCATTTTAATTTATTTTATGAGGTATATTTTTACAAGTTTACTTTTTAGCCCTATATAGGTATATTACCTATATATTTTAGTCTTTAATTTTTATTTTGTGTATTTTAATTTTATTATTTTTATATATTATTTTATAAAATTATAATATACTTTTATATACACAAATATGTTTTTATTTTATTTTATTGATGTGTTTTGTATATTTAATAAAATATAAATAGGTATTGTATAGGTATGTACATAGGTATAATACCTGTATATTTCATTTACAAATATTTTTATTTTGAGTTTTCTTTGCATTTTAATTCTGATTTTAATGTAAATAGTTATTATAAGTAATATTTGCAAGATTATAAAAATAAAAAATATAAAAATAATAAATGAATAATAAATTGAATATTTTAATCTGTACAAGTATACAATGAGGGTCCAAAACTCAACTTTCAAACCGTAGCTCTGCCAAATGTGAAACCACCGCCATTAAATAGCTTATTTTATTCTATATACAATTAAAGGTGATTTTGATGCATTTGGAGTTTTCATTTGTAAGATACATGTCTGGGAAGTTGGGATTCTAGATTCTTATTCAGACCATAACTTTTTATCTGTACATTATTTTTCAGTGAAATCAATTTTGTATTTTTCTTCATTAAATTATCTACAACTTTATGTACAAAGTTTCTTTATTTGATGACTAAAAAGTGGAACCAAAAATAGGTCCCAAAATGAATAAAGAATGAGTTAATAAATATAGGTATTTGGCCCTTATCTCCCCCTACTTCATTCCTTGTCGACCTATTCATCAAGATGCCTAGGTCTCGGGGTTTCGGGTCATAAAATATTTACAATATTTTATTCTTTTTCTTTTCTTTTATTTATTCTATAATTTTGGCTTTTAAAAACCACATTTTGTACACTATTTACACACAGATACATGAATGCTAAAATGCTTTATTTAAGACTATTTACAGGCATTTGCTAGGGTTTTTGGTGCCAAAATGATAGAATAAAGATGATGAAATGTGGATTCATCAGTGCCTGCACGTAGTACACATGCTGGAATGCCGGTGGCTGCTGGCTCGGCTAAGGCTGATGTGGCGGTGGTAGCTCGTCCTTCTTCTCAGCTGAGCTTCTGATGGTGCTGCCGACTGAACAGAGTTGATGGTGCCCACCAACAGTTCTAATTGTTTGGTGATATGATCTAGCTTGTCAAGGTTTTGAGTCCTCTTCTCGATCACATCGAGCTTTTCTAAGTCCTGTGATCGTTTCTCAATGATATCAACCTTCGAGAGATGGCCCTCGATGATGCTGAGGTTGGAGCTCTCATCTCTGTCCACCTCGTGGGATGCTGCCATGTGTACTTGTTTCTGGAGGATCTGGGGCTGCTTTTGGTATGCTTTTGATGAAGAGAGGGCAGCTTCTCCTTCGGCTATTTTTTCAAATATCTGCCAGACTACGTCTTCATCCTTATTGAAATGTGAGCCCCCACATGCTGCATCAACGAGCCGTTGGCTTTCGATGTTCAGGCCCCCAAAGAAATGTTGTACCAAGATGGTCTTCGGGATCTCATGATGAGGGCATTTCTCCTACTGATCTGTAAACCTCTCCCAAGCTTCATGGATAGATTCGTGGGCTCCCTGGAAGAAGTTGCTGATTCGTGCTCGCATCTGGTTGAGCCGATCGAGATGGTAGAACTTGTGCAGGAAAGCGGACTTCAGTTCCTCCCAGGTTGTCACAACCTTCCCCAGATGGTTGACCCAATAAAGGGCCTTGTCTTGCAGGCTGAAGGGGAATGACATCATTTTGACAATGTCCAAAGGAACATTGGGGTAGTGAGTAGTACGACAGATGCGTGAGAACTGTTGCAGGTGGATGTACGACTCTTCATTGGTGTTTCCATGGAAAGACGGAAGAAGAGCGAGGAACTGGGGCTTCAGCTCAAAGTAAGCATGCACCGGTGGAATGAGGATCCACTCAGTCATCTGGTTGTCTCCAGGATTATAGGTCTCCTTTAGTATAGGTTTGGGTCTCCCATTTTCTGGCTCTTACTCGTCACCCGGAGGTCCACCACCTCCCCGTCGTCCTCCTACTCCCTCGGCTCTGTTCATTACGTCATTCAGCATATCCTGGAAAATAGTCTGTGCTAGGGCCTACTCTGTCGATTGCTGTTGGATGGCTTGGATATATGCCAATAATTGTGCATTAACCTGATTCTGATCAGGCATCTGTCCTTCTGGTTGGGGTGGCTGCTGACCCTTGCCATTTCCTTGAGGAGCCATATCAGGGTCTGAGTCTGAAAGGAATTTCGGAATAGAATCCAGGGCTTGGTCTGTCTTCTATCTACAGAATGAGAGAATCCTAATCAGACCACTTGAAATCTTTTTCAGCTGTCATGATGGGTCTGGGATCAAGGTCAATCCCAGAATGTTATAAATGGAAAAAGATATGGACTGTGATCAACTTCCATTCACAACGGCAAAAGTGGTACAAAAGTGATCCTGGTTTATTGGGTGGTTAAAAGAAAGGTAGAAGACGAGGAGTCTGGAGATCGATCCGCAAAGTCCGGGTCGGGTTCTTGGGAATCGCATCGAATTTATTGGTGAAGTCGAGTCTATGGAATCGATGTGGGTGTCAGCGGGATCCCGACGAAAACCATCCGTAGATCAATTTTTTGAAGCATAAGGAGGATTTTATGTTGGAGGAAGGATACGATGGTCAACGAGTAATGAAAAGGAGTGCAAAATAGTAACAAGGCTCGACTGAGCGGGGGTCAAAGGAGAATCATACAACAAAAATTACGCAAAGGCGTGGGACTTGATCTTTGACCCTTAATCTAGATCCATACAAATGCAATACAAGATTGGGTTCACCAACTCACGCCATGTGGAGCCGTGAAGGTTCAGCTACTTTTTATCTTTTCAGTTTAGAGTTGTTATTTTATACATATCTTTTAACAAGTCCTTAGTACGCTAACCCTATAGGAGAGAGAGTACTGCCAGAAAAGAATCCTGTACTTGTCCTCCTCCTTTGTAAACTGTAGTCCGTACTTTTTGAGGTCCATGTAACCCTTCCTGGATCCCTATTCAGCCAAAGAAATAGAGAGAGGATGCCAATAGGTGAAACCAATACTTCGGTTCTCACTCGGTACGAAATCACCCGTGAGCGTGCAAGAACCTACTCGGACGCAAACCGATGAGACAGACACCCCCGTGAAGGCATGGCCTATGCTCAGTACTTCAGACCATGTCAATGTTCCACACAAGGCGGGAACACCATCGCTGACAAGGCCCTACTCGGTCACGTACGATAGAAGCACCATTACTTCGGAAATCCAAGCGATACACAAGGTAGTTGCAGACTGGGATTTTGGCTCTATTCCTTATGGGACGTGCCTCGCTCATGGGAGTAGGGTTTTGGCCCCCCTCTGAAGGTACCTGAAAACAATGAGGGCTTTATGAACCCAGTGCAATGATAGTCCATTATGTTTTTAATTAAGGTCAAAATTCATTTAGCAGTCCCCTTATTTTAATTTTTTTGGGTTTTCACTTTTTTTTGAGTCTGTTTTCATACCAGTGCCTAACATTTTTGTAGATTTTTATTGATGTCCTAGGTGCTCAAAATCAGAGGCAGATAGTGGAAAATCCATGCAAGTTGGTTCCATGATAGAAATCTCACCATTTAACCGAATGATGCATGCTGAGTTAGAGGACTTACAGTGCATCTCAGCTCTCTCCATGCGGTATGCAAAATAGAATTTTTTAACATAACTATATGACGGTGTGCAAGCGATAAAATTGCCCTAAACATTAGCTGCTATTAGTCGTGAAGAACCAGTTAAGTTTGACTAAATCCATATGCAAGAGACTATAGGAAAAGGCATTCTTATTAATGTGTGGACCTAGCTACCGAGTCAAGCAACCTAAGTCTAGGGGCTCCATGCACACAAAACAAAAGAAAGACAATGTAGAAAGCTTAAAACGGTGGGAAACAAAGAAAAGAAAGCGGGAAAACACGAAAAAGCTGCGACGAGGCCCCCAGGTGAACAGACACCCGGGCACTGGACCTCGTTGTGAAGAGTAGAGTCCAAGTTATTACATGCGAAAATTATCTCTCTCTCACAATAAATTACAAAATTGATTTTTGATTGTAACTAATTCCTTTCTCCTTGCTTCCTTGGTGCTCTCTCCAGCTGGTCATAAAACGAAGACTAGCCTCCTCCCAGCTCGACTGCCTCGGCCTCCTAAGAAATCATCCTTGCGGGGCGGGCCCTCGCGACAAAGTCACAAGAAGATGGAATTAGAACATACAATCAAGTGATTGAATAAAATAATTAATGAATAAATAATTACATAAAACAATGAATATCAACACATGTTTTCAACACAATCAAAGAATGGGGAACAGATGAATATTTGCAAGTTAATGAATAATCACTGAATTAATTTTCAATAATGAATCAACGACTGTCTATGTAAACATGACTGGTGAAATTAGGCTACGCTCATTGCCTCCCCTACAACGGTGCCATTTGATAACCACGATACCCTGAGGGTCCAGATAAATATCCAGTCGCTGAAGTGACCACTCAGAATTTCCCGGTTAATCAACAATTAACCCATAATAAATAATTATGCAATTGAATATCAAAACGTGGAGTTAAAATTTATTATTACTCTACATACACAGATGTATAATGTGTAAGCATATGTAGAGGTCAAACCACAGAGAGAGCAAAATTGGTAGCCTACAATTATTCATATACCAGCTAGTCATGTATGCACACAAGTCTTTTTATTGGTTTATATATATATCTGATTTTTTAAATTATAATCTTTATTTGATTTTTAATTTTTAAATTTTTTATTTTATGTTTATATTTTTTTATATTTTCATTTTGAAATAAGGTGTGTAGCCATATAGAATATATAATAAAAGAGAGATAAAAAAGAGATGAAAATAGGGAAAAGTACTCAAAATACAATAAATAAAATATTTTTGTAATTTTTATATTTTTTTAATGTTTTTGTGATTTTTCTAGATTTTCCTAATTTTTTGGTATTTTTAAAGTAAAAAATACGAGTAAGCAGTGAAACTAATTACTGGACGAAATTAAAACGAGGATGGAAAATATCAAATAGTGTCCAAAATTCCTCAAATTAATTTTAAAACAAAGACAGTAAAATCTAGAAAATTCAGAAATAGAAATTGCATTTTATGATTTTTCTAGGATTTTTAATATTTTTTTGAAGGTTTTTGGGGTTTTCTATTTTTAGGAGTTTTGTTTTATATTTTTTAGTGATTTTTGGACAGAAGATCACACACACTAAAAGACAAAAATATTTTTTTTGGGAATTTTCTCAAAGTTTTTATATTTTTTTAGGTTTTTTAAAATGCAAACAACTGCAAAAATGCATGTTTTTGAATTTTCATAAATATGAAAATGTAATAAAAATGCAAAATAAAAATGTGGTGTGATAATAGAATTCAACATGAGCTTATACTATTTTTTTGGGGATTTTTGGAGTTTTATAGATGCATGCAATAAATAGGGTAAACAAAAAGGAAATCCAATACTGGTAGGGGCATTTATGTAATAAGCGAAAAGTTTAGGGGCCAAAACATAAATTTCCCACAAAATTAAGTTACTGGATTGAATGCAAATTAATAAAGCTGCCAGGGCTTCTCTATAAAAAGTCCAGGACTCACGTGCGAAGGCACGCACGCCTGGCAAGGACGTATTTGCAAATAAATAAAATATCCAGGGCAGCGATGTAAATATCTAAGAAATATATAACTTAAATAGCATTTTATTGGACTAAAAGACAATTACAAAACTTGTCAGGGTTTATATGCAAATTACCCAATTAATCACCTCACGTGAGACGGCACGTGAGGTGACGTGGCTTGGACTTTTGTGCAAATAAAATAAGTACAGGGGGGTACATGCAAAATATCCCCTTATTTTAAACGTTGCTTTTTATTTACAGCACTGAATATTAAATATAAAAAGGAAGGGGTTAAATGTGCAAATTACCCCTAAAGAGGCCCGGGCGGACGACGATCTGGGCTTCACTTGTCCACGTGGCGTTCATCCAACGAGCCATACCGCTTTACCGATGAGCAGTGGAGATTAGATCACCTGCTATGATCTGACGGTTGAAACACTGCCCCATCTGACGGTCCTAGGCAAATCTGGAGCGGGGTTCCTCATCCAACGGCGGAGGAGAAGGGTGAAAGAACTGGGAAGAAGATCGACGCCGGCGAGCTTCGATCGAAGATTGTGAGCTCCTCCAGCCTCCATTCCCTCCGCCGATGGTCTCTGATCCTTCCTGGTGCTCTGCCGCATCCAATGATGGCCTCCTAGAGGCATCTGGGGGTCCGTAGAGATCAAGCAAAGTCGACGAAGAAGAGGACCTCCATGAGTCTCGTTCCGGGTTCAACAGCGCCCAGGAGGGCTTTGTTTCTCTCCAAACCTGTATAGAAAATATCTGGGGCTCGAGGGCTTTGACATAGACTGATTTTGAAGCTGATAAGCAAAAAGATGTGATGCGGATGGCGAGGTCCGACGACGCGGAGGAGAGGGTCCTCGATTCGCAGAACTAGGTTAGTTCTGGGTGGTATGAAGCGTTCAGGAGATGGAGAACGCGGAGGGAAATGAGATGAAAGCGAATGGAGGGTCAGAGCATCGAAGGATCGCAAGGAAGTCGTCGCCAGAGCGGAGCTCCGGCGGACTTCGATTTGACTAAACCTATGCTAATCTCTACTCTAACCACTATCCTAAGGGCATATCTAAACTACTAGGATGAAAACCTAATTACTTAAGAAAGAAAACAACTCTTATACCTGGTGGATCACCATGGAGCAGGGCGACGCCGAAGCTCCGCTGTGGGTGCACCCCTGCTTCCTCGGACCGATTCACGCCTCCAGAAGGTTCCTCCTGTCACAAGGGACCTAGCTAGGCTGAAGGCAAGGGTGGAAGACGGCAAAAAGACGACCAAAGAATTCAAGGAGGGCAGAGGTGTTTATTTATACACGTATTCGAGCACCCTTATTGGCTGCCCTTTTTGATCGAATCGACGCCATGTACACGAAATCATGGGATCAGGCGTGTATCTATGATGTACAAAGAATAATCTTCATGAATAGTCCTATCGTTCTCGAGCTACACAAATTGCGTGAAAAAGTGAAGAAATGGGGCTCTCGTGATCTGTCAAAGGCGTAAGGCTAGGGTCAGAGGAGTTGAGCCGCGGTCAACCCTTGGCGGCCTGCGATTGGACCACGCAGGCCGCTAGAAGACAAAAAAGGATGTAATAATAAAGAATAATTTATTTAAACTAGTAAATGATTTTATTGTTTTTTGAGTAAAATAAAAAATGTTTATTTTTTATGTAGTATTTTAATATGATTTTTATTTTATTTTTTGGCTTTATTTATGAGTAATTAATTTTTATTAATGTATTTATAGGTATATTTACCTATGTTTTGTGTATTTTATTTTTATTTTGTATTTTTATTTTATTCTTTTATTTTTCTTATTTTATATATTTATAACTTACTTTTATGAGTATAAATATATTTTTATTTGATTTTTATGAATTTATTTGCATATTTAAATAAATAGGCGTATGAATTGTATATGTATAGGTATAGGTATTTTGCCTATGCTCTGTATACTTCTTTTTATTTTAATGTATTTTAATGGGTTTTATTTTTGTTTTGTATTTTTAATAGAATATAAATGATATTGACAATATCCTAAAAATATGAAAGAAGAAAATAATTAAAGAATATAATTCATTTTATTTATATACATATATGTATTTCATCTATGTTTTTATATAACTTTATTTTATTTTTCACTTTCTTGTTAGTTTTATTTTGATTTTGATGTATACATGAATTATAGATAATGTTTACAACATTATAAACATATGAATTTGTAAAAATAATAAATGATGAATAAATTGAATATTTTAATCGGTATTATGTACAATAGGGGCCCAAAACCTATCTTTTGCACAGTAGCTCCAAAAAATATAAAACCACCACCTTTAAATAGCTCATGAAAAGTTATATACAATTAGAGATGATTTTGATAGATTTTGAGTTTTTATTTGGAAGATATGGGTCTGTGAATTTCAGTTTCTGGCTTTTTATTCTGGGTATAAAATGTACAGTGTGTATCGTTATTGTACAAACTCAATTTTGTATTTTTATTTACATTATTATCTACAACTTTTATGTATAAAGTTTCTTTATTTGATGAATAAATAATTAGATACAAAATAGGTGCCAAAAATGCATAATCAAGAATGAATAAATGAAATATTTATTGTATTTTCGGCCCTTATCTCCCCTACTTTATTCTTTGTCGACCAATTCCATTCTGGACTTGGTCTCGGGGTCAGGGTGATAAAATATTTGCAATATTTTATTCCTTTTTCTTTTATTCTCTTTATTCTATAATTTTGGCATTAAAAACCTTATTTTATGTACAAGGAATGCAATGAATAATGAATGCTATTATAGACAAATTAATGTTATTTACATGCATTAGCTAGGGTTTTCAGGGCCAAAATGATAGAATAAAGGTGATGAAATGGAGATTCATCAGTATGAAATATTCTGCTTAGACCAATCAAGATGACATGTGAATATAGTCTTATGGAAGCAAAGAATTAAGTCGTTATGACTTGAAAAGTCTTAACTCCAGTTCCTATAAGGTTCCCCTGAAATTAAGTGGATTAAGGTCTTAACCAAGCTTCATTCTTTAGACTTTATTCCAAACTAGTTTAGGCATGAATATCTATCTGAAAAATGCAAATATAAAAAATATACACATTTTTTTAAACAAAAGAAAGGAAAAGAAAAGAATAAACTTTTTAAGAGGTTTTAGAGTTTTTTTGCAATTTTTGATGGATTTTATCTTTTTTAAAATTTTACGTAATTTTTTATAGAGTATTGTACATATTTACAAGAATTTACAAGGATTTTATACACATTTTACAAAAAAAATTATACAAAACTACATACAATTATTATACATCCGTATACAAGATTTTACAAAAAGAGTTTCATTTACAGATTTTATGTACACATTTTACAAAGTAATTTTATCTACACATGAATTTTATAAATAGATTTATTGAGGAATTTTATAAACAAGTTTTAACTACAACTTTTGTACAAGGGATTTTATTAACAAAAGAATTTTATTTCACATATTTTACAAGGTTATTACAAGGTATATTTACAAATATTTACAACAAAGTAATACACATAATTACACACAAGTTATTTATGTACAAGGTGAGAAAATAATTTTACAGACTAGTTTACAAAATATTTTTACAAAAGCTTTGCAAAATATTTTACAAACATTTTACAAAAATTTTTACAAAAATTTTACAAACAAACTTTAATAAACATTTTATTTAAAACAATTAACAAACATTTTTTCACATTATTCATTTTTGTACAACAAATAATTTTACAAATATTTTATAAATAAAATAATTGTTAGTACTATTTTACAAAAAACTGTTCAAACGTAATTTTACAAAGTTTTTTTTCAAAAAATTTACGAAACTATTTTACAAAAATTATTTAGAAAATAATTTTGACAAAACTTTTACAAAATGTTTTTATTCCAGTTTTATTAGTCATATTAATAAACACACAAAACGAGTTATGTCTAAATTATATATACAATATATATGACTCCTCCAATACTTAGCGTATGCTATGTCCTCATAATGGCCAAGAAGTGACAAAGTTAGATAAAACTCGTGTAAGTATAGAAAAGTGAAAAGAATTCTATACTAAAATGACTCAGCGAATAAAGAATAAAATAAATAGAAGTTGATGATCCCCTCTATACTTAATATCAAATAATCCTAAGTTTAGAAGATTGATCAAATAGGGAAAATCGAGGAAAAGAATATACAAACTCAACGACTCAACTTATCCTCCCCTATACATAGGGTAAAAAATCCCAAAGTATAGAAAAATAATATCAACAAGTTGAAGGACATGCGAGAGAACAAACAGAAATAAAACGAATATAAAGAAAAATAAAGAAGCGGGAAATGAATGACATCACTCCTCCTATACTTAGGGGTGCCTGGGTTATTGGCATCTCTAAGTGTGAGATTAGCCACCATGCTCTTTTTCTCAGCTATAGGATTTGCTCGCTGCTACTCATCTCCTCCACCATTCCCAACTCCTCTCATATGCTCATCCTCCTCTCTCCTCTCTCTTCTGTAGTTCTTCTGCTCTAAGATCATGTCTCTCAAACCAACCTAGATTTTGGCCTACTCAGTCAACTGTTCCTGAATAGTCTGGATAGAAATCAACATCACGTTGTTAATCTCATGCTGCTCAGTTATAGGTGCCTTTTCTTTTAGAGCCATCGAGTCTCCAAAAATGTGCAAGACACTTGATCAATCCTAAAAAATGATGGAGTCTCAATTGATAGTTTGAGATTAGAATCAATCTCAAACAAGGGATTTATTGGTGAAAGAAATGCTGATATAGAGAAAGAAGAATATTCGGGAAGAGAGTCATTCCAAATA